>CM070081.1:33605021-33942204 GCA_036250285.1 Pyrocoelia pectoralis
GTGTCTCACGGTGACCGTCGGTTAGAAGTATATCAAGAACTGTAAAAGCTAGAAATTTGAAATTTTGCACATGCGACATGGAGTGTTTAATCTATTAAATAAAAATATTTTCCAAATGGCAGCACTTCCGGAAACACCGGAAGTGACCATCAACTTCTTTATTTTAAATACAAACCAGGCAATTTTTTTTCACATTCTGATGTGTCATAAAATGTTTAGTAAGTACGCTTAAAATAATCGGCGTATCAATTTTGATTGTTGAGAAAAAATTTTTTTTCACTGAAAAATGTCAAATCGTGTTTAGGAAATAAAATTGAAAGTCGAAAGTGGTAAAAGTTAGGGAAATGGGATTTTAGGTTCTCAATCTCAAAAGATTGAGACACAATTGTCTGTCATGGATTATAAAAAATTGCCCGCGGTTACGTATCTATTTGACGTTATTTCCAGACTTAAGAAAAACTTTAAAAAGTCTCTTTTTTTAAATGGAATGCCTATTTAATTATCGGCCCATTCGATGCAGAAATAAATTTCCTTTAAATTGATATACCATGTTCCTATACCTAAAATCAATGATTACAGAGTTATTTACAATTTTCTAATTAAATTTATAATTACATACTTTACAAAACATGGTTGGCTTTGAAAATTTTCAAAAAATTTTATTCAATTGTTTCTTATGATGACAGTTGTCAGTTAGCTATCAGTTTGAAAGTTTACGCTACATTTACGTTTATCAGTGTTATCTGTTTGAATTTTGATTTTTGCGCTTAATATTTGTTTTTAATTGGGAAATATGGAATACACAAACGCTGATATTCTAAATTTGTTTTACATTCATGGCGAGTCTGCTCGTATTACTTTTCGGACCTGCAGAACCTTTAAGCATTGAATAAAGAATCACTCAACACTTTAACGAAAAATATCCGCATTTACCTACAATGACAGAACAAAAAATCAGGATGATTGAAAAGAATATTCTAAATTTGGGCGAAGTAAATACGCCACGAAATTTGGAAAAGCCTATGTTCCCAATGACGCTGCAGAAACCAATGTATTGGGATATTTTAATGTTTTCCCTGAAAGTTCTGTTCGTTCGGCGGAAAGAGACCTTGGATAGTCAAGAAGTTGCATAGATAGAATTTTAAATAATCATAAAGCATAAGAAACATTTGAATAAAAATTTTTTGAAAATTTTCAAAGCCAACCATGTTATGTCAAGTATGTAATTATAAATTTAATTAGAAAAATGTAAATAACTCTGTAATCATTGATTTTAGGTATAGGAACATGGTATATCAATTTAAAGGAAATTTATTTCTGCATCGAATGGGCCGATAATTAAATAGGCATTCCATTTAAAAAAAGAGACTTTTTAAAGTTTTTCTTAGGTCTGGAAATAACGTCAAATAGGTACGTAACCGCGGGCAATTTTTTATAATCCATGATAGACAATTGTGTCTCAATCTTTTGACATTGAGAACCTAAAATCCCATTTCCCTAACTTTTACCACTTTCGACTTTCAATTTTATTTCCTAAACAAGATTTTGACATTTTTCAGTGGAAAAAATTTTTTTTCTCAACAATCAAAATTGATACGCCGATTATTTTGAGCATACTTACTAAACATTTTATGACACATCAGAATGTGAAAAAAAATTGCCTGGTTTGTATTTAAAATAAAGAAGTTGATGGTCACTTCCGGTATTTCCGGAAGTGCTGCCATTTGGAAAATATTTTTACTTAATAGATTAAATACTCAATGTCGCATATGCAAAATTTCAAATTTCTAGCTTTTACAGTTCTTGATATACTTCTAACCGACGGTCACCGTGAGACACCCTGTATACTAAACCTGCAAATAACCTAGGTGCTTTAGTGGGGGAATAAGCGTAGAAAATGGTACAACATTTACGTGTTATGAACGAGGTTGAAACAAGAGGCGAGTATTCATGTATAGTGCCGTAGGTCTGTAAAGGATGTCAAAATTCCATCGGGAAGTGCTTAAAATGGCCGTCGAAAATATTTTATAAATTTATATATAACGGTTCTTTTGTTAAACATGGCAATGTCTGGTTTATTAATACAGTCTTCTTGTTTGAATTTAGCATAGTTTAATTTACAGTAAACAGCGGCCTCAAATTCATCTTACGCCTCCTGAGCGCATAATCCACCACTGGCTGCACATAACGTAGGTACATATGTAAGTGGATCTTTACCACACAAAAATAGGGGAATATCAGGGCCTACAGCGGCGGGCAAATGACCGACGGGATTTTGTCATGGCGGGCATTTTACCGGCGAACATTTCACCGCGCGGGGTTTTTACCAGGCGAACAATTTACCGGCGGGCAATTGACCGGCGGGATTTTTTCGGCGGGGAAATGACCGGATACCTGTGCTCACCTCTATGTCTTCCTTGTGCTGCAATAGAGGCGCCTCCAATATATTTTTTAGGCAAAAACCGTCACTATCCAGTTCGAATATGTATTTCAGAGAATCCATGATTCTCTGCCAATGCCTCGGCTTCATCGCCTTATTCGCCATTAATTCCAGTAGCGGACACATGTCGTTAAAATCATCGATTGTTTTTTTAAGCGCGAAAAAAGCGGGCCACTCCTTAAGACCCTTTGGTAACTTCCGACACCTATTTTGAAACTCCATAAGCTCATTATTGATCTCTTCAATATTAACTTCACCCCATGGAATATCGTAATAACTGTTCACGCGATCAATAACATCATTGTATAGCTTGTATAACTTCTGAAGCAAATTGAGCTCTTTGCGAATTTGGGCCATCTCTGGATAATCGGTAGTGGGTAACCCAAACAGTTCCTCCCCACTTTGATAGGTTTGCAATTTCCTCCACATCCCGTCGAAGCGATTCTGAGAGCAAGACTTTAGGTACTCAAAGAACACCAAATGATAACCCACCTGGAATAGTATGAGTCGATCGGATGCCTCGCGTGGAGCAAGACCCGGCTCCATTGGGCCGGCATCACGGTACTCGTCGCAATAGTCGATTTTGTCCTGTTTAAATTTAGCCAAATTCGACCTGAGCTCCTCTTGAAACTGTGGTTGCATTGAGAGTAAATCTACGTTTACTTTTAGTGCCTTTTGCATGAGTTCGGTCCAGGTGTAGCGCAAGTTGTCGACTTGTTCCAAAACGATCTTCTCGACGTTAACCTCGTAACGTGTCAGAATATTGAAAGCCTCCTCGATCGGCTCAATTTTCAATTCCATATCAACCTCTTGCTCGCGAATTTTCTTCAAAGTATCCATTATTAGCCGTACGTCGTCTAGGTCACGAATCGATTTATCCAACTTTCTGGCCATTTCGTTTATGACCGCGTAAACGTAGTCCATTTCACGGCGATACTTCTTCTTCATCGCCATTCCAATTCTGTAGGTACATAGGACGGTAGGTATAGTAGAGGAGAAGGAGAGAACAGTGAACTTACCTTTGAGTGCAAGATTTGATTTCGATATTAAGGCCGTATTTCAGCTTTTCGGTTGATATCGCCAAAAAGGTGCCAATATTGTGCATGTCGGGCTCAATTGCGAGACGACTATCAAGTTCCTCGTGCTTTTGTAGTGAGGATTCGAATTCTGATAGACAACAGTTCAGTAGTTCTCGTTGAGACTTTTCGTTACGCCATAACATGTTGTAAGGCCTCCATTTTGTTAAGAAATTATTAAGATCCTAAAAGAACGCCCTTTTAATTCAGCTGACACTTGTTTCATTCAACATGATGTGTGGTTCTGGACTCAGAAAGGGGGTTGATACAACAATGATTAATGAATCAAAAGAAAGTTCTGTTGTTAAGAGGAGGCTGAGAGTTCTCTTTTGATTCATTGTTGTTTTATTCAATCCCAATCTTGATCACCATCACATTTAATATTGCCTACCGCTACCACATAAATAGGTAGGTACCTAACTAATTACGACATCACATAACATTATGCTAGAGATACCTAGAAAATACCTACGTCTAATTAATATCTATGACTATTAAAAAACTTATAAAAGGCAGCAACTAATAAACACCTAATTATTAAAGTAGAAATGGTAGATTTACGACGAAATTCTATCTTCCAATGGAGTAGGTATTACTATAACTTAATAAATTACTATTGAGTGGGAGAAATCATGAAAATAATTCGTAAAACTGTTTAGCGTAAAACGGTACCTAATTCTCTGGATTAGACCAATATATATGAAAAGAATTTATTATAAGCAGTAATTGATGCTGAAGAATAAAAGGAGTACAAAGCTAATGTTAATTGTCACCTCATTATTACATGCACTGATTCATGAAAAATAAAAATCCTACATGCAACGCCGGCTGATTGAAACCCGACTAGCACATTGAAAATAACCCTTTTGTTTGGCGTTGTAAAAACTAAAAAGGTAACTACTATAGTCAATATGTAATTATTACGTGATAAACTGATAAATATACAGGGTGTCTCACGGTGACCGTCGGTTAGAAGGATATCAAGAACTATAAAAGTTACAAATTAGAAATTTTGCACATGCGACATGGGGTGTTTAATCTATTAAATAAAAATGTTTTCCAAATGGCAGCACTTCCGGACATACCGGAAGTGAGCATCAACTTCTTTATTTTAAATACAAACTGGGCAATTTTTTTCACATTCTGATGTGTCATAAAATATTTAGTAAGTATGCTTAAAATAATCGGCGTATCAATTTTAGCTTGTATCTAAATGATATTCATTTCGATACAGATTTTCATTATAAAACAAGTCAAATTAGCCAATAGCTGTCAAGCATTTTACTTGATCGCCATAGTTACAGGAGTTGTTGATATTTGTCAAAAATTTTGTTCGTTCATTGCAAGAAGTTGAAAAATTTTATTTGCATTGCATATGTTATGACGTCGATACGCACTTGTAACACGTCATAACACATATGGTCCTTCGAATCCGGATTTAATTAACAATAATTAAATTAAAATACAAATTCTGAATCGCGCATCAGAATTACGCGAAAGAAAACAACACGAGTAAGAAGTTCAAAGCTACCAGCGAAGACAACTAAAAAGGTCAGATAACTCCATTATTTCATTATCCTTATTTACCTAATCCTAATTTCACAAAAGCGTAAAAATGTCGACAAATGAGAGTGAATCGTCACTATTGCATGATAATTTAAAATTGTTAAGAAATAAGCGCACATTTTTAAAACGCAATTGTACTATTTTGAAACAATACCTAGAGCAAACTGACGCATCTGAGAACGTAATTCAAATCAGTAGACAATACGCATTATGCGAAAAAGCAATTAACACTTTCGACGAAGTATTTGAAAATGTTTATGATGCGGATTACGACGACCAGTTTGAGGAATTTTCTTAGAACGATCAGAAATAGACGCTTTGTATTCAAAACTTAAAATTAAGGTCAATGCTTATTGTAAAGATAATCCACAAGGCAGCCAGCCACCCATAAACCCTAACGGTTTAAAATTGCCATCAGTAAATCTACCTGTTTTTACCGGTAAATATGAAGAGTGGCTATCCTTTAAAGACACATTTAATACGTTAGTGGATACAAACAATAGTTTGTCACAAATTCAAAAACTTCAATACCTTTTGTCGTGCATTAAAGGGGAAGCTTTAGACGTAATAAAATATCTAGACGTTACGGAACAAAATTACAAAAATGCACGAGATTTATTAAAACAAAGGTTTGAAAACAAAGGGTTATAGTTAATAACCATATCCGCGGTCTGTTCGATATCAAAACTTTGGCAAAGGAGACTTATCATGGGTTTCGGAACATTGTTGATCTAGTCTCTCAACATACGCGATCATTAAAGGCGATGGATCGTCCAGTTGATCAGTGGGATGATATTGTTGTGTTCATAGTTTTGTCGAAAGTTCCATTTGTAACGCGGAAAGAATGGGAGGCTAAATTAACCACAACCGAATTGCCCACTTTGAAAGAATTATTAGATTTTCTCATACATAAATGCCATACTTTAAATGCAATTCAGTCAAACGAACCACAGCAAAATTTTCCTAAAGGCAAGACAGCGTCTTGCAATTTAGTCTCGAATAACGTCAGTTGTAATTACTGCGATCAACCTGATCATTACATTAGTCGTTGCGCCTCTTTTTTAAAATTGAATGTTCAGTCGCGTATTGATAATGCTCGATCAAAAAAGTTATGTTTGAATTGTCTGAGACGAGGTCATTCATCTTACGTTTGTAAGTCATCCCGCTGCCAAAAATGCAAAAAGGCTCATAATACCGTGTTACATTTAGAAAATGAAAGTTCAAATATTGTTACCGTGGAACCGCAATCAAGTAGCTTGGGGGAAGGAGCGGTGTCTTCTTTATTCACAGCGCCAATTACCCACGCATCAGGTTAGTTTACCCATAGCAGGAATTAATAATAATCTAACACATACAAACGTAAACACGATGATCGAAGTCAAAGCGAAATATTGTAACTTTTCCGTAAATCTTAATGTTTTTGTGTTAAACCGCATAACTGGTAATATACCTGCGAAATGTATAAATCCAAGCATTATTAACTTGCCGAAAAATTTACCGTTAGCGGATCCAGAGTTTTATAAGGCAAAGGAAATCGATTTGTTAATTGGCGCTCAAATGTTTTTCAAACTATTATGCATCGGACAAGTACGCACAAATCATAGCGGATTAATTCTGCAAAAATCAGTATTCGGTTGGTTACTTTCAGGGGAATTATCCTTATCCAGTACCAATAATTATTTCATCAATGCTGTAGCATCTTGCAATTTAATCACGTACAAAGAATTAAATAAAAATGTTGTAAAATTTTGGCAAATCGAGCAAATTCCAGAGCATCAGGTAAGGTCGCGCGAAGAAATGGAATGTGAGAAACATTTTGTGAACAATACACAACGGGATAGTACGGGGCGGTTTGTAGTTGAGTTACCTTGGAAATCGGATCCAAGTTTACTCGGGGAATCATTACAAATTGCTAAAAGACGTTTTTTAAATTTAGAGCGGAAGCTAACGCGAAATTCCGTTGCTAAAGGGGATTATAATTTATTTATGAAGGAATATTTAGACCTCGGTCACATGCAAGAAATAGGTTTACTAGATAATTGCAGTGACGATGGATATTTTTTACCTCATCACGCGGTTTATAAAGAAGAAAGCGTTACCTCAAGGGTTCGGGTTGTTTTCGATGGTTCTTGTAAAACAACTTCGGGAAGGTCATTGAACGAGTTATTAATGTTAGGGCCCGTACTACAAAACGATTTGTTTAGTATTTTATTAAAATTTCGATTGCATAAATTTGTTATGACTGCGGACATTAGCAAAATGTATCGACAGATATTAATCTCGGAGAGGGATAGAAATTATCAAAAAATATTATACAGATTTGATACGACTGAGCCCATAAAAATTTTTGAACTGCAAACTTTGACGTATGGACTTCGACCATCATCATTTATTGCAACTCGTTGTCTAAAGGAACTTGCTTCCAAAGTGCAAGACAGTGATCCTTCACTCTACCGCATAATTTGTAACGATTTCTATATGGACGACTTGATTACAGGTTGTGACAATGAAAAGGAGCTTAGATCAATTCGTGATAAATTAATGAAATCATTAAATAGTGCCGGGTTTTTGTTGCGCAAATGGGCGTCCAATAGCGAAAGTATATTAAAGAACTTGCAGTCAAATAAAGAAAGGATAGTACTTGTAGGTGAAAATTCAGAAAGGTTAAAAACTTTAGGTATTTATTGGTCACCGGTAATTGATAAAATTCAATACAGCTGGAAAATTGATTTCAAGGGTGATAGAATAAGCAAACGGTATATTTTAAGTCAAATTGCTTCAATATTCGATCCACTAGGTCTGTTGGGACCAGTAGTCGTAGCGGTACATCGAGAAAATCGCAAATGTCTGTCAAATTGTGCGGGAAGTGTGAAATTAGGTACACTTATTAATTAGATCAAAATAAACGATTTGACCCGCAGCACCCCTATTTTCAACCCTTAGTTTTCAAAAGTGCCCCGTATTTAGTTTTTTCCATCCCCTAACGATAACTCCTTTGTTTACAACTTTTCGAAAAAAATATATTAATAAAAGTTTTAGGAATTCTTATAAGGAACATTTTATATAAGGATAAAATTTTCACAAATATCAACCCTTATCGAGATATGTGGGAAAAACTGATTTTTGCAGTTTCATTACAAAATCGGTCATAGTTTTCTTGTTTATCGTTTCTCAGAAAAATTATTCAAATAAAGATGTAGATATTAATATGATCAATATTTTAGGTATATATAATATTTTCACACAAAGCAACCCTTAACAAGTTATTTCGATATTTCTGAAAGTAAGCAACCCTTAAGTATGAAATCGCTCGTATCTTTTTTATTTGTAACTTATGAGGAAAAACATGTGAATAAATATTATAGAAAATTATCTTTTGGGCATTTTATGTAGGTATGAAAATTTCTCAAAAGTCAACCCCTAACGAGATATATCGAAAAAACCAGAAACTGTCAATTTTCACATAAAATCGAGCATAACTTTTCTATATTTCACTACAGTGACATTATTGTTATATAATTCGGTAGGTATATGGATGTAGAAAATATAAGTAAGGGGTAATTTCTTTACAAAAACTCACCCTTAGCGAGATATTTTGACAAAAACAAACTTTCGGCACTTTTTAGAAAAGTTTTCGTAACTTTTTCAATTACGATGGTTAATACTATTTCTTCGCGGTTAATAATAGCCAATTACAGTGCGTTTCATGAAATCATAGTGATTTTGCACCATATCACACTGGTGCGGGAATTTTCAACGTACAAAGTGTAGGGTTTATTCGCGGTAATATAATTAAAAAGAAACAATCTAATTGTACCCAAAATGCAAACATAGGTCGATTTTTATATCAAGGAAGACATATTTTGATGCTATTTTCTTGGGGGTGGTTCTCACCTCCAGCGCTTCACAGGGGGTGACATTGAAATTTCGTCGCGGCGTATGGTTTCGCTCGGGTGTCGCATCTCCTTTTTAGTCTTCTATTTGGTTGTTTTCACTAAAATACGAGTCGGTGAGATAATTATACTAACTTGCTGTTGAAGTGCTTACCTTTTATTTTCGCATGTAAAATGTCGAGATGCGACACCCGAGCGAAACCATACGCCGCGACGCCCGCTACGTAACGAGCTCGCGTACCTAAGCCAAATGTGTTTAAATAAATATTTCAGTATTTTACTTAGCTACTGATAGATATAAAGTGAAAAAAATGCAAAAATGAAAAGGCCAAGGAATTAGCTTTCCAATGATGTATCACATGACCCGCCTTCCGATTTGAAATTTCAATATCACCCCCTGTGAAGCGCTGGAGGTGAGAACCACCCCCAAGAAAATAACATCAAAATATGTCTTCCTTGATATAAAAATCGACCTATGTTTGCATTTTGGGTACAATTAGATTGTTTCTTTTTAATTATATTACCGCGAATAAACCCTACACTTTGTACGTTGAAAATTCCCGCACCAGTGTGATATGGTGCAAAATCACTATGATTTCATGAAACGCACTGTAATTGGCTATTATTAACCGCGAAGAAATAGTATTAACCATCGTAATTGAAAAAGTTACGAAAACTTTTCTAAAAAGTGCCGAAAGTTTGTTTTTGTCAAAATATCTCGCTAAGGGTGAGTTTTTGTAAAAAAATTACCCCTTACTTATATTTTCTACATCCATATACCTACCGAATTATATAACAATAATGTCACTGTAGTGAAATATAGAAAAGTTATGCTCGATTTTATGTGAAAATTGACAGTTTCTGGTTTTTTCGATATATCTCGTTAGGGGTTGACTTTTGAGAAATTTTCATACCTACATAAAATGCCCAAAAGATAATTTTCTATAATATTTATTCACATGTTTTTCCTCATAAGTTACAAATAAAAAAGATACGAGCGATTTCATACTTAAGGGTTGCTTACTTTCAGAAATATCGAAATAACTTGTTAAGGGTTGCTTTGTGTGAAAATATTATATATACCTAAAATATTGATCATATTAATATCTACATCTTTTATTTGAATAATTTTTCTGAGAAACGATAAACAAGAAAACTATGACCGATTTGTAATGAAACTGCAAAAATCAGTTTTTCCCACATATCTCGATAAGGGTTGATATTTGTGAAAATTTTATCCTTATATAAAATGTTCCTTATAAGAATTCCTAAAACTTTTATGAATATATTTTTTTCGAAAAGTTGTAAACAAAGGAGTTATCGTTAGGGGATGGAAAAAACTAAATACGGGGCACTTTTGAAAACTAAGGGTTGAAACTAGGGGTGCTGCGGGTCAAATCGTTTATTTTGATCTAATTAATAAGTGTACCTAATTTCACACTTCCCGCACAATTTGACAGACATTTAGATGTACCGCTACGACTACAGTAGTACTTGTCGCGAAATTAATCATACAAGACTTATGGAAAATTAATAGTGGTTGGGATGAGTTTGTACCGTTAGATTTACAAACGAAATGGAGACACTTTTGTAACGGGTTGAATGAGTTATCTACGTTAGATGTACCTAGAAAACTGGTCTTTGATAAAAAATCAAGGTTAGAATTACACGGCTTTGCGGACGCAAGCGAGAGAGCTTACGGGGCTTGTGTGTTCCTTAGGGAAATAAGGGTAGATGGCAGAGTAAATTGTGGAATTTTTTGTGCCAAATCGCGAGTGGCACCGTTAAAAACATTGAGTCTGCCTCGTCTGGAATTGTGTGCAGCCTTGTTGTTAAATGATTTAATGCACAAGGTGTTAATGATTACAACGGATTTCAATATCTCATCGGTTAGTTATTATTCCGATTCCACGATTACGTTATCTTGGATTCATTCATGTCCTAGTAAATGGAAAGGTTTTGTTTCGCACCGAGTAGCTGAAATTCAATCCAAATCAAACGCAGCGTCATGGTATCACGTTAGCGGTAAAGAAAATCCCGCAGATATAATCTCTAGGGGATCTACTCCAATGGAAATTAGTTCCAATGAGTTGTGGTGGAAGGGACCATGCTTTCTGCATAACATAAATTTCAAACCAACACCCTTTAAACCAATCGATGGTGAAACAAGTCCAGAGGTTAAGGTTCTAGTTGCACAAAATACGGGATCGACCGAAATAATAAGGGAATTCGGAAATTATATTTTTTCAAAATTCTCTTCGTTTCCGAAACTGATTAGAATCACTGCTCTTTGCTTGAGATTTTATCACAATTGTAAAAATAAAACGCAAAAAACGTTGGGTGAAGTATCAATTGAAGAATTGAACAATGCAGAAAGGTATTTAATAATGCTGGAACAAGGAATCAATTTCAAAGATGACATTGCAAATTTAGTGAAACTTAAGCCATTAAATTCAAAATCAAAAATTTTATGTTTAAGCCCATTTCTAGATCATGAAAATATATTACGTGTGGGTGGACGTTTGAAAAACTCTGATTTAAAATTTAATAGCAAACATCCCGTATTACTACCGAAGGGTCTATTTTGTGATTTATTAATTGAATATACTCATAAAGTATCATTACATAGTGGAACCCAAGGTACATTGGCGACTGTACGTCTGAAATATTGGCCAATTTCTGGCAAAAACCTAGTAAGGAAAATAATTAAGCGGTGTTTAATATGCTGCAAACACAATGCGCAACTGTGTAATCCAAAAATGGCTGATTTACCGTCAAGTAGGTCGACTGTTTCGCGACCCTTTTCAAAGATTGATATTGATTTTTTTGGCCCCTTTTACGTAAAGGAGGGTTCTCGTAGATCGCGCAAAATAGTAAAGGTTTACGGTTGCGTATTCATTTGTATGGCAGTGAAAGCTGTCCATTGCGAATTGGTTGAACAACTGACGACGGAAGCATTTATAGCTTCGCTCAAGAGGTTTATTGCCAGACGTGGTTTACCTGAGGAAATATTTTGCGATAACGCTACAAATTTTGTGGGAGCAAAAAACGAAGTCCATGATATCTCTCAATTTTTAAAGGGGGATGACGTTCAAGGAAGTGTCTTTAAGGAATTAGCCACTCAAAATATTAAATGGAATTTTATTACTCCTCGAGCTCCCCACCAAGGTGGTTTATGGGAGGCGGCCGTTAAATCTTTAAACGCCACATTTATAAATTAGTTAGTAATGCGCACTTAACTTATTTAGAACTTTACACTCTCATAACTGAAGTCGAATGTACCCTAAACTCCCGACCTTTAACCCCACTTTCCACAGACCCAAACGATCTGACCTATTTGACACCTGGTCATTTCTTGGTTGGAGATTACATGAAGGCTCTACCTGAAGTCAATTTAATTCATGAGCCTCTTAATACCTTATCACGATGGCAGTACACGCAGTATCTACATTCTCAATTTTGGTCGAGATGGAGCAAAGATTATCTGCAAGAACTTCAAAGAAGGTCAAAATGGCAACTTTCGAAGGGTTCCGTAGTTTCAAGCGGTGACGTAGTTTTAATATCGGAAGATAATGTCCCGTCAAGACTATGGAAGATGGCAGTAGTTACCGCTGTACATCCTGGAGCTGATGGTATTGTAAGATCAGTCACTCTGAAAACGGCAAATGGGGTAGTGCAAAGGCCCGTAGTACGTATAAGTGTCCTGCCAGTGCATATGAATATGAACAGTGTTATGTGAATTTAGTGCATTGTAAACGAATATTGGTGTTTGTGTTTATAGTCACATTAGGATCACATTTTAGAATTGTTTGTATTTAGATTAGGTTTAAATCTTGAATTGTTTGTATTTAGATTAGGTTTAAATCTTGAATTGTTTGTATTTAGATTAAGTGTACATTTTGAAATTATATAGTTGGATAATTTCAAGGGCGGCGGCTGTGTTAAGACGAGGGTTAATGGAACACGAGTTAAGTCGTGACGTTAAGTAAAGGAATGAGAAGGGGTCTTTTCAAGAGAACCCTGTTTTGTAAAGGTTTTGTATTTTCAGTAGAAGTAGTAAGTCTGCGTCGAGATGTCGACAAGTTAAAAGTAAACTATATTAAAAAACCAAGTTTATCTTTTATTTCATAATCATTTTCTCACCCGAGTGTGACTCAAAGACATGACGTGTTACAAGTGCGTATCGACGTCATAACAGCATATATTAATAATAACTTGTAATAATGAGTGATAAAAGTAATAGTGATGATGAAATAACGTCAACACCACCCGACATTACGGAAAAAGCTATGGTGGCAACAAATAATTTGTTACCGGAAAAATCGAGAAAAATTTATGAAAAATTTTACAATCAATTTATGGAATGGAGAACTAAAAACAATATTGCTTCGTATTCTGAGAATGTGTTAATTGTTTACTTTGAAGAACTATCAAATAAAATAAAATCGCCAAGCTTATGGACACGCTACTCAATACTTAAGTCTACTCTAAATATTAAAAACCAAATTAATATAGCACACTATCTCTTCATGTATGTGATCAAATTCAAGTTCAATCGAATTGTTCGTCGTGCATAATTTTTCCGGACGAAAATCTACATTGCGCGATTTAATTACGCGATGTTGAGACGGTACCCATATTTTATAACCATCTTTGTCGTTTACATAACCGACGAAATGTCCGAAAACTGCTTTGTTGTCGAACTTGGATCGAAATTTCTTCGGTACGTTCACGTAACATTCTGAACCGAAAATGCGCAAATAATCTAAACTATTAAACACTTTGCCGTGCCATAGCTCGAACGGAGTTTTATCTGGGAAACTTGATTTTCCTGTACGATTAATTAAAAACGTAGCAGTGTCGCACACATGTGCCCAAAACGATTTTGGCAATTTACTAGTCGAAAGCATTGATCGCGCTAGTTCAACTACGTGTCGATTTGATTGTTCAGCGACGCCGTTCTGTTCTGGCGTATCCGGACACGTCAAACGAAATTCGATTCCACGATCACGTAACTCTTTTAACACTTCTTTGCAGTCAAATTCACGACCACCATCTGAACGAAAAACTTTTACTTTGTGACCAGCGGTGTCACATTCATTAAGAAATGTTTTCAACTTTTCAAATACTTCGGATTTACGTTTCATAAAATATATACGAACGAAACGCGAATAATCGTCTTTAAAAACTACATAATAACGAAAACCATTTATGGAGTCAATGGACATAGGACCGTTCACGTCCGCGTTAATTAACTCACCTACTTCTTGAGGACGATTTTCACGAGCGCGAAAAGATTTTCGGTGTGATTTTCCAAGAATACATCCATCGCAAAACGAAGATGTGTCCGGACACTTGAAGTTTATGCCGTAACGAGAAAGCACATTACGCACGTGCCGTTTATCTTGATGTCCAAGTCGTTCGTGCCATCCTTGGAGCAATTCTTCTGAAGTTACTAAATTAACTTCTACATTTGAATTCGAATGCCGAACTCGCATATTCATAATGTACACTGCACCGAGGAGTTGACCAGTTGCAACGATTTTACCACAGCTTAAATACACACAGCTAGCCAACTCTCGGCGGCACCTTTGATGTGGCGGTCTACGAGTAAGCGAGACAGAAGCCTTGCTGTCTCTGTCGCACAGAGGGGAAAAGTCAGGGCCGGATTAAAATGATTATTTATTCAATCTTCCTGACAGTACCGTAGTAGTAGGTAATTTTAAAATTTATTGGATTATGATATTTTTTGAATCTACAGTCCTCGCCAGGAGTGTTTACCGCTACGTCATTAATGCCTGAACTAGCTATCCAATTTGTTTATACTGCCTTCAGTGCCTTCTCATATTAATCAGTGAATTAAATAAAAGATGGTGAACATTCGCAGTGCATTTGACGAAATCGACATACGGTATTGAATAAGCAAATGTAATAGAAAGAGTAAACCTATAAACACGAAATCAATTTGTGCTTGGGTATATCTGAGAAGACGGTGAGAAATATCAAGTTTCGAGCTGCAGCTAACCCTGTTTTAATTTTAACAAGTACGGGTAAAAACGACCACGCAAGAAACTAAAATCAGACGATCTACCTGCAACATATCCAAAATGGGCATAAGGAATACGTTATCCAACATGAATGCACAAAGTGAGTAATATTACATCACAGTTTCACAGTGTTTTACAGATGTTTGACGTAGGTACTACATTTTGTTTACAGAAAAGCATGCCACAGTTGCAAGTTTAAATACAGAAATTCGTAATAGCCACATATTTAGTAAGAGACAGAAGTCTTCACCGTGCAATCCAGTCGCTAGGATTCAAATTAAAAAAAGACTCCAACCGTAGAGCTTTAAAAGTTACATTGCAGAAATGCGAATTAAATTTCTTAAGCAATACATTAAAGAGATCAATTCACCGAATCGTCTGCAAGTTGTATTATTATGGATGAAACTCAATGAAAGGTGGATCTAGTCGAAAGGAAATCCGGGACAATCATGGCAGAATGAAGACATTAGGAGTGTATGAAAACCTGAAGGCTATGATGGCAAGAGATTCATTGTTGTTCACGCTGGATCTGCCAGAGGATTTGTACAAGGTGCTGCTCTATTATTTCCACACTATTCAAAACCGAGCTGTATGGTCTAATTAAGTAACTTTAAATACAAAAAAGGTATGAAGTAAGTACATACATGAAATAATTAGAAGCTATGGACACGAAGTATTAAGTTTACCACCACATCACTGCGAGTTTAATGCCATAGAATTAGTATGGGCGGCATGGGCACACACAAAGGGATATTATGACAGGCATATTGGACGAGATGGCTATAAAGATGAAAACGTAATTGCTATGTGGAACAAAGCTTTACAGCAGTGTGATGAGACTGTATGGGCTAATAGTGTGCGACATACTAAAGAAACCATAAAAGAGTGGTATAAACAGGAAGAAATGTTGGACGTCGCAGTTGACGAACTAATTATTAACGTGGGAAACTGTTCTGAAAGCTAAGATGTAGAAAGTGACTCCGATTAGAAGTCTTAGAACACTTTGACAAGCAAGTTTCTACAACTTACAATTTGTAATAAAAGTGTATTTCATATTTAATACAATTTCTATTAGTAATGTATTTCAATGATGTAAGTACAATATATTTTGTCGTAAAATGCTGTTAATTCACACATTTCCTATGTAATGTTCAACATATTGTTGCCCAATATTACTGAATTGGTAACAATAAGAAATTATGATTATGAAACGTAGTAGCCTTGCGAGGTGTAAATAATGCAGCTCGACAGTTGAGTTCTTCGATGCAAATTGTTTAACCTATAAATTGAATTCTATAATTATCAATTGTTTAATTGTTTATCAGTAACTTACCACACAACCATTCTCCTACTTTTATAGTTCCGCTGCAATTACCTATTAAATGTTTTCATTTTGTTGAAAATTGCTGTTTGGATTAGAACCTACATAACCTGCAGACTACAAAAATAACGTACCGAGCACCTGTTCAATTTCAAGGATACTGTTTTGGTAATAAAATAGAGTTGTGCAGCTTACATTTTTAATAAGTCTTATATTATGATATATGATATTATATGATGATGTCCTGTTGGTTTTTTGTCACCCATTTTATTAGAGTTTACAAAACAAAACTTAAAACAAAGTTCTACAAATCGTAAGTACGCCTATGATTGCTAAGGCAATTCCCGACTGCACGTCAAAGACATCTTTTCCCCTAAGAGGCGGAGCATAAAGCCTGCGCGAAGGGATCGACGCAAACCGTTCCCGCCAAGAGAGTGTTATAGCTGTGTGTATTTAAGCTGTGATTTTACCATCGCGTCGAATGTCAACGCCTTCACCATTGAAAACAACAACATTACCGTGCTCAGCGGCTTGACGAACAGAGAAAAGTTGGTGACGGGCATCTGGAATGTACCAGACGTCATTTAACGAAGCGGGCGACCATTTATTGTTTAACCAAACGTCAACATTAACACTACCAGATCCATACGCGTCTACGATTACGTGACGTCAATCAGACAAGCAATGAATCAGATCATATACCGCGGCCACACTATGCTCCTCGCACTGCTTCTCGCGTTGCCCGTCACGTTGCCGCGAATATTGCCCTAGCAGCCACCAGCCACACACTCGCCTACTCGCAACATTCATCGCGGTTCTCCTCATTCCAATATTCGCCATACAATAGACGACGACGTTGCTCTTTACATCAAAGCAAATTATTTAAATTTTTTTACAGAAAAATAATTTTTTTTATAGAAACACATAACCGCTGGAAAAAATTAGGAAAATGTAGGTGGGCAATTTTATTTGACTGTGGGGGCAATTTTATTTGACTGTGTGGGCAATTGCCCAAAAAAACCTCCTTAAAATATGCCCTGAATTACGCGAGTAGGAATTCATTTCCAGCTGTCTGGACATGTTGCGGAATAGGAAATTTTTCGAATGTAGCAAAATGTTGTTTGTTTGCAGATATGTGGTGTGTAGTACCAGAGTCCGATATCCAAGAATCACCATTTTCTAAGTCTGTATTGACCACGAGGCTAGTGGCGAGGAATGTTCCTGGTTTGCTATCTCTATTGGAACTTGTCGCATCATTGCTATTTTTACTTGCTGACGACTTTTCTTCTGCTGCGATTCGTTTTCGGCAATTTGCAATAAGATGACCTACCTTTTTGCAATATAAACACGAACGATTTTCTTTCATCTTCTTTGGTTTACATACATCTTTTGATTTCGCATAGAAAGCGCCGACTGTCTGCGAATTTCCGTGTGTAGTCAGCGAATTCTCGATCGAACGCAAATTTTCAAGAAGTAATTTCGTTGTTTGTTCTTCTTCAGGAACACGATACCATGTGGACTTGTAATACTGATAATCCGATCCCAGTGTTTTAAAGATACCTACGATGATGCAGTAGCGATAACGACAGCTCTGCTTTTGGATTACTTTTGCGTAATTCATCACAAAGGTCATCGAACAAATTCGATAGTCGAGAGGTATGTTTAGTAACGGATGTGACGTCATCTTTCTTGGTTTCGAAAAAGGAATCGAATAGTGTGTACAGTCGTTGTAGTGAGGATTGCTGGAAAACTGAAATGAGGGTATCCCAAATATCTTTCGCGTCAGTTTTCCTTCGGACATGAACAGCAGGTTCTTCGTCTAAAGTTGTACCAATTATGCGTGCCGCACGGGCATTATCACGTTGCCAATTGCGGTATGCGTCTGACGGTTCTTCGTCGTTTCTAGGTGACGCCGGACACACACGTGTACCATCAATAATCGAAAATAAGCACTGTTCTTTTAGACAAAGTTCAATCTGCCACTTCCACGTTTCCCATTGTTCTTGATTTTGTAATTTTCTAATGCTTACCACTGTACTACGAACACTATCGTCACTTATTTGCGCTGTTGCTGCCATATTTTTTTTTTATCAATGTCACTAATGTCACTTAAATTTTACAACGAATACACTTAATCAATCGCGAGCTCAAAGCGCACCTGGACCCATAACCTGATGTGATAAAAGAAGTGTATTTAAATAAAAGTAACAATTCAAACATTAACAAAAACTTAACAGCGTTTTTATCTAAAACATAATCTGAACGTGCACACTAATCGTTAAGAACTGACATAAGATCAGTAGTTACTAACTTGAGCGGTAGGTGGCGGTTTTGTAGTATAATATCCGGTTTAGTTTAAATATCTCTAACATTGACATTGTAAACCAAATGGCTGCTCTCTTATTTTCCATTAATGTATTAAAAATTATTTAAAAAAATATTCTTTAACAATAAAATTATTTACGAAATCTTTCCGTTTCACTGCCGGACCCTGTATTATAAGTCGCTTCATTAGCAGCTTCTAATATTTCGGCTGGTATATTTTCTACATCAGAGTCTGAATTCTCATTAGACATTTCAAAAAGCGTTAATACACAATATCTTAATACACACTATCGCCGATCTACAAATGATAGATATTCATGAAATATATTTAATTAAAAATTGTGACACATGGGAAAAGGCTTCTTGATGTATTTTTTAAAAATAACTAATGGTAAACTATACCAAACGTATAATTGTTGTGAACGGAAAATAAATTCACATATAAGAAAAAATCATATATCTACCGCGAGAACAAAGTGAAATTTTCTCCCGAGGGTGATTAATGCCCTCGCTTCGCATCGGGCATTATCTGTCATTGTAGGTAAATGCGGATATCTTTCGTTAAAGTGTTGAGTGATTCTTTATTCAATGGTTAATGGTTCTGTAGGTCCGAAAAGTAATACGAACAGACTCGCCATGAATGTAAAACAAATTTGGAATTATCAGCGTTTGTGTATTCCATATTTCCCAATTAAAAACAAATATTAAGCGCAAAAATCAAAATTCAAACAGATAACACTGATAACAAACGTAAATGTAGCGTAAACTTTCAAACTGATAGCTAACTGACAACTGTCATCATAAGAAGCAATTGAATAAAAATTTTTTGAAAATTTTCAAAGCCAACCATGTTTTGTAGAGTATGTAATTATAAATTTAATTAGAAAAATGTAAATAACTCTGTAATCATTGATTTTAGGTATAGGAACATGGTATATCAATTTAAAGGAAATTTATTTCTGCATCGAATAGGCTGATAATTAAATAGGCATTCCATTTAAAAAAAGAGACTTTTTAAAGTTTTTCTTAAGTCTGGAAATAACGTCAAATAGATACGTAACCGGGGGCAATTTTTTATTATCCATTACAGACAATTGTGTCTCAATCTTTTGACATTGAGAACCTAAAATCCCATTTCCCTAACTTTTACCACTTTCGACTTTCAATTTTATCTCCTAAACAAGATTTTGACATTTTTCAGTGAAAAATAGCTATTTATCTACCAAGGGAACAAAGTGATTAATTTTCTCCCGCGGGTGAAGTTTAATACCCGACGCGAAGCGAGGGCATTAATCACCCTCGGGAGAAAATTTCACTTTGTTCTCGCGGTAGATATATGATTTTTTCTTATATGTGAATTTATTTTCCGTTCACAACAATTATACGTTTGGTATAGTTTACCATTAGTTATTTTTAAAAATACATCAAGAAGCCTTTTCCCATGTGTCACAATTTTTAATTAAATATATTTCATGAATATCTATCATTTTCAGTGAAAAAAATTTTTTTCCTTAACAATAAAAATTGATACGCCGATTATTTTAAGCATACTTACTAAACATTTTATGACACATCAGAATGTAAAAAAAAATTGCCCAGTTTGTATTTAAAATAAAGAAATTGATGCTCACTTCCGGTATTTCCGGAAGTGCTGCCATTTGGAAAATATTTTTATTTAATAGATTAAACACTCCATGTCGCATGTGCAAAATTTCAAATTTCTAGCTTTTACAGTTCTTGATATACTTCTAACCGACGGTCACCGTGAGACACCCTGTATGAAAAAAAGCAGCTTCGAAAATACCTCCCTCGCTCTAAAATTAGCAAAGAATGTTTCCTTGGGTAACAAGTGCTTTAGAAAACATTTGCGTTTCCTCTAAAATTTAAATTTAAAAGTTCCCCCTCGAGGTACAAATGTTTTGTTTGCTCAACGATGAAATTGCTACTAATTAGCAAATAAATTAGTATATACTGACCTATAAAATTACTCCTCTTTCGAGTTACTTCCGCAAATTAAAACTTTACTAGCAAGTACATACAACATTTAACCACGATACACAGTATATGTGTATCGTGCATTTAACCATTTCTGCAAAATGTGGGAGCTAATTAGCATTTATAGCTATCACATGACAAATTGAAAAAGATGAAATTCCTACAAATTAATCCCTTTACTATGTATTTGGATATCAAATTTAATAAATTATCGGCAAAGCAGCACCTAATTATATATCTTAGTCAGACCATAGCATATAGAACATAAATTTATATGCTATTGCTCCATGATCTATTGCTCTATTATAGTCAGACTTAAAATTTAAGAGGGGAAGCCTAGTTTGCACAAAAGCATTGCCTAATGCAAACGAATTAGTTTCGGCTGAGAAGAATTGCGCCTTTTTGCACCTAATTATTTTGCAGACGTTACGTAATAGAACTTACCTGCTTCATATTCTGAGTACACGTAGACAACAAAGACAGCATCTTTACCACTTCCTTACTTTCCATAACATTATTATAAAAATTTTTCGCTTGCAATGGAAATGAGGGTTTCTCTTCAGTCGTAAGTCTATAGAGACGTCTTCGTCTTGTCCTAAAATCCTCTTCCTTATTCTTAATACCATGTTTCGATGATCTCTGTTCGGTACAACGAGATACAATATCCAAAAGTGTTCTTTGATGGCCAACCAATTTTTTCCACTTTGACTTCTTTACCGGAGTCTTGCGTTATGTGTATGTACAAAGCGTTGGTGCGGTGTTTTTGAATTTTGGTATGTGGCGATGATGTGAGTTTAATAATATTTACAGTGTATGTTTTCATTTTATATATTTATAGTGCAATGGTGTGTTTAAAAGGTAGAAGGAAAAAAGATTATGATTAATAAGACAAAAAAGTAACAAATAAGGAGATGGATACTATTAGTAAGTGATAGAAGAATTACCTCAGTTTTCCCGCCAGTCCATTGGCCCACTCCCTTCGAAACCGAAGTTATGAATTTGCCCGCTTGTATCAGCGCTTCCTGTACGTCATCCAAATTGGGCTGTATGGCCACTTTAGGTATGAGAAGTATGGCATTTAGCACGAAGACCGGTGAGCAAGCACCATCTTCTGCAAAAATTCGACACTATTTAATAGCTGAGTTGCAATGGAAATACGTACCGAATTCTGCAAATCGTCTTCTAAGAACGTCCAAGGAATGGCGCGTTATCTTTGTCAGTACATCGACAACTTTGCGGCTGTAAAATCGTCTCATTTCGCTCATAGCACTTTTAACCGTGTCCTGAAGCGTTTTCAAAATGCTACCGCCTACTAAAATGTGCGGTTTCTCGAAACACTCAAACACCAAACTCCAATCGGCTGGCTGTTGAGTGGAAAAGCTATCCGAGTCAGTGTGGACATCCCCTTGTATATCTGAAATTGATTACGAATACTAGCATAGTCCAGTTATTAGTAGCAATTACCGTCAAAATAGAAGATATCATCGCCCATATATGTTGGGTACTTCTCCTGAGCTTTGCGCACAAGCTCAATGATCTCCTCGACCGCTTCCTCGATCATCAAGCTTTTACGGTGCAGTTCAGTTGCAGCTGTTCGACAAATAGCCTCGGTGCGGTCACAGAATTCCTCTAGGCTCCACGGTTCTTCATCAACTTCGGGTAATGAGTGAAGCGTGACAGTCTGCATGGTAGCCAGCACCTCCAGTACACGATTTGTGTATATATCATGAGCCCTATCGACTAGAACTTTGAAAATATCCAACGCATTATTTAGATTATCAACAAAGGACTTCCAATCACTTGACACCCAAGTCACATCTTTTAAAGCCGGTGACAGTAGGTTGATGTACCTCACCAACTGTGGTAGGAGTAGTGGGCGAATTTCTTGCTTAACACCACGTACCACTGCAGTTGTGTTATTAATGAGGAACTACAATACGATTTTTAAATAGCTGTAGGTACCCTGTACTACTTAAACCATCAACGCCTACCTGCAAGGAATCCTTGATTAGGGTGAAGTGGTCTTGCTTAGTATACAGTGTAAGCGCCACCATTGGTAACGGTAAATCCATTTTTGACAATATGTCGGATTCCCGTATTAGTAGAGGAATCGTGTTATGGAGGTTCACCTTGAAGTTTTGTGTTTCGGAGCAGATTGCTATTAATGGTCGACTGAGACACTTGTCAACGTCCCAGACCTGTGCCATTTGACAAGTGTAAAATTATAACATTAAGGATATCTAAATAAGCAAGGCACAAATCAGTGCCAGTCATTTGGCAGTGTCGAATTTTAAATTTAAGGGCAACAGCTTGCACATCAGTTGGAACCTGACATATGGTTTTCTAAGATGGAACGGTTATACAGCAGAAATTACGGCACTTAACCTAGGTATATCTAAATCTAACGTAGTCTAAAATTGTGTCGGTCTCAAATTTATATTGCAACTACTATCAGTACGATGCAAATCAGTAATTACCACAAATAAGTAATGGCTTTCAGATTGATACTGTCATACTTATTGTTAGACTTACCTACGTTGTGAAATAAAAGTGCCAAATGGTATCAACGACCGTTTATAAGATTTAATTACTACACTAATAAAAAAAGAAATTTGTTAGTGCCACGTTCCACATTTCATGTACCTATTTGTCATGATACAATTACCTATTTGTATTGTTAAATGCAAACAATTAACAAATGAACCATAAGCTTTTGTTTTAGCTTCAAAGTGTCAAATTTATAGGAGGGCTAGGAAACGCGTCAAATTTGACCGGCATCGGCAGTGGAAGATTGTCGACGCAAATTTAAAATTGTAAATGGGCATGCTACATCCTTCACATAAACTAAAGTGCAAAAAGCGTTAAATAAAAGTGTTAAATTACGTAAAATGTCAAATTTCTATGCTTATAAATCAAATGAACTTACGTGCTGAGACATCCATATTTCAACCATATCATTCTCGTAGCCCTTTAACATGGCTTCCGCATTTTTGTATCTTTTCGTTAACTCGACAGCAGCCGGTAAGGTCTTCAAAACTGAATGGTTCGTAACATTTTCCAAAAGCTCCGAAAGGTGATAAACTAGCGACCGTGCCCACTTAATTCTACCTACAAATCCAATACTACAATTTCCTCCTCCACGCGATAAAACCCTACCAGCAATCGGTGGAAACATTCGACATACAGGTGGATCGTCCTTCTCCTTCTTATACATCGTAACAATTCGGCTTACTTCCTTCTCGCAGTATTTCAAAATGCGATCGTACTTATTATCCATTCGAGTTAATGGAATTTTCTCTCTAACCTTCTCAAATTTTGACAAGAATTTGATACCCTGCGGCGTTTCCCATACGTTTTCAAAGTTGCGCTCGACAATATTTGCGATCTCCTTCTTTAGGTCTTCGAGTCGGGCCAGAAATGCCTGAAAATCGTTGTCGAAGTTGGCATTCCGTTGATCCAAGTAGTCGTAAGTCTTGTTCACTATAATTGCCTCGGCCTCGTTGAAGCTTTGAACGGCCTCATCTAAAGCTACAAAGTTGTTAGGAAGGGAGGTGTTAGTAGTGAAGGAGTGGCGTAAGCTTACTTTCTCCTAGGAGTAAACCTTCCATGCGTTTCTTGAAGAGCTCGCTGTAATCATCAATGATGTCGAACATAGCGATGATTTTCCCGAGACGATTGCAAAAGGCGTTAAATTTACCGAAGACGTAATTTTCGGAAAAGTTGAAAGGCTGTTGGTCCGGGATGAAAGGTTGATTTTTGACCGTCTGGTAGGTCCGTCGATAAGTTTGGTTCAACACTATGCACTGAATCAGTTTCTCCTTGACGAAGGTTCGATCTTGTGACCAAATTGTTTCGTTACCTCTACATGTTATATACTCCTTGCAGGTTTCGATCATTTGGTTCGTGATCTTCACCATAAGCGCTGAGGTACGTTCAGAGGTATTATAAAACTGTGACACGCTATGAATTAGCCGCACGGTTTGCAGTAGACCCAAGATTGAATCCTTCATTTTTACCTGGGAAGAGTGTTAGAGTTGGTTGAAGAGAAGGATACTTACGGGATCGTCCAAATAAAGGGAGTGGCAGTTCTTCTCTAGGGCTTGAATGAATTTTGCGTTATCCTTAGCCTCGTTATAGCAAAAGGTGATCTTTTGGTCGGTATCACGCCACTCCCTCATTATCTTAGCGCGAGCAAACTGGAGGCACATGATCGTAAGTTGAACTTCTTGTACTTGTAATTGATTAACGATCTGAGAAAAAGTTGCACCGCGTTTCTTCCAATACTCCAGCTCATCTTGAGGGCCTGCAAGTAAATCGTTGGTATGTAAATGCATAAGTGACTGTACCTGAGGAGTCATTTTCTCTGCGAATTTGGTCGCTCTCTTTTAGAATATCTGAAAGGTACTTAATCCAGTTTTTCACTCTATTTTGCAGGAAGACTACCTCATCGGGCTGTTTGGCCAGTTCTTTTAGTTGATCCAAGTGCAGACCAGTGGTGAGTGTTCTACCATCATCGAAAATGTTGGGTTTATCACAGACTTCTTCGCAAACTGAAAGAACAAAATGAAACATGGTTTTAGGGAAAAACGATACCTTTTAATGCGCTACAGAACGACCTGAGACCTGGTAAGAGTTGATTTTTTACCATTGGACAGTTAGCAGCATCATCTTCACAGTCATTGCTTGGGAAAGCGAGGGCTTCCATGAAGACGTGTCTAATAATACGCTCAACAGCGGTTACCAGCCCAATCTTCTCGGCGTCGATGACGCCACAATAAAGATCCTTATGGAAGCCTTCTTCGGGAAGCTGCTTGGCGGTGTTAATACGAAATATGTAAATGCAAATTCCGGTGAGAGGACATTCCCACCCATCAGTAAGAAACAGCTTCTTCTTCATCACTTGATTGTGCGTGCGACTCACGCTCGTTTGCAAGGTTCGACTAGTACCAGGCTTGTTCACATCAACTGGTACCTCAACTTCCTCCTCCATGTTTTGATAAAACCACATCAGCTTAGCTTTCGCATGGGGAATAAAGAGCTGATTGATCTCGTCCAACTGTAATCTGAACAGTCACGACCGCCTAACAAGCGAATAGACGCTCACCATATTTCCCTCAAACACATGATCCATAATCTCATGCCTCGTCAACCCAGTGCCATCAATCAGCAGTTGAAATGTGAACTCCAATCTGGGGTCCATCTCCCCCCGACGCGCCTTCCTTTCACATTCCTCCCGCCGACGCTAAAACAACCAAGTTTCGATCACACTTCAACAACAACAAAATAATAATAAAACCAAAATCGTCTCTTCCGACTCATCCTCGATACTCAATTCCAAATCGGAATCGTTAACAATACGCGGACCGTAAACAAACATTTCCTATATCGTATCGTCATTAAACGAAGTGTACTTGGTGGGATGCTCCATTTAAACTGGTATGGAAAACCGCAAGGAAATTTAAGCAAAACAATGAAACACGCGATAGAATTTCAACGTCACTTTTTTGATGTGATAATGGTTTGAAGTGTTATGTAACATAATTAGAGCACTTGCGTTCCTGGTACCACGTATTTATAACTGGAAAATTATTTGTTTTTGATATAAGCTCGACAAAATTCATACCATTTCGTTGATTAAATAGTGCGAAAAGTGTCGAGGAAACTCTTTTATTTTTCCAATTCCAAATTCGATTACATTTGCGTGTTTTAGAAATCGTTTCACTTTACAGTTATAGGTAAGCCTGAAAATTTTCCACCAATGTAACGGTCAATGTGCACTGTACGTGAATGAAGAGATTTGGTCGCAAAATACGTAAAAGTAAAAAGTAGTAGTTGCATCATTGGCAGGTTTTTGTTCATTCCATGTTACGCAACTGGCTTAAATTACTCGTCTATGGCTAAGTAGGTACATCGAAGTTCTTTCGGAAGCAGTGAGGTAAGGTTTGGTCATTATTTAGTCATTAAGCGCAAGTGTGGTCAGGTCATAAATAATTTGAAACTACGAAGTATTTTGCAATGTTTATCCTACAGAATTACACTCGTATAATACCTACTGCATTATGAAGAACGTGTTACAGAGCAGTCGGGCAATAAAATATCGTTTTCTTTAAAATTTGGTCACAATTACGTCACCATCAAGGTCCTCTCTGCATTTCACGCTACCCGACATCAGGGCTGGGCAAAATACATGCACTAACGTATTTCAAATACAAATTACAAAATACTCCTAGAAATGTATTTGAAATACAAAATACGAAATACTTTTATATTATTTTTAAAAATACAAAATACAAATACAATATTTGAAATACAAAAATACCTATACGCATACAGGGTGTTTTTTAGGAAGTTTAGCCAGACGTTTCTAAGAAAATTTTATAGGTAGATTCTTGAAAATGTGTTCTTAGAATTCACTCTGAACCTATCGTTAACATTTCAGTGGGCAAAATACATACATTAATGTATTTCAAATGCAAAATTCAAAATACTCATAAGAGAGTATTTGAAATACAAAATACAAAATACTTTAGGGAAAAATCATCAAATACAAAATACAAAATACAAATGTATTTCAAATACTGTATTTTCAATACAAGTATTTTGTGACTGCCCACCCCTGCCCGACATTATAGAATAGTTTGAGGTATTACTAGCCAGCATGCTAAGTTTGATTTTCCACAGTATATGCTTTACGTCACTGACAAGGTGTTCTGCTACTAATGCTAACCAACCGATTACAAACAGTATTAAGGACAGGTGGTTATGAGCACTAAATTTTACTGCTTCTGGTTAAAATTTAGCCATAATTAAATCATAGACAACATTTTATGTTAAGAGACCAATTGAAATTAATCGTAGAGATTACTGCCCAACATTAAGATACGAGTCTTGCAGAACGTTATCAGGTCAACGTCAAAAAGCTACACCGAGTTGGTCAAGAATTCCTGAGGCCTGCAATGATAGTTGAAACACTTTTCTGGTCAATTTGTGACAAGCACTAAAGTGATAAGCAAGTCATTCAAAATCCTACACCTTTATTTTTTCCGAAACGTTATAAAGCCATTACCGAAATGCTGATCGTTTTATTATTAGGTTTGAATCAATAGACCATTAAAATATAAGTAAATAAATGAGCCCTGTTTAAAAACTATATTTTGGCCAATTTAAGACAAGCTCCTAAAGGAAGCCTTTCCAAAAGCATGTACATTGTACAATAGCTATCTACCTTCATTGTTCGCAACACGCGATAACGCCGTTGTCAGACTGCTGCGATAGTCAATTTCATTATGAGGTTCAGAATATGCAATTCGATCATTTTTTGGTCATTATAATTTTGAACCTTCTGCCATTTTTCACTGTGAGTGAATTCACCACAACATTCCATAAAATCGGCCGAATTAGGATAGATTAGGTCACTTTTTGTATAGCTACCTATTAAATGTGCAATTAATTTCTAATTAATTTTACTAACCTATTTGATATAATAAAAGAGCGGTCAAATTTCGTGATTATTTAGTTAGTTTTTCGTCTTTCTGTATTCCGTACGGGTTGAATGTTTTCACCTGAAAAGTGCAGAAAACGTTGAATTACAGGAACAAGATTTAGTGACTATATTAGATCGTTGTAAAATTGTACATTACTTACAGCTTTGGTCACACCGGGTGTGAGTTTCCATCGCCAAATCAAAATAATTTGAATAATAACTCTGAACAGTTGGTCATTATTTGGTCGAAAAATCGTGATTTTGGTTACCATTCGTTAAATACTCCACGTCAAATCAAGCACGCATTTGTTTATGAGTAATTTAAGGAAATATCCATTTTAAATAGAATTAATTTTGTTCAAATTTACTTTGTGGAACTCCGTAATTAATTTATTGTAATAATAAAACAAGTGATTTTTTTTAAATGTAACGAAACGCGTTGGGTTACATTTAAAATAAAAAATTTGTGGAATTACTTCTTTTTATTATTACCAAATTTATAAAACTTAATCTGGGTGACAAAAATAAGCTTAGGTAACACACGATCCTAGTCATGGAAAATTTGTCACTAAACTAAACGTTAACTGTAAAATTACCCCCAAAATAAGGTATAGGTAGGTATATACAAACTCGTTAGAAACTTTGTGCTTTTTCAACAGCTCATTAATCAAAAACTTTAGCTATTAAAATCATTGATCAAGTGGCGTAACTGCTATATTTCTAGGTCATTTAGACACTAATCGTAGACGGTGCGCGTAATATGGGTTTTTATTTTCACGTAAAATATCAGTATTCAAAATAATATTGAGATGTGTGATTATCATTTTGTACAAAAAATCTCTGCTAGGTGTCACCAGACCTCTCAAGCAATAACCGCACTACCTCTAAAATGTTAAAATAACACAATTCGTTCCAAATCTATAGTAGATATAACGATATAAGTATACATCATCATCACCTGACAATATTTTCACTTACATTCACAGTCTCCAAACTGAACGATCTGCTGGGCATCGCCAACCTTCTTAGTCCGCCAAGCAAAACCAACTTCCCAGCGGAAGGACTCTTTTTACCCGATTTCTTCATCTTTGCTTCCCTTTTTTTAGTGCCAAATTTACAAGCACAGTTTTTTTAATTTTTAAGCTAGCGGTTGCACAAGGGTTTCGCCCTAGTAACGTTTGTTTTATCAATAATTTAATAAAGACCGTGATTGGGAATACATTGATTATTTTTTTTATTCTGAATTTTAGTTGCGATTGTACAGTAGGTTTCAAAACAATTACCCGTTAGATCACTTAAGTTATTTTAATAGTAGTTATTCTACATTGAAAATAAAAGTGTGAATTTGGTCATTAACAGGTTATACCTAATTAGGTGCAGTTATATTCAATTTTTTTGCTGTAGTCTGGGAACCTAATGTCGCAAAATCATTGAAAAAATTAAATTCCCTCATAAATTATTGAGTAAATTAGGTTTTCCTGATGAATAATTAGGTGCTAATTAGAGTCCGTATGTTCCAGTAGGTACAAAAACTTATTTCATTAATAAACTAGTTTTCCTCCTATGGAATCATTGGATACCAATTAGGTGGCCTTTTTGTGGCTATCTCATAAAATCTTATCGAAGCTAATTAGACAAAGTTTCAATTTCTACGACTTTTATTAGCGCTCTTACGATACGATTTCCTAAACTGGTAGTTATGCTAAATTCCGAGTAAATCAGGATTCCCTTATTATACGTTGATTCGAGTATGATGCTGATAAGTTATCATTAGTAATATGTACAACTAGTGGGTACGAAATTGCCGAAATTTTCGGCAATTTCGTACCACCGAGTTGTATTCGGCATGACAATTGCACGAAAGAAAATTTCATCTTCAGATTTTACACAATTTTTTGAATTTATCACGTAGTCTTAGACTGTCAAAACCTTCAGCAACAATCCAACTCAAAACTTAACAACCAATCGAAACTGTCTATTTTTTGAATTTGAGCCAATTAGCATCTGATTACACCGGCAATCTTTCCATACTAAGGAGCAGATGATTAAAGCGATAATACAGGTGAGTATAAAGGTAAAAAATTCAACAATAAACTTTATTAACAATAATTATTATTTATAACACAATTATTATAAACAATTTTTGCTTTATTTTCTTTAGATTGTCTTGACGAATGACGAATACAACTCGTCGTAGGAATCTTTTGGTAATTTTTGTCAGTCAGTACCACTCATAGTTGTTGTCTTTAGAAAATCGCCACTCATGCTAAAGCACTCGTGGCGATTTTCGTCACAACAACTATTCGTATCTGACTAACAAAAATTATTACCGGCAACATTCCTACCACTTGTATTATACATAATATAAAACCCTGATAAAACAATCCATTTCTCAACTGTCAGATATGTATAATAAATAAATTCAAGACTTATTTACTCTCACTCTAAATCATAATTTTGATTTTCCCTGTATTCCGGCCAATGTTTTAAAAATGTTGTACATGATTATGGATCTACAAGTCATGCAGAGCTTTTTATCAAGAATATTTTTTTTTGTGAAATGTAAGATAAACTTTTTCTCCATTTGTATAAAACTATTTGATACACACTGTATATACAAATGAAAATGTGCCTTTAATGCATTTTCACAAATAACAACACTACGGACTACGGAGTATGTTACAACTGACAGTTTTCCATCCTCATTTAATCTTCGTTTAAAATCGTGATACGTTGGTTGTATCCGAGGGACATTAAATTTGTCGATGACTGTACATACACCTCTTCATGTGATCGATTAGGATGGCTTGCGTGGGGAAAAGAGCGACAACGTACTGCTTGGTCGCAAACACCTACTTCCGTGCCTCATTCATTCCATACCAGTTCTCCTATGGAAAGTTTTTCATGATAAGTGCAGGAGTAAAATTATAAAACAACGAAAGCGCATTAGAGAGGTGTAACAGTAGGTACCAAATTATGTTTTCGTAGTCCATACTACCTACACTTTCAAGACGCTGGAAAGACAAGACCATCAACGATGACAGTTGCATGAATCCAGAAAAAATGGGCACAACATCGCAGCCAGTAAATGCATGAAATCTCCGCAGAGCTAAGCACTTGTTCTCTCATACATACAGGGCAATTACAAATGATTGGAGCGGTTTCGTGAAGTTATTGTTGCCGTATTATTTGACATACCTATCATCATGAAACTTTACAGATGCATAGAGCAATGTACTAGGTTCTGTTTGAGATGTTACAGGTTCTCGATATGCTCCCCTCTGATGATTCTGCAGATATCGAGTTCGTCCCACACTCGACGTAACATATCCACATTACTTCGTTCAAAAGAATTGATGATGCGACCTCTCGCAGTTCTGGTAGGTTTACTACTGGTAAAGGAGGCACAAACACTGAATCTTTCACATACCCCTATACAAAAAAATTGTAGGGCGTTAAGTCCGGGGAACGTGGGGGTCATGGCATCAATGTCTGATCATTCTCTCCCCCGCGACCGATCCATCTATTTGCCAATCTAATGTTTAAAAAGGCACGAACCTCATGATGGACGTGTGGCAGAGCACCATCATGCTGGTAGATGAAATTATCACTGCCGGTTTCCAGCTGCGACATGAGCCAATTTTCCAACATGTCCAGATACCGCCGAAGAACAAAGGGCCGTAAACTTTGAATTGTGAGGCTGCACAGAACACACTGATTTTTGGGGAGTCGCGAATGTACTGCACTATAGCGTGGTAATTTTATGTGGCCCAGATTCTCTCATTGTGCCTGTTTACGTTGCCATTCACAAAGAACGTTTCTTCATCACTGAAGACAAGCTTTTCAAAAAAACCATCTTCTTCCATAAACTGTTGAATTTGTGTACATAATTCAAAGCGACTCACTTTGCCATTGGACGTCAGGGCTTGTAGCAATTACAACTGGTAGGTAATAATGCTTCTGCTTCAATCTTTTCCGTAAGATTTTCCAAACGATCGGTTCTGGAATGTTGAGCTCTCTGCTCGCTTTGTGTGTTGACTTCTGTGGGCTACGAGTGAAACTCACCCGCACGCTCTCAACTTTTCCCTCGCTCACTGGAAGACGACCCGTTGATTTCCCTTTACAGAGGCATCCTGTTACACAGCTTTCTCGTTGCACTGTTACGACAGATTGATGTGAATGAAAGTCGAGTATAACAAACGCTTTCTCCTTACCTGTCGCCATCTTTGATAACTGCTCCTCTCTCTCGGTTGAAAGCTAAAATACGACTCCTAGAAAAAACAAAAGAGAACCTGGTAATTGCCCTGTATAGGCTGATATACCTCCGTTTAGTGCCCACTGCCCACCCCTTAGAGGACCCACAGTTTCTGCAAAGCTTAGAAGAATCGACAACGCAATATCGGTTCGATGCTCGCGCCTATTTCAATAATTAATGCTGCGGTTCTCGTTTCGCCCCGAGCTTGAGCGTATGTTGGTACTGTATCGCTCTTTCTTTTGTTGCGCATTGACAAAGCGATATAGATTAAAAAATCATCCATGCAAAGCGATCTTCTAGTCTAGTGCATTAAGAGGAAACTGCATCTTTCATTGGTTGGTGTGACTAACAGATCAATTATTTTCGGATGTTTCTTTTTTAAAGTAAGTGATTCAATTATTGCAGCAGTCGCAAAAATCACAGAGCACGATCTGTGCCATTTTCCCAGGAAAATCACACTAAAAGATCATTTAAATCACGGAGTGAAGAAAACTCATGAGTCATAACGGTGAAGTAGGTAAACTTTCAAATCTGCCTTGACTATGGAATTCAAACATTTGCTTCAGACAATTAATTAGTAACGCTCCCTCTTTCTTTACTTTTGATTCCTTTAATGTAAGAAAATTTAGGGACAAGTTTTCGAACTGGAAAAATTATATAGTTGCCTGATCATCCAAATTTGCAATTTCCTTAGAAATGATATTAAATCAACGCAGCAAAGAGGAATAAATTAAGATTTTCAAGCATTAATTATACGACGTCGCCAGTTGAATTATAATTAGCTAGATTGCATGCGATTGTTAACTATAGTCAACTAATCATCTACTTAATTTGGAAAAATTAAGACAAACCTTCTCCATTTCCTCGTCGTTGATCATTCTTAATTGCACCAAAAACCAAACCACTGTACTAATCGAATTGATATTCGATATCAAAATGAACCTATTTCTACCTATATTAGGTACATAAAACTAATCTATGGGTTAAATAACGGAATGCAAAAAGGGGGTTATCGTGATTCCCTCTGTCTTAATTTAATCTTTGTGATTAGATCTCTTTAATTTGACAGTGACACGCATGTCTTTTAAAATTGCATAAATTATTGATGTATACTATATATTAATTTCGTCCTTAATTCTATTCCAAATGCAAATTTTACAAGAAAAAAAATTAAAAGTCTCCGTTAGGGAAGGAAACGGTCGTACCAGGGCATTTTACACGCTATCACACTATCAAGCTTTCAGTTAATTTTATTGCCGCAATTAGATTGTTTATTGCAGTCCGTTTTATTTCGCCCCACCAAAAGAAAGATGATATATAAGAACTTACCCTTTTGATTTTCTGTATGAATAACTCATTGTTTATGGTACTATTCATTTGTCACAAATAGAAGACGTGACAATGTAATGCGCACAAAACTAAATGAAACGTCGATCGTGCAAACTTTTTTATTTGTGTAGGTAGGTATTATTGACTTCCTGCCAAAGTTTCTGCATCAATAATGTGGTTTTATATACATATGTATGTACGTAGTTTAGGTAGTTGAAAAGAAGGGTAAAAATTTACAAGTGGGGTAATTGAGCGCTTAGTATTCTTATTATCCAAAGGTGCGTTTTCCTACACTTTCGCCAGTCGCCGACGAATGTTACTTTTTTGTATAATGTTTTTATTTACAAATCGATCTTCCGTTGCCTTTGTATATGCCTCACATTGCCAGTTAACGTGGTATGTCATTTCGTCTTCCTCACCAGAACCTCGTCTCGGTCACGGAGTTGCACCTCTCTGGTGTCATGCCGCTTTCAGAACTCCGCACATCCTCATCCTTGCACTTTTTCTTCCGCGCCAACTCCCTCACTTCCCTATCTGCACTTTCATGTTTTTGTATATTTTCAAAATTCATTACGATCCCACGAGTATAGGTCAATAAAAGCTCCCAAGTAGCAGTAGACTCTGGAAGAGGGGGCTTAATATTGTGGAGAGGTCCCTATTCCGCCGACAGGCGTTTCCAGACTTATTCAGGCGTACTCACTGAACCTCCCTGTCTCACTTAGTTGGCTCAGCAGTCTGTTGTGGTACGCTTTTTTATACTTAACATTTGGCGACCTAATATATTAATGTGAACTTGGATCAGGAAATACACAAGTAGGTACCTACTTAATTCTATGTAGGTACTTATTTACACAACTGCACCAGCAAGACTCCTTCCTTATTCAAATTCAACAGCATATTAGAACATCAACATATACAATAATATTTTTAAAATATTATTTTAATAATAATGTTTATTCTATCTAACACCCTACCTTAGTGCCCCATGCATCTGTTGGTCAGTTGGTGACCTTGGCTTAAGCCATGAATTCCTTGGTCGCCTCGCTGTTTAGGTCGAGACATTGTCGTTTAATTTCCCTATGTTCATGTGTACGCAAAGGATTTTGTGACAACGTCTGTTCAAATTCAAATTTCACTCACTCTCAATCATATCTCACTTTAATCCCGACTTACGGGGTTTTTTCTTTTCTTTATCAAAAAAGAAAGAAAAGAAACGCGCAGCGGTAACCGTTACACGCGTTATTGCCTTTCCCCTGGAATCCAGCACCACCTTACTTTTTCATCTAAAGTATATTCACTTTCATTATAACTCAGTACCAGTGATTTTAGGCTTGAAAAGTTTGTAGGTATAGGTTTTTTTTTGTGGATTATAGAAAGGTTGCCACCAATGTTGTTTAAACCGTTGACAGGTTGACATTAATCATTTTTGGAGTTAAATCGGAATCAAGGACAAAAAAATAATCAAATATAAATTATAAAATGTCATATGTCACGACTACTTGTTTAAATTTTTAAATATTTCAAATTTGTGTACCAACTGTCAATTTTTAGTAAAAAACTTTTCAAGCCTAAAATCACTGGTACTGAGTTATAATGAAAGTGAATATACTTTAACTAAAAATCCCTAAGACCCTAACCTGCACTCATTGAACTATACGCTCGTCAGTGAACTCTATAGAGTTCACTGACGCTCGTACAGTTCAATGCCTGCACTGTATAACAATGCTACCAACTTAACTTATATGCATGGTGTTTAATATTAACTCTACAAATTTGGTTTGGTACCATTTCAAGTACGTCCACAACACAACAATAACGGTTAGAAAACTTCTTCCTGTAGCGTTTATCCAGCTGAAAACGCGACGTGAATTGCGGCTATAATACATATTTTAATTTCGAGATACATAAATATGGATCATAAAAATTCAGTTCACATTAGAAATAGACCCCATTAGTGATGACATCACAATTGTCTGGGAAATTTAAAACTTTGGACAACTCGTATTTTTGACCCTTATCGCCACGTTGTTAAGGTTTATAATAAAAAGGTCTAAGTTTGCGTCATATTTATGCAGTTATTATAACGAAATAAGTGGCAAGGGGTCTTGAAATGTTAACCACGAAGCTGCTATTTGTGTGTTATAAAAAAACATAAATGTAAAAGACTCACCATTTTTTTAATTTCGAATTGACGATGAGGATGCAAACCACGAAAATTCAACTTAGTTACGCCATACGTCGCTTTGTTATGATATTGCATTTGCGGTGCTTTCCGAACTACATAACCTCCAATATTACTTATTTTCAAATTACTATCGTTGTTCCTTAGATCGTTATTGTTCCTTGCATTTTATTAATATTCGTTTTATTGTTAATTGTTGTATACTAACTTATTAGGTTAATAGTGGTAATATTGGAACTGGAAGTTATGTAGTTCGGAAAGCACGGCAAATGCAAAATCATAACAAAGCGACGTATGGCGTAACTAAGTTGAATTTTCGTAGTTTGCATCCTCATATTCCTCATCCTCAATTCGAAAATAAAAGAATTGTGCAGGGTGTTTTAAGTTTTAACATTGAAATGTTATTATAACACACAAAATAAGAGCTTCGTGGTTACCATTTCCAGGCCCCTTGCCACTTATTTCGTTATAATAACTTCACAAATATGACGAACACTTTTAGACCTTTTTATTATAAACTTTAACAACGTGGCGATAAAGGTCAATTTCTCGACATCAAAATACGGGTTGTCCAAAATTTTAAATTTTCCAGACAATTTTCACGTCACATATATTGGGGTCTATTCAAGAACTTCATTTGTTTATGAGGTTCGTGGGTCCTATTACATAAAAGAAATTTCTGTTTTGAAGTGATAGTGATACACGAACTTTATAAATAAAAATGGACTGATAATCACATGTATTCGAATTCGAAATGACACTTACAGCGTCCGCCATGATGAGCGCAAATTCAACCGCGAAAATTTGATATGTAATTCTTATCACGTTAAAAAATAACTTTTCTCAGTTCACAGCTGAGATTCTCACTTGAATTTGATAAAACGAATACAGCTATTATTATAAACAACTTTATTGTCTTCTTAACTGTTAAAATCTAAAGGGTTATATCGGGTTATATCACGATTGACCACAGATTACAAGATTACACAACGACAGGTGTGTAATCTGTGGCTTGTCACAAGAAAGTAACAATCCAATCAGCTGCTAACAGAGGTACCAACAATGACCGATGTCCAACACAAATATCCAAATGTTACCAGAATGTTACTAATATTTGCGATTTGCGCTCATCATGTCATGGCCACAGCTTATCTTTATACTGTGTCATGGGTCATGGCTGATCCTAGATCCTTCCTTACTGGCGTCACAGACAACTCTGTGCTCATAGCTACAGCCACAGCCACACCCTCTGTGAGTATTTTTTACTTGTGGTTGATAACAATGATAACGATTGTAAATGTAGGTAAAATTGTATATTTTTTAGGACACCCTATTTTTTATTGTAATCTGTTGATGATCTGTTGGTAACCCAACCCTAGATATGTTGGTAACATTGCAGAAAGTAAAACACCAACACCATTACAAAGCATATTTCCATCATTGATCATATTTCTTTTCGTTTTCCATTCTTTAAGAGAAAAACAGAATTATACAAAGAAAATACATGAAAATGAGTGAAAAACCTAAACTAGATCTCGGTTTACTTGAAGAAGATGACGAATTTGAAGAATTTCCAGTTGAAGGTTAAGCTTAAAAAATACATTTGTCATATGATACAAATTCTTCATTTTTCAGATTGGACTGGAAAAGACAAAGATGAACAAGATATAAGCGTTTGGGAGGATAATTGGGAAGATGATAATATAGAGGATGACTTTAACAAGCAGCTTCGGTGGGTATTTTCGCAAGAATTCAACTACCGCTTTAACTTCACTTTTGTTACAGAGCGCAATTAGAGAAACAAAAACCTAAATCAAATTAATGTATTTAATGAAATAAACTACACGTAATCAGTATCGACCCTTTCATTTTCTGTACATGCCCCTATGGCACACGACATTAGAGCCTGTATGCTAAGTTCCTCTCCACCACCATACACATAACCGTTGGCCTGCAAATTTCAATTACGACAATATGTGTAATAAAGTTCTTACCTTATCTACCGCATTTTTAACAGCCAACAGGCTGCGTTCCGATCGAACATTCACGGGAATAAATCCTACCAAAGTATAATCTTGGATTAAACCCACAATGGGCTCATTTAATGAACCATGGAACATATAAAATCCTTAAACACTAAATAATCCTGAAAAGTTCAAATCAAACCTATAAGTCGTTTACAAGTTATTACATTTTAAATACGAGCGCTTCTCGGCACAGACGCTGAGAGTTGTGACGTCAGTCAATTTGAAATCGTAAAACACCAGTCTTGCGACTGCATATTTTAACACGGTTTCATTCTCATAAGCTATCGCTCTTGTGCCATTTCGCGGCTATTTTGTATTTTATAATATATTGTTTGTTTGAAGAATATGTGTGAAGCTAATTTTATTAAAGCTGACTCTTCAAATTTACCCAAGTAGACTTATTTATGGTCATGGAGTATTTTAATAAGTCATGATTTTATAAGCACAGAAAAGCGAGGAGTTAAAATGTAAAACTAAGTTAATGTTTTACATATTATGTCACAGTTGTTACAACTGTTGTTATATTATGTATTTGAAATTGCCGCCAGGGAATATAAAAAAATATAGGCGGCATAGTAATAGTAAATAAGTACTTTGTTTTGTTACGTTTGGAGAATAAAATTGTAAAGAAGCTTCAGGGTGATTATTTATTTACAACTATTCAAAGTACACAACAAGTGGCGACGAGGATTAAGGAAACCTGGTAATTACACTGGGAAATACCTGAAAATTGTACAATTGCGAAATGTCAAATCAATTCACCGTCGAGATTTTCAACCCGGAAGTTACGTCTTGGGAGAGATGGGTGAAGAGATTAGAGACAGCATTTAAGGTGTTTAATACACAGGAAGAGGTAAAATTGCATTACCTTCTACATTACATGGGTACTACAACGTACAATGTGCTATGTGACAAACTGGCACCAGAAGACCCAGAAAAAAAACCGTACAACGAAATGGTACAACTTCTTGAGGCCTACTATTCTCCAAAACCGTTGGAAATTGCAGAAATTTACAGATTTCAATCAAGACGACAACTACAAGGCGAATCGGTACAGGAATTTTGCCAAGAATTGCATAGACTTAGTATAAATTGCAATTTTGGAACGTACTTAACGAAAGCCATAAGAAACCAGTTTGTGTTTGGACTACAATCCAAGAGAGCGCAAACGAGACTTATGGAAACTAAGGATCTGGAGCTGAAGACCGCAGTGGAAGTAGCAATAAGTATGGAAATATCCGAAAGGGACGTTCGACAACTGGGAGACAACATCAATACTGTAAAGGACATTCAGAAATGTAGTAGTAAATCCAAAAACAAACATGTTTCTCAAGCGCCACAAAATGAACAAAAGGGTAATACAATTGTATGTTTTAGATGTGGTAAATACCCACTAAGGGTTTACCAATGTACAGTTGTTTGAGAATGCAACATTACGCACTATTTTTGCAGGGATTTAATTATGACATTAGGTATAAAAATACAAAAGAACATGGTAATGCAGATTGCTTGTCAAGATTGCCATTAAAGAGCAAAATTGAACCAAATTTTGACGTGGTAGATGTTTTCCATTTGGAAAATATAAATACCCTACCAGTAAATTCAAAGGATCTGATACATTTTACAGAAAAAGATCCAGAATTATACAAAATTGTTTCATTTTTAAGAAAAGGAGATCGAATTCCTGAAAAGGATAGATTTCATATTGACCAATTAGAATTCAATTTAGAGCAAGGGGTACTAATGCGAGAGCACAGGGCGGTTATTCCAAAACAACTACGGTCAAGGGTTTTAGAAGAGTTACATTGCGGCCATTTTGGAGTAGTTAAAATGAAAGGTCTCGCCAGAGGGTATTGCTGGTGGCCACGAATAGACGAAGACATTGAAAGACTTGCTAGAAATTGTGAAATATGTAACTTGCATAAAAATATAGGCGGCATAGTAAGAGTAAATAAGTACTTTGTTTTTGTTACGTTTGGGGAATAAAATTGTAAAGAAGCTTCAGGGTGATTATTTATTTACAACTATTCAAAGTACACAACTACCAAAACAACTACGGTCAAGGTTTTAAAGTTTGCACAAAACGCTCCGCTTGGCCATTTTGGAGTAGTTAAAATGAAAGGTCTCGCCAGAGGGTATTGCTGGTGGCCACGAATAGACGAAGACATTGAAAGACTTGCTAGAAATTGTGAAATATGTAACTTGCATAAAAATAACCCGCCAAAAGTAGAAAACCACATTTGGGAACCTTCGAATACACCCTTTGAAAGAGTTCATGCGGATTTTGCAGGTCCATTTATGAACAAGTACTTTTTCATATTAATTGATTCGTTTACAAAATTTCCATTCGTGTACATAGTAGACAATATGTCATCAAGCTCGACAATTAAAGTATGTCGGGAAATATTTTCATGTTTTGGGTTACCAAGGCTATTAGTTACAGACAATGGTCCAACGTTTACATCAATGGATTTTCAAAATTTTTTAAAAAGTAACGGTATTGTATCAAAGTTCACAGCCCCTTACCACCCACAAACCAATGGCCAAGCGGAGCGTTTTGTGCAAACTTTAAAACAGTCCTTATTAAAGATGGACCATAATTCAAAAAATTTACATCTAAATTTACAACAATTACTTTTTCAGTACAGAACAATGCCGCATACGACAACCAATAAAACTCCTTCAGAGTTAATGTTTGGCAGAACTGTAAGGTCAAGGTTAAGCTTAATTTTGCCAGATAAATTAAAAAGAAACTCTATTCCTTACAATGATAATATTACTGTTCGCGAATTTACAAAGGGGGAAAGAGTCCAGGTTCGAAATTACACTAGCAAAAATAAATGGGATTTTGGCACAATACGAAATAGATTAGGTAAATTACATTATAATATTGAACTTGATGATGGCAGAGTGTGGCGAAGACATGCAGATCAGATTATTGCTTCGTCAACTAAAAAATATGAACAGGATTTTGAATATGACCCAATTCAAAATACATCGGCAGCTGATGACCGTGCGCCTAGTCCAATGCAGTTGGCTGTCAAAGCCGAGGAGCACCAGGAAGCGCAGATGGAAAACAGACCCCGACGAATGACTAAATTACCCAGCAAATTCAAAGATTTTGTGATGTAACATTTTGCTTATTTGAAATTGTATAATTTTAATTTTTTAAATTTAATACACTAGGTAGTACTTGAATTTCTAGTAAGGAGGGTGTTACAACTGTTGTTATATTATGTATTTGAAATTGCCGCCAGGGAATATAAAAAAATATAGGCGGCATAGTAATAGTAAATAAGTACTTTGTTTTGTTACGTTTGGAGAATAAAATTGTAAAGAAGCTTCAGGGTGATTATTTATTTACAACTATTCAAAGTACACAACAACAGTTAAAGCTGAAAATTAAATTTTTGTCTCTTAGTACTCGCCACCTGACCTTTGCAAAGTTGTAATGTAATCTTTAAAAATGTTGTATATTAGCTGCGTAGGAGTTTAACATTATACAATACTCTGCGACATTTTTGGATTTCTACACTATCTACACTACAGCTAGATCAACATAATTAAATTTTGAAGGCGTGAGAAGCAGAACGTATTTGTCGGTAAAATACACTCATTGTTCAGAAATAAGTAAAGCTTAGTAGTATTAAACTAATAACTTTATTGAGACAAATCCTTGCGGTGTAGTATAATATAAACCACCCAGAGTTGGACCTTTCCTTTTTAACAGAAAATTGTTCCTTAACATGTAAATAGATAGCAAAGAAATCCCGCAAACGGTAGGGTAAAAAGTTGTTTAAATTTTTTACAATGTGGGAGAAAAGTTAAAATGTACGGGGCGCTAACTTCTTTCCCGTATCTCCTATGCAATATTATCAATAAATAAGAAACGGTCGTCGATTGTTAACAACGGTATAAAATAACGTTCTGTTCGGGAATGGAGGCTGACCAAACTATGAAGATATCAAACCATATTCACTGACGTCACAGTGCAATCTAGCGGCGAAGCTAAAGCGCTCAGGTTTTTATTATTTTAAAGTCATTTGTACGTTCTGAAAAATTCTTATTTTTTGCAGGGACTCATAAAATTGTAAAATCTTTCGATTGGTCAATTAAAAAAAATCTTAAAAATCTTGCCGCGTGTAGTTTCTTAAATTTCGAAGAGAAGGCTCCTTCGTTTAACAGTTCCAACAGGTATTCCAAGTTCAAGACGTCAGTATAAAAATCCAAACCCAAATCAAGACTTTCCGAATGTTTTTTTAAAATATCCGCCTACAAGAGAAATGTTGAGGTAAACAAAAACATCGCGCGAGAACCTACCTTGCTTAAAACCTTAACCTGTGGAAGTCCGATTTGTAACACAGTCGATAATGATAGCAGTAACGTCGAAATGAACTTCGTGGGATCCGAAAAGATGTGAGAGTCGACCATGTGTACAACACAAAGATGGTAACCGATGTCTTGTAGCTTACCGAATATCGTCTTAATGGGGCCATGATGTGTATAGAGCTCAACTTGCCCGGGCATGACGAAGATAAGATAACTATCTTTTATTGTACGTAATTTTATTGGTAGCCAATTGTAGTTTTCCCCAAGGTATTCCGTGCAATACATCAAAGCACCGTTAGGGCCTACATTTAAGTCCATCATAACGACCGAGATCGATACCAGTTCCATTATATCTACTGCGGGTTTGTAATCCACGTTGTCGTTCGCGGGATCGAGATTAATTATCTCGCACTTACGATTTAACTTATTTTTGTAAAACTTTTGCACTTCGGCACAGTAAGTCATTTTACCGGAGCCGGGTGGCCCAATAACTAATTGTCCGAAAAAAGTGTCGAAACCTTAACACCTTTTGTTAACATTTTCACTGCTCGTATTTTAAAAGCGCTCGAATCAATGTGTTAACTGTGGAACGTTCGTAATCTTTTAAACACACAAATAACATCAACGGTTTAAGGATCTTTAAACTTTCCGCGATATATCTAGCGGCGGCTTGTTCTTCGGCGTATGGCGTAATTAAGTTGAATTTTCGTACTTCGCATCCTCATCGGCAATTCGAAATTAAAAACACACAAATAAGAGCTTCGTGGTTACCATTTCAAGACCCCTTACCAACAGACCATTGGTTAGTGGTCTGTGCCCTTACCTCTTATTTCGTTATAACACAACCTTCTTAGAAGGTTGTGGTTATGTTATAATAACTTCACAAATATGACGTAAACTTAGACCTTTTTATTATAAACTTTAACAACGTGGCGATCAGGGTCAATTTCTCGACATCAAAATACGGTTGTATTTATATCGTGAAAATACGGGTTGTCCAAAATTTTAAATTTCCCAGACAATTTGAAGTCACACTAATGAATGGCCTGAAGCCAATGAATAATTTATTCTTTGCCTGAAGCGCCCTATTGCTCCTATTGGTAGTCTCAGCGTTGCCAATGCTATTACAATAGTAACATATCTATTACTCTGTACTCCTGTCTATTACGCTATTACTCTCGAAGCAAAATCTATTACGTTTTCCAATTTCTATTACATTTCAGAGAAAAGAAAAATAATACGCATATTTGACCATTAATACTTATAAATCTGTATAAATCATTGAATAAAGAATAGAGAGGAAGGAGTATATGCCCTCGACCTTGAAATCAAAGTGGTTGCAAAATGGCTACTAACACGTTTCCTGTTAAATAGAAATTGACAGAAACAACTGCATGTGACGTCATGAATTTCGCCTGAAGTACAACAAATATAACCTAAAATAGCAAGTAAACAAACATTTGTAATAAAGCAGTATAGTGTTTTTTGGTACTCATCATGGATAATTTAATTACAGTGATTATTAGGTATAAGACATTAGATAGTGAACATTCCAGTCGTTATTTAAGTAAAATAAGTGTTGTAAAGATTAATCCTTATTCAATAAAATTAATTGATTGTAGTGATAAAGTAGAATTCATTTACTCAATGGTAGAATATTATTATATCCTAATTTAAATTACCTGCAACTTCTCATATAGTATTTCTAAAATTCTACGAAATATCCTAGATACTGTTGTATGATTGCAACTAAATCTAAGTGCCAACAGTGCAACACCGATAACACTCAAATGTCGATTGTGGTAATTAACAAGTAGCAAGTCGTCATGACATGTTACCAAAAAGAAAGAAAGGTAACCACATATTTATTATGGTGCAGTTTTAAGGGCCCCATTCACATTGAGATTGGTATCGATACGTGTATCGCGACATGCAGCGATACATGTATCTGAGATTTGTCTCACAGGGAGAGCTCCATTCACACAGGTTTGTAATGATACTAGTTTTCGAAATGTGCATACATATTTCGTGTTTTTCATATAGAAGTGAAACGGTTCCTCCTGAAGCTGTAATAGCAGCTTCATCAGTAGTATTAATAGAGTGCTTATAAGAAAATCGTCGACGAAAGAGAGTATGGACAAAATTATTATTGTTTGATGGCGAAGATGTTGATAAGCATTGATGAAGTCCTCCCAAAATTCACGATTTTCTGCAATACCCTTGCAATAACTAAATGCAAAACTACTGTGTTTTACGACACCTAATATGATACCAGCACATACACGGTCGCAGTGCAGTGCGACAAACAACTAGACAAGCGGATTACTGAGACTGCGATACTGATACTTCCACATACACGTCGAGATTTGTCTCTCTATACTGATTACTGATACTTGCGACATGTATCGATACCTATCTCAACATGAATGGGGCCCTTTAACGTTCGGGATTTTATTTTATGAGAACATTATGATTTATGATCTCATAAATGTACCTGCTATAAAATGTCTCGAACATACACGACCGTTATTTAAGTTTTAATTCAGTTATTGCTTCTTTTAAGGGCTGCGATCCACTTGAATGAAATATCGATCGAACAAAATAAATTTTTTAAACAAGTAAAGGGCAGTAAAGGTTATGTTTGTACTCCAAGCGAAATATATGGTCTCGTGATGTAGATGCCTTAAATTGGAGTTCAGTGACTGTAACAATCAACAAATGAATATTTCAAATTTTGCAGGTTATGGTGAATTGTCAACACGACCAAAATGTAAACAAAGATGACTCAACAGTGGTGTACAAATGGCCGAACTTCCGTCACCAATTTTTATACAGCAATGATACGATACTCTCCTTCCTCTCTATTCTTTATTCAATGGTATAAATATTTTTCAATTGAATTCAAAATTGGGATGTAGTTATTTCACTAGCATTAAGTTGGCTTGGCACCATAGTTATTGCACTGCCTGCCACAGAATTTGACAGGAATTAATTCTGTGGTTCTACTAACTTCACGGACTTGGTTTTCTCTCTCTATCTATTACTAAATAATTATTGCTTCTGCTTCTCCTCGTGTTTGTTTTTAATCTGATAACTGATATATATATACATAACCCTGCGACTCGTCGTACCACAGAATAGGGAAATCCCTTACTCTGTGGACGGTTTATGTGTCACTAAAGTCATTGAATAAAGAAGTAGGTTCACTCAACGCTATAGGTTTGGACGAATTTGAACACCTATTATTTAATTAATTATTAATATTGATCTATTACCCAAACTACCTAATCTATTACTATTTTTTCAAATTTCTAGTACAAAAAAAAATTAAGGGTTGGCAACACTGGGTATTCTGTGTTATCAGTTTCTGCTATTTCACAGAACTTAGGTTAAAATATTTTTTAAATAAATGTTTTATAAATGGCAGAAAGTGACTACAAATTAGCTTCTCTACTTCAAGAACAGTTTGATCAGGAAGTCAAAATCGAAAACCCTTCTAAAGGTCTAGTTTACTCTCCACCGAAACGGCCACAAAATTATGGTAAAAAATCATTGACAGATCCATCCTGGGAATTAATAGACCCCACACCAAACATTCACATCCTTTTTGTCGCCTTAAATGAGGAATATTTCTGGAACAAACTTGCAAGGGTGTGTGTTAGCTGGAGCAAACGTATGACAACATGTGCAGGAATCTGCAGCTATCACGGCCATGGTGGTTTCTGTCACATTACGTTAAGTGAACCGTTATTAAAATTGAGACCACGAAAAGACTTAATCGAAACACTACTTCATGAAATGATTCACGCTTACTTGTTCGTCACTAACAGCAATAAGGATCGGGACGGTCACGGTCCGGAATTTTGTAAACACATGTACCGCATTAATGCAGAAGCTGGTACTTAAACTTGGTCGCAACTTAATTTGTGTGTGACTTCTCAATTTTTAGGCACCAACATAACCGTTTATCATAGTTTTCATGACGAAGTAGATCTGTACAAACAGCACTGGTGGAAGTGCAACGGTCCGTGTCAACATCGAAAACCGTATTATGGAATGGTACGCCGTGCTATGAACCGAGCACCCGGACCTAACGATTTGTGGTGGGACGAGCATAAACGCAATTGTAATGGCACTTTCGTTAAAGTAAGTTTTTTTTTTGAAGTAGTATGATCGCAAATTTTTTTAAGGTAAAAGAACCAGAGAAGCAACCAAAGAAATCGGGAAAAGATAATAGTATTAAAAATCATACTGACATTCGCAATTTTTACCCGACTGTCAATAATAGTAAGCAAGTTGTTGAAATAATAGACTCAGTAGAATCTTCGAGTGGCACTACCCTCGCCAAATCTGAAACTGAGGGTCGAACCCGTAATGTAATATCTTCAACCACTTTAGACTATTCCATTGTACGAAACACTTGGTTGCATAAATTTCCTCAGTCGAACAACATTAAACGAACTACCGTAGATAATTTAGAGAATATTTCCAAGAAAAAACAAAAGATGGTCGACGAACGTAAAATAGTCTGTCCAAATTGTAGCGTTATAATGCCACCATGTGAAATTAACTGGCATTTAGATACATGTTTAAATACAGATCAGTACGAAAACAAATCACATTGTGAAGAAGAAAAACGTTACAATTGTCCGGCTTGCTACAAATTGTTTACCTTTAAAGATATAGGCAATCATTTAGATAATTGTCTGAGAGAAGAGTCCAACACCGAACAAAGTTCGTTAAGTTCATTGTTAAGTGAACCATTTTAATCTTTGTACTATTTATTTATGTTAATGAGCCATTGTTTTATCAAAAAATAAATTTTCTATTTCATTATTATTTTCCATTGTCTTGTCTGCATTTGCAGAGAGTTGAGTATTGTCAGTCCCTGTGCTACCTTCATGGGGCCGTGTTTTGTCCTCCATTTTTAAATTCACTCTCTTAGGATGTCTTACCTGTGAAAAAATTGAGCACGATCCTAAGGAAGGCTTTTTTGTAACATCATTTCCCCAAACGTACCATAAGGTGTTGAATCCAGTGGTCTTGGTAGGTACTTCATTCAATATGAAAGAAATATTACCTATATTCTCATACCTACTAATGTTTGGTAATATGAACTTACAACTTTGTGAACATATACGGGATAATTTTAGACAAGTTTAACATAAGGAGTCTAAACTCTAAAGGATAAAGAAGAGCTTATACATTCGTTTTTTGCGATGAAAAAGGGTACATTTTCTAAGACGACTTCAAATTATGATAATAAGTTTTTTCTTGGGGAGTGCAGTTAGATTCGTTACGGTTAGCTTGGTGGAGTTGATTTTGCCATGTACTCTGCGAGCTTTGGATGATATAAGTACGTGTGGGTGCCACTGAACTATTATTGAGTTCAGTGATGGGTACATGTTAAGTATTTGTAGGGAGTGTTTTGGGGTAGCACCTTTAAGAATGCAACCTCATATAGTGCAAATATTGTTATAAGGGTGTTGGAGATGTTTTCAAGGTGCAATCGAAAGTTTTCCCCAAGCAAGGGATGTTATCTATTGAGTGTTATTATTATTGTTGAAGAGTTGGTCCCAATTGGTTCCTGCGCTGCAACCTTTTGATCTATTGTTCTCCCCGCTATTGTCTACCCTTCTAGAATACCTATACCTTTAACAAAGTCCAGGGTTTTAGTAGGCCGAATCTTCCGTCACTTCCTCTTGTGTAATCTTTTCATTTCCAAGTAGGCGTTCCTTTGCCTTTGTGTATGCCTCCCATTGACTGATGACATGGTATGGGGTTTCTTCTTCCTCACCACAACCCTTGCATTACGTAGTGTCATTCAGTCCCATGTTGTGCAGGTGTTTGTTGAGACGACAGTGGCCTGTGTGCCCATCTCTGTCGCAAATTTTATCTTCCTCCTACTTAACTTTAAGAAGCTGCTAAGTCCCCGTTTAGAATTTCCAGAAAGATCTTGGAATGGACTCTGTCCTGGAATTTTCGACCAGTGTCTGCAGTGCTCTTTCTAGAGTATTGCCTGAATCTCCTTTTTGGCAGTGTTATATGTAACCCTACAGGCCGGTTCACGATTCACGGTCGCTTTTTGTTCTAGGCTCACAGAAATTTTGCAGCCTTGTCCACTGTTCCCATACACTACAGAGCCCAGTGCCCATAGTGGTTTTCAAGCAGTCGGTGTAATAAACGATTCCATTCACCTTTACTTTGCTGGAATTACTCTCCCAGTCGTGCTGAGTGGGGATTATTGCCTTGAATAGTTTACCAACACAAACTATTTTGGGTATCGCCTCAGTAATCATACTGAGGTGTTTCTTAGAGATTGACGAATGCCTCACCCTTGACAATCCCTCCTCGCTGTTGACTCTCAGCCGGTATACCGTTTTGAGGGCCTCTGTCCTAATTACTAGGTGTAGTTAGTGGCAGTAGGTTCAATTCTCCATAGCTGCTGTATGTAGGATCTGGATTCTGGATTACGATGGGAGGGTGGTCAAAAGTCCACGCGCACTTAGGCCACCTATTCGGGCCCTTTGTGCTGCCTCCCTGATTAGAGTCGTTCGACCCCGCAGCATCACTCAAGCCATCCCACACGTGAGATAAACCTGAGGATGCTGGACGGGGAAGCGGCTGTATGTAGGGCAGTTGCAACATAAGCATATCTTGAAACATTTATTTCAGTTCAAAGAAGTTATAGGTATGAATGACAAAACACAGCAACTATAAATAAGCAGGAAAATGTTTCATTTCAACAGCAAATGACTTATTTTCTGTTGTGCCTTAGTTCAATGGACACAACCAGTTCTTTCAATGGCAGAAGTATAGTTTGATTTTATTTTGATTATTTCATTGTTAATATTGTATAATAATAGATACCTACTTAATTTCATAATACAGTAGAACCCCGCTATCCCGAACTAATTGGGACCGAACCCTGTTCGGTTTAGCGAGAATTTGGAATAGGTGGATTGTATTGATAATATCAACATATTGATGGCGCAATGGCGGAACATTGCATCCTCAAGTTAATTCAATGCCTTTCATCAGAAAAAATAATTGATTTTACTTTTTAAATGGGTGTAAATTAGTTATAACAATATGTAAATGTATGTTTTTTCACGAAAGTCTTTTTATTTCTCCTGTTTTCAAGTTAAAAAAATCTGTATTTTTTCTGAATTCTGTTCGGAATAGCGGGGTTCTACTGTAATTAATAAATCAAATGAATGGGGACCGATAACAAAAGTGTGGAACAAGATAGGTACAAGAAAGAACAGGACTATACACTGAACTCTGAGTTCAGTGATAGGTAGTCTAATGATATCAGAAAATACATATAAAAAGAATGGTTGGCAACAGAAAAAGCAGGATGTGCAGAAAGAATTTGTGAAAAATACAAAAATTAAAATGTACAGTAGAACCCCTCATATGACCTTCCCGCAACTGACTCCTCCGGATATATTACCTCCGTCCTCCGTTACATCTTTTCATTTAATTTAATGTAAGGTATCGGGTTTACCAACCCCGACCGTAACGGTATTGCTAAAGGGTGAACGCTCGAAGAGACAAAAGAAAAGGTAAGGGTAGCGCAGCGGAGAGCAAAAAGATAGTTTAAGAACACTTGGCTTAGATCTGTCGAACGCAGAAGTAAACTTCGTAGTAATAAAATATATTAATAAGCGGTAGTTGTTTTATTAACAATAAATATCTAACATTGGCGACGAGGTTAAAAAAAAAAAGAGAAATTAGCGAAGTGTAATACAACGGGTGTGTTAAAATTATTACGTTTAGAAGTTAAAAAGAGCGGCATTCTATTCAAAAATGGCGGTACTAATTGGAGTGATCGAGCGGTTCAATCATGTAGGTCAAGATTGGACAGTTTACCAAGAGAGACTCGAACAATTCCTGGAAGCCAACGGAATAGAAGATACAGGCGGATCAAAGAAACGATGTGCGGTTTTAATAAGCCAACTGACAGCAGATACGTATAATTTGTTGAGAGACTTATCGTACCCACATAAACCGAGTGAAAAAACGTATAAAGAGTTGTGCGAAATAATGACAAAACACTTCAGCCCTAAAATATCAGTATTTCGGGAACGCGCGGAATTTTATAACGCGATGAAAAAGACCGACGAAGTAATTACTGAGTGGCATGCGCGAATAAAAAACTTAGCGGTAAATTGCAAATTTGCAAATTTGGATAAGGTTTTGCGTGATAAATTTGTCACAGGCTTAGGGAAAGGGCCGATTTTGGACAAACTATGTGAACAAGAATACAAGGAGACGTTGACCTTAGAGAGTGTGGTGGAATTGGCGTTATCCAAGGAGGCAAGTTTAGCGTCCAGCGCTAAAAATCCAATTAATGGTTTTGGAACCGTAGGCGTCAATTGGGCTCAAAAGGGCAAACCACAAGAAAGGGCACAACGACACCAATCAACTGGTCAGGGCGGTAAGCAGTGTGACGGTTGCGGCAAAGTTCATTTACAAAATCAAACTTGTAAACAAAAAAAAGTTAAATGTTTTAAATGTAAAACGATGGGTCATTATGCCAACAAATGCACCAAAAATGTTAAACAGGCAGGTAGCAATTTTATTGATATTACAGGTCCAGAGGTCGAGGAACTCACTCTTTTTAATATTAAGTCAAATGTAGACAATCCAATTAAGGTAACTGTAAAAATTAACAGTAGGATTTTAGAGATGCAGGTCGATAGTGGAGCCGGTGTGAGTTTAATTTCAAATGATTTATTCACAAATAAATTCAGTGATTGTAACTTAAAACCCAGCAGGGTGGTTTTAAAAGAATACACAGGCAAAACTACCGTACCGGTAGGGTACTTTACTGCTAAAGTGGAGTACAAAAATGAAATCAAAGACGTTAATTTGCACGTTGTCGACGGTGGTGGACCACCATTATTGGGTAGAGACTGGTTACATGCATTTAAATTGGGACTGACAAAATTGGGGAGCAATGAGTGTAACATTTTTTTTGCTAAAACCATTAAGTTAGAACAGATCTTAAAGGAGTACGAAACCCTATTTGACAACACTTTAGGCACGTATAAGTACGGTACGGTTCATTTAAATTTAAAACCGGATGCTAAACCGATTTTTTGCAAACCGAGACCAATTCCATTCGCGTATAAAGAAAAAGTAGAAGACGAATTAAACAAATTGCAAAGGGACGGCATAATTGAACCGATAGAAACAAGCGATTGGGGGACACCTTTAGTTCCGGTGCTAAAACCCGACGGTTCCATACGTTTATGCGCGGATTATAAAACGACCGTAAATAAATATGTGGTGGAGGTTCGATATCCATTGCCACGCATAGAAGAAATTCTAGCAGCTTTACAAGGGGGAATTAGTTTTAGTAAAATCGATTTAACAATGGCGTACGCGCAATTAGTACTAAATGAGGAGAGTCAAAAAATTCTTGCGTGGAGTACTCACAGGGGCATATTCAAAGTACTGAGACTACCATTCGGTATTTCTCCAGCGAGCGCGATTTTTCAAAAGAAAATCGAACAATTATTACAAGGGATACCTGGGGTAGCAAACTTCTTAGACGACATAGTAGTTACCGGGAAAGATGAAAAAACGCATTTCGAAAACTTAGCGGAGGTCTTCAAACGATTGTCAGAGGCCGGATTAAAAATTAAGCGCGACAAATGCGAATTCTTTAAAGCCGAAACAAATACATTAATTTGTAGATTTCTTTTAATATATCGGAGTACGGCACATTGCACAACGGGTGCATCGCCAGCAAAACTTTTTTTAGGTCGGGAATTAAGAACGCGGTTAGATTTAATACGCCCAAAACCGGTAGAAAGTCTAAATAGCAATCTTAAAAGGGAGGATAGTCGAGGGAAAAGACGCGAACAATTTAAAACGGGAGATTACGTGATGGCGCGAGACTATAGAACACCGAATAAAAAACTTTGGACGCCCGCGATTATTAAAGAACGGTTAGGGAAGAGAACGTACATATGTGAAGTAGTGGAAAATAAACAATCCTGGAAAAGACACTTAAACCAATTAATAAAACGGAATAACGGCGCAGAAAAATGCGATCAAACGCAAACGGCACCACAATATACACGATGTCTAATAGGGAGATCGGATTCTTCAGCAAATCAAACGAATGTAGGGGAAATTAATAAGGTACCAGTACCGGTTTCACCCAATAATGATGATCACATGAAGCTTCGTAGAAGTGAACGCACACGATCAATCCCAAAACGTTATAAGCAATAATATGTAAATTGTAATATAATAAGAGTAATTTTAAGGATCGATTATATTAGGATTGTAAATGATAGGTTAGCGTTAGATGCTTAAAAGGGAGGTGTAAGGTATCGGGTTTACCAACCCCGACCGTAACGGTATTGCTAAAGGGTGAACGCTCGAAGAGACAAAAGAAAAGGTAAGGGTAGCGCAGCGGAGAGCAAAAAGATAGTTTAAGAACACTTGGCTTAGATCTGTCGAACGCAGAAGTAAACTTCGTAGTAATAAAATATATTAATAAGCGGTAGTTGTTTTATTAACAATAAATATCTAACATTTAAAAACAGTAAATGTTTGAAAAGTATACAGCAACATTATGTACAATAAAGTTGTATTACAGTACTGTATAGCTGTTTTTCTACCTAGGAAAGGCGTTTTTTTCCTCCTTCCGATTCCAACCATTGACTGCGTACCATCATGGTCGGATATGAGAGGTTCTACTGTACAATAATACATTTTTGTATAATGGTCATATAGAGGTAATTCAAAATCTTAAGAACTGTGACCTTCAGGAAAGATGCGCGAAAGTAGGGGTTATATACTTGTTATATACTAATAAATGAAAGCTAAAAACATTGCTTCATTTTAATGTGCGCGAATATTCAAATAGGTAAACAAGTAGCAAAGCAACTAACCTAAAATTTTGTAATTAAGGATAAGTATTTTCAGCACCAATTTTGTTGTTTTAGGGAAAAAACTAGTCTAAATCCACGGATTACAGAACGAACTTCGAATACCGCAGTAACGAAAGTATCAAAAAATCTGCCTTTATCAAACAAAAATTTCAACTTTAAAGTTGAATAGGTATCTCGAAAGGTATTTGAGATACCGAAAAATTGCCACCAGATCTTGAATCAGCATAAAATTTCACATCTAAACTCGTTTATAGACATATAGTACAGCGAATTAGCTACTTAACCTATTGTGCACTTTTGATAAAAGTACCAAATCTGGCACAGAGGTAGACTGATATAATGAAAACTGACATCCTCAACAACTTATTTCAGCTTGCAGACAAGGACCTGGTCATCACTAAAGGAGAACAAGTGTTGAGTAAGCCACGACTTCTGGATACTTCAGCACTGGCTCCTTGCAAACACAAAGAAGCCGACACCCGCATTATGTTGCAAGCTGCCCACCCTGCTCACAATGACCCCAAAAAGATACTCATCTGCACAGTTGACACTGGTTTTGTTATCCTGGCAGTGGCTCTGGCACGCACCTTGAATGAGGAAACTGAAGTGCGGGTGTCCTTCAGCTCGGGGAAGACGCACTACTGATGTTTCATGCTTTGACGGGTAGCGACACGTCTCCTGCTTTGCCGGACATGGCACATGTCACAAACTGTTTGCAAACAAAAACAACGTCCAGCTGATCCCACCGATAAGGGCAGCCCTGGAGCAGCACGTCCAAAGAGCAGTATATCAGGCCGGAGATGTCCGAGGTGAGGCCCTGGTTCATCACCAACCGACTGGGGTTGGATCAAGACCAGCGGCGTGTACGAACCTCTCTGGACAACGATACCCGAAGCACCCAAGATCTGGAGGGAGCTCGTCTCTTGCAAATGCAGATTGTATAAAAAGTTCAAGTGCAAGAAGGCCGGTCTGGAATGCACAGCACTGTGCTTACGACGGAGAGTGCTCCGAGAACTGAAATCTCATTCTTAAAACAAATGTGTTGAACTGGCAGTAGGTATACTGGGACTGTAAAACAGATTTTTAATATTTTTTCTTTTATCAAAAAGTGCACAATATGTTGAAATATCCTAGCTAAACTGCACCACTAATACGCATCTCTTGCAAAACGGACAAAATATTGAATACAGCTACGAACGAAGCTCTTTGAAAATCATACTACTAAGTGAACTATTAAAGCTTTAGTTAAAAGTTAGCAGGAATTAGATAACTACTTGTTTTATATTAGATTTATTTACATTCAAATGTTTCCTAAAAATTGACCTTATAAGTATAGAAACTTAATCGTAAGTTTTTTATTTATTTCATTCTATGAAACAAGTAAATATAACAATCGCAATTAATAAGATACAAACAATTAGATCACAGGACATGCCCAAGATGGTCTACATATAAAAAAATATTGTTATTTACTAGTCTTTAATACAAATTAGCTCCAAATAATACATAATATAATTTTTATTTCTGATAAAAAAAGAATAAATAAATAAATACAATCATAAATTACTAACTAATTACAAGCAATTCATACTGAACTTAAAACATTTAGTGATATTATTTTTAAATATATTTGCAGAATTCATATAAATGTTTAATTTATCGGACCGTTTTTTGTTAATCTCATTAAAGAGATTAAGTACATGAATAAATGATTAGGTACAGAGTTCTGATAAGTAGTGATATTGGGTTTTTCTTTTTATACATTAAAAGTATTCCGTGATCGACTGCTAGCTGTTCTAGGTAAATGCAATGAAACCTCATCTAAGAGCTCTCCATGCTACATGACCATTTATAACTTTGTACAGGAACAAGATATTTGCTTGGATCAAACTATATAAAGTCATTATTACTGGAAAGTCATTGACTTGCTCATTTATACTAAAATCAATTAAATGATAAAAAACGATTAATACATTGATAAAACAAGTAGAAAATTGGAAAAATTGGAGTAAAATAATGTTTAGAAATGCAATGCTGTTTGTAACGATTATCTAGAGTTGTTAAACATTGTTCAAAGCTATAAATAGGAAGGTTTACCAAGATGATAGTAGAAACCATTATATACAAATTGCCTTAGCCATTACATACAAATATGATTGATTATATCTTAATATGAGACATCCCTTGAAATGTAGTATAGAAATTTAATTTTATAAATTTATGTGTCTAAACTTCTGCAACCTAAATCATCATCTTCGTCATCGCTATCTGACCACAAGGAATTTTCAGACTCTTCACCATCACTTTGATTAATTAGTCTTCCACAGCATCAATAATGTGTTCTCTTTCTATATATTCTGCTTCAACTCTTTCTACATGAGAACAAACTTTTTCCCACTCAGGTATTCCAATGCTGCGAAATTTTTCTTCTGCCAATACCCGAACATCATTCAACTTAAAGGTGGTATTAGAAGCTGCAACATGATTTTTAACTTGCGCCCATATTTTTTCTATTGGATTCAGTTCAGGGTGATATGGAGGAAGACGAAGAACTGGAATGCCACGTTGACTTAACATTTCATCGACAACAAACCTTTTAAAAGTAGGTTTGTTTGCACATATTTTTGTATATAATTCTGGTTTGGTATCTGTTAATTCAAAATTAATTCCTCTTGCGTTTAACCATTTCTGCATTTCTTCTTTCCTCCAGGAAGAAGTTGGATTTGGTTCTAGAGATACATTGTGGTATGATGCATTGTCTAGCACCAAAACTGAATTTTTATCAACATTTGGAATGAATTTATCTTGTAGCCATTTAGTAAAATTATTATGATTCATGTCGTCATGATAATCCCCTGTTTTAAGACCTGTAAATAAAGTATTATAATACACAATTTACTACATTAACTGAACTAGTACCTGATTTGAAAATTGTGAGGCAATTTGGTGTGAAACCTTTGGCACCACCGGCATGTAGAATTATTAGTCGTTGACCTTTAGCAATAGGTGACTTTAAACATTTACTCGTGCCATCATCCCAAGCTTTTGGCGCAGTATGTGAACTGTGAATGTAGGTTTCATCGCAGTAGATAATGTTTCGACCCTCTTCTCTATATTTCTTTAATTTACGTAAATATTCAATTCGTTTGGAACGTATTTCTTTTTTCTCGATCAATACTTACCTATTGTCTTGAGTTTTTCTCCATTTAAAGCCTAATTTACTGACAAGACATCGAAAAGAGGACAGCTTTCCAGTAAAGTTAATGGTAATATCATTTTTGACAATTTCAAAAACAACTTTCATTGTAGGTCGTGTTTTATGTACGCTTGCATAGGTGTAAATTATATTTCGGACAATACGTTCTCCACAAACATCCACTACACTGCACTTGCTGGGTTTTGAATCGATTTCCTAGGTGAGGTTAATTTTGTACCTGGTGTCAACATCGTTGCTTCTTTCACAATGCGCTTAACTGTTGAAAGTGATACACCGGTAGCTGCAGCCACCCGTTCTTGTAAATTATTAAGTGGCACCGTCAATTCTTGCCTGTCTTTTTCTTCCTGCATGAATTTGTAGACGTTGAAAATTAGTTCACGACCCTGGCTATGTATAACTTTACTCATTTTATCTGAAACACAAGTTAAAAGAATAAGCATCTTAATTTAATTTTAAATAAAATTTAGTTTTGTAGTAGCTTGAAATTAAGCTAAGAGTAATTTAATTCAATGAAAATCGTATGCAATTTACAAATATCCTGTAGGTATTTCATTAATTTGTTGGTTTATTCTGTAGGGTTCACTTAATAATTATGTATAAGTACAACCAAGTACAACTATGAAAATATACTTTTGTGAAGGTAATTTGCAAGCTACTACGCTATTACGATCTTACTGTTTCTTTATTTTTTAATTAATATGCATTTTACTTACTCGGTAACGATGTAGGAAAAACGGAGTAGTCTTGAAAAAAACTGATTTTCACGAATTTTAATGAACAATAAGCGTAGATAACCTCAAATTTGTTTAACAACACGTGCAGAATGATCGCTACAATAACAACTCTAAAAGTGACAGTGCGTACGTTTTTAAAAAGGTTGATAGTTTATATACTAATTCATTTTTGTCTTTTGCGCACGTGAAGGTCACAGCTCATAAGATTTTGAATTACCTCTACCGTGTGACAAGTTTCAAAGCGGGACATAGCCGAATAGCATGGGAAATCACATATTTGCAGTTTGTTGCTCACCAGTTTCATCTACAAGAACGGTAATGATGTCTACCGAAAGAGCATTATTTTCTGAGCCTGTTTACACCAAATTGTTTGGTATACTTACTAATTCACTGCTTTTTTAATTAAAAAACAAGTATCAAAGGGCGCAAATTCTTATAGAATTTTAATTTCAACCAACTTCAAATCTGTAACTAATTATGGCATATACTATATACAATATATATGTATATAACTACCCCCCTCCCCCACCTCAGACACAACCACGCCGGATTCTGCACAAATGAGTCATTGTTTTTCTTTCCACCCTTAAGGGAGATGGGAGCGGAGAGGGTGACGGACAATTTGTCACAATCACGAAAAAATGTTAGAGGAAAAAAAATAAAAAAAGATCGTTTTTCTGCGGACGTGCAATTTTCCCCCTTTCCACCCCCAAAAAAAGGGGTTGCAGTTGGGGGTTAAATTTGCAATTTGAGTATCGTTTTTTATGGAGAATCCAAAAGTAATAAAAAATAGGTGTTCCCATTTGAGGTTTGAAAACTCACCCCGGCTCCACCCCACAGGAGGGGTGAGGGTGATGTTTGCATATCATGACTCAATAGGTTTCAACAAATAAAGGAAACGAATTTTTTTCTTTTTGTAATTGGACGTGTCGTTCTCGAGATATTAAACCCAGCAAACACACATATAAAATATACATACAACATATGTAAAATTGAAGTAAATACCCCTACATATGCTTTCTTATATATCAAGTACGTAAGTATTCTTTAATAAGTTATATAAACCGTATGTCACACAATTACGTATATTTTACATAATAGTATAGAAACTTAAGGATATTCCGTATACAAAAATTCATATAATATATACATATAGATAATTACATATCACTCATGAAATTCATGTGCTGTCATATTTACATGATTAGATTTATGTATGTTATATGTAAAATATTTTATGTAATATTACTTATTTTTATGTATGCCTTCTGTAAATATAATTAGAAATTATGATTACATAATTATATTGTATGGTCGAAAATAAAGTCCGTTTCTATTTCTATCGAACGCGCGTGTTTTCTACAACGCCAAAAATTGTAGTTCACGTATGTACCTTTAATATTAGATCTGTATCGACTAAAATGCGTCTAATTTATATAGAAAATAAATAATATAAAATAAATTAAATCCTGGTCAATTTTAACATAAAGTTAAAGATAGGTATAATTATTGAATAAGACTTCACTCAACGGTAAAATCAAACAAAATTTAAACTAATAACGCGAAACAGCGCAAAGTTACGAAGTACGAAATAAAAAAAAGGGAAGTTACAGATTAGCGCAGTGGTACAATGCTGGAGACAATGAAAACACATGTCGGATTTCGGAATTTGCAACGCCCACTCCCAAACGTTCGAATCCGGTTAAGGGACACTTTTCAAGCAAGTATATCATAATAAACTGTCGGTTTTCAGTTCAGGTAAAAACGGGTTCGTGCAAGAATTAAGTTAAATATAATTAAAAGTACAGTTGCACGTAAAATGTAGTTTTTCCATTTTTTGTATGGAACTGCTTAAATAATTTTTTACATTGATAATAATTACATTATGCTCGAGTAGCTGCCATTTTGGTCATCGGAACGCTTTTACAGCTAATATTTTTCGTGTAAATATTACATAAAATATACATAAAACGTATATAAATTCATGTAGAAGAATTTACATCTAATAGACATATATATTATTTTGAAAATTGCTGACATCCTGACATTAAATATATCTTATTTTTCTTCCAGTTTTATATAAATTATATGTATTTTATATATAAATGTGTTTGCTGGGAATGGTGTATATTTTGACTTTAATGGCGTCCCGACGGCGAACGGGTGATCCGATCAAAAAATTGACCAGCGATTTGGAATCAGTGAAGAATTTCCTATTAAGATGACACCACCTTCCAGCTTTCTAAACCCTGTAACATCGACCAACGCACAGACACACAGACACCCGGACGAATTTAGTAACCAACTTTTTGAAGTTGGTTGATAATTTTCAAAAGTTAAAAAGTATGAGCAGCCATGACATGTCAAATTCAAATAATGTTTAATATTAATTTTTAGACCTGTTGCCTATTTAAACACTCGTTCCTTGTTATAATAACTATTATTATCTACCATTATTCATGGTTAAATTTGTCAGGAAAATGCCATATTATATAATGGAAAATGTTTGATTTGATAATATTCAAAATTATTCGAATTTGACATGTAATGGCTACTCATATTTTTAACTTTTGAAAATTATATTTTCCTAATTAAAAAAGTAGTGAATTAGTCAATACCAACTATTTGGTATAAACAGGCTCAGAAAATAATGCTCTTTCGATAGACATCATTACCATTCTTGTAGATATAATTGGTGAGCAGCAAACTGCAAATATGTGATTTCCCATGCTATTCGGCTATGTCCCGCTTTGAAACTTGTCACACGGTATAGTGGGTTTTAGGGAGCGTAAAATGTGTTGTGTATAACTATTGAGAAAACTACTGTTTGTGAAATAAATCTGCTACAAAAATGTAAACGGAACTTTTTATATTAAGATTATTTGACATTAAAAAAAATTACTATCTATTGTTTTACAACTCTGATTTTACTAAAAATTAACAATAACAAAATCTCATATTTCTTGTAAATTCAACATGCCCCCTCAAGAAATATTGTCATTACAAATATTCTATTTAAGTATAGTTCTCAATCCTAATGAGCGACAGTGCTCTTTAAATTTTGGACCTGGCAAAGTCTTGGTTAAAATGTCAGCTGTTTGGTTTTGTGATGGAACATAAACAATTTTTACATTACCACTATATACATGATCTTTGACAAAGTGATATCGCACATCTACGTGCTTCAATATTTTTCTTGTATCAAGAACGCTAGCTATAATAGCTGCTGACTGATTGTCACAAAATATGCTAATATAATCATTTGTTGTCCATACATTTAAATCTAATAACACTTGCTTCACACACAACATTTCACTAACACCAACACGTATACTAGATTTTTCTTTTTGTTGGAATTTCCAGGCTACCAGTCTTGTATTAAAGTTGTTAGGTTTTTTCTTAAAGACCCATTTTTCATCTATAATTTGTTTATCGGAAGGTCTAGTTACCTCATCCCAAACGTCGTTTTTAATTAACGATTTTAATTCAGTTTCAATAGCTTTTTTCCAGGATTTTGCTTCCGTCGATGACATGGCTTCTTCATACGACAGTGGAGCTTCAAAACAATTAAATGCGAAGGCATAATTCGATTCATCCGAACTGATGCTGTTATCATGTCCTTCAGTGAGATTCTTATCAGTAGTTAACATAAAATCATCATTATTCAAGTTAATTGAAGTATTACTTTCTTCAACAGTTGTATTATATGTGCTTAAGAAGCTATCAAAAACTGGAGGTTTATTTATATTTGTTCTATTTCTCGTATTGTATTTTGTTTTAAATGGTGTAACCTCAGGTTGAAATGGTGTCTGACTTAATTCTTGAGGTGATTGTACAACTTGGGATTGCTCCTCTACTTGACTTGTTTCCTCAACAGCTGAAGTTTGAAAATCTTCTTTATTATACTCCACATAATCAATATTTTCTTCTGACGCTTTTTGTGCAAGTTTACCAGTTATTTTGCTTTCAGGTTCAAAGACCACATCTCTTGCACTCTCGACACTATTCGTCTCTGGAAAATAAATTCTGTATGACTTTTGAGTTTGATCATATCCAACAAATATTCCTTTTTTACTCTTATTATCCCACTTTTTCCTTTTTTCTTTTGGGATATGAACAAATACCTCAGAGCCAAATGTTCTCAAAAATTTTAAATTAAATGTTTTCAGATTTTTATGCCATAATTCATAAGGTGTTTTACCCGCAATACCACTTTTTCCTGAACAATTCATCGTGAAAACTGCCGTGTTTACGGCCTCAGCCCAATACTTCTTTTCTAAATTTTTAGCACTGATCATTATTCTTGCGGCTTCTACAATAGTCCTCATGTCCCTTTCTATTTTCCCATTTTGTTCGGGAGTATAGGGTACCGTCGTTTGATGAATTATCCCCTTCGAGGTCAGTAGAGAATCTACGTCTTTATTTTTAATTTCTGAACCATTATATTATCACTTCTTTAAAACTTTCACTGCATTACCAGTAAAATTTTCTACCATTTGCAAGTGTTGTCTAAGTTTTGTAACAACCTGTGATTTCTCTTTCAAAAAATATACGGACCTGAATGATGAGAAGTCATCACGAAACAGAAGAAAATATCTTGAGCCACCAATCGAATAATTTTCCATTGGACCGCACACATCAACATGAACCAATTCACTTAGATCAGTTGAGATAGAGTTGCTATCACTAAAAGAAAGTTTATGAGCTTTACCTGATGCACAGGGTTCGCAGAAAAATGGTTGTGGGCATTTAACTTCAATTTCATTCCGTTTTAGCACATCTACAATTTGATTTTTATTCTGATGAGCAAGACGAGAATGCCATTCTTCAAAAGTTACGTGGGCTTCCGCACAACAAGAGTATCTGAAACTCATTGCAAAAAGTTTTCCCTCTCTCTTACCAACAGCACACACTTTATTATTTTTCATTATACGGCAACTTTTACTATTAGACTCAAATCTATAACCTTTGTCCAGAACATTTCCCATAGATAACAAGTTCACTTTCATAGCAGGTACATATAAAACATTTTCAATTGAAGTTTCAATCCATGATGTCCCATTGAATGCTTCAACAACAACAGTACCTATTTCTTTTGCTATGACAACTTCACCATTTCCAACAACAATTTTTCTGGGAATTTTCAAGTCGGAAAGGCTAGAAAAAACTTGTCTATCTTTACATATGTGTTCTGATGAGGCTGAGTCCATCCACCATAAAATATTTGCTGTATTATTATCAATATTGACAAAAGCTTGCGATTCACCTGAGGACTTTGATTTTTCTCTCTTTTTTTTAAAACATGACTTTTCCTGATGACCCCGACGACTACAATAGTGACAAAAAGGAGCACCATTCTTTTTAAAACATTTATCTATTTTATGACCTTTTAATTTGCAAAATTCACAAAATTCGTTTGTCAGTTTCTTAATTCCTCAGTTAATAGCCTTTGCTGAAGTACTGATAATGTTCTTTCTTTCTTGGGGACACTTTCCCAAGCGCTTATAAAATGCTTATACGTATCGGTAGTACCATTAATGTTTTTGTTATTCTTATCGATTCAGAAAGTTCCTCTTCAGAAGCTTTTAATTTTAAATAGATCTCCTCCAACTTGGAGAAATATTCATTTACTCCATTTTCGAATTTCAAATTGAAGAATCTTTCCAATAAAAAATGAGTACTTACCTCAGTGTGAGGTTCATAGACAGCTAATAACTTAGCCCATGCTTGACTAGATGTAGTACAACTTAATAAATGGTGTAAAACATTTTCCTCACATCGAGATGTAATAATGTCAAAACCTGTACATTCCTGCTTCTCCCAATTGCTTACTGCAGTTTCATCAGTGGGTTTTTCTACGGTTCCGTCAACAATAGCAAATACACCAGCCTTTTTCAGTGTAGCAAACTTCCAAACTTCCCAATTGCTTTCACCTTTCAGTTTAATTACTGATGTGCTTGTGTGTGACATCGCGATCAAAGAAAAATGCACACAAAAATGCAACAGGAATAAAAAATTATAAGTTATGCGTTTCTGGGCCCATAACCTATTGAGAAAACTACTGTTTGTGAAATAAATCTGCTACAAAAATGTAAACGGAACTTTTTATATTAAGATTATTTGACATTAAAAAAAATTACTATCTATTGTTTTACAACTCTGATTTTACTAAAAATTAACAATAACAAAATCTCATATTTCTTGTAAATTCAACAATAACACACATTTAGTATTTGACTGTGGCATGCACCGGTTTAGGTTTACTTAACACACAGAATGTGTACCTAACGTTGTACATAGAAATGGGAAGGGAGTTATGTTTCATTTTCAGATGTTGTAAATATGAAGTTGTCATGACGTTAAGAAGTAGCAATGATAGAAATTTTTAAAAAAGTTGATTTTGTTTACTTATTGCTTGGAAGACATTTTGACAGGAAAGTGGATAATATTAAAGGTGAAAAATTTTCAAAGGAATGATATAAAACAATGCAGTGGTACAACAAAATAATACACAAACATTTTATTGTGAAATGCTTGCAAATGAGAAGGGATTAAAAGTAGAAGAGGTTGGGAATAAAAAGTCTTTATAAGAATCTTACAAAAGCTGCAAAAAAACACATGGATCCATAACAAATGTAGTTATAGGACAGAGGATGCCCGACCCTGGAATGGAAACCTATATCAAGAAGTAATAGGGAGAAGTGATAAGACCGACAAGAAAAACAAAAGAGTAACAGTGGTATCTGTAATGGTGGGTTATTATTATGATGAGACAGCATACAACTGGACAACAAATATAGTACCAGTTAATGCAAAATATTTATTTCCGTATATACATATTTAATACTCTTTTTTACAACAATAAATTATAACATTACAAACCTTTATAAAAAAATAACAATATTAATTAACAGATTATATTGTTACGTATTATCCTTTAATACATCCTTTAATATTGAGCTAGAATTTCTGTTTTTACCAAAATCGACAAACGTCGGTAAAACTACTTCGCTTAAAATTAAAGGCGATTGGCGGAGCGGTGTACTCGATGTGCTACTACCAGCATCAGATCTTTGTTGACTTGTAGTGATAAGTAGATTCGGTAATACTTTCGGCTTCGATTCGGCTTCTAAAAATCGTACAAAGGCCGCCGATAGAGACTGCCGATTCTGATCAGGAGATGATGCGTTATAACCTTGAGGATTTAAGATGGACTGCAACCAGCTGTATTGTTTATTTAAAGAAACTTTTTCGTTTTCCGTTTTCGTAAAATCGAGCACAGTCGCTATAATTTTCAAAATTTGTTTTTGATCATTAACACTCGACGAGACATAACCGATAATAAGATTCTTTATTAGGCTTTTATCGATTTTTGTATCCGCTTCCGCATGAAGCTCCTTATAGCTGCATTCTTTCATTTGCAATTTCTCTTGTAGTTTCGTTACTGAAATTTAGAAAAATATTTTAGTGGCCCATTTAGATATGCAGCCGTTAATTAAATAAAAATACAAACTGACGTTCGGATGACTATGAAAATCAGAATGTAAGTGTTACACAGGAACCGATTATTAAAACAAACCAGTACCTGATGTAATACTCACAATCTAAATTCTCTAGAAGCATGCGTTCATGCTGAAAACAACCTAAAATGTTAAAAAAAATTATTGGTAACAGAAGACAATAATGCTACAGTACGGCACAAAAGGCAAAATGAAAAACAAAACGTTGCAAAATAATTGGTGAAGCTCTACTGTATTCATTTTACCTCACTTAGTAAACTGAGGTGAAATATTATAAACCTCACAGTTACCAAATGAGATTAAGAAAACACAGCCAAGCATGTGTGCGTGCGTGCAGATGCTACAAAAAAATACGGCTACAGAATGCGGCAAGTACAAAAAATTGGTGCGTATTAAATAAGACGAGAAAGGCTAGTTCTTAAAAGCGATGGGTTATAAAAAAAACGTCGACCCTTTGTATTATTTATGATCAAATTAAAGTTACCCCATATAGTACTTCGACTGGGTTTCACCACAACCTTTTCGGGTTCGTCGTGTTAAAGATTTTTTACTCAGCTCATGTCTGCAAAGAGGATGCTTCTCGTCAAGTGCTATTTATGATAAAGAAGGGCTTACTTTTTGAACATAAATACTACTTCGCAATGGCAAACATTTCAAAATTTACTTACAAGAAAAATGTAAAAAATGAAGTGATATCTACGATTCAAACTACGATGACTGGTGTGAGGTGGTACGGTGGAACATGTTAATATCAGTCGATACTCTGGGATTCGAAATACCCAGAATTACCAGCTGATATTTCACGTGCGACCATCTTACTACAAAATTAAACAAAAAAAAATTACAGGTTTTTTTTGGATCTCTGCTTTAAATGAATCATTTTTTTAAAAATACTATTTTAAAAGCGTACATGCTAACTGTATACATTACGATTTGGTTACCTTCCTCCCTAAAAGCAATTATTTGCTTTTTAGATTTCTCTAATTGGTCGGTTAGACGTGCCGCAGCTTGTAAACCCTGTTTACTCTCATCCAGTTGCGATCGTAAACTATTGTTTTCTTCCCTCAGTGCATCTTGAACCTTTTGCTCCAATGTTATTTGTCGACGAATTCTTTCAGTCTCTTCGTACACATCTTTATCCTTATCTGTAATTAAAATGAGCAGAAAAATGAATGGCTTTATTTTTTCAAACAGTTGTCGTTCACGTCACAGGCTCACTGCTATTGATTTGTTTATTTTTTTTTGTGTTTTCTTTCTAAAATGCAATCGTTTTCCGCCCCCCTTGACATCTCTCTATGCCCCCCTGGTTGGGAACTACTGCTACATTTTTTCAAAAATACGCCGATTCAAGTATTTACATGAAGGAGGTATATGGAAGACAAAAAAAAAGTTATGAATCAAAATCTTATCACTAAAAGCAAATTAATAACTAAGTAATTTAAAGTAAGTGTTCAAATTGCCCCCCATTTGTCATTTGACAATGGCTCAGTTGATTTTTAAAACCACGTACCTACTTGATGTAAATACTTGAATCGGTGTATTTTTGAAAAAATGTTATTAAAATAAATTTTAAAAAATTTTCTTTAAAGAGAAAAAAATGCTCTATCGAATGGTGAGGTAAAAGTAATATGTTCTCATTTAAAAAAATTATGCGGAACGGGGTAACTCAGAAACAATTGCAGATCACAAAAATTGAAGTATTCCCAAGTATAGATAAAAATTACATAAAAAACTTTTGTATTGAACAATTTTTCCTAAAATGAATATTAACGACAATAAATCGCCGTCTCCATACTTTTTAATAACCCTGTGTAACTGGAAGGATAACGTCGAATATAAAAATTGACCCGTTCTGTTAGAGCAAGATGGACGTTAGTAGGGGGAAGGCTATCCTTATCTTACTATATTTCTCTTATGGATATTAAAAATAATGTTTGGTTATGATACTTATTTCATGATTAATTTTTAAATTTACAATTATAACATAAGTGTACGATAATTATATATACAAGAGTGAAATTTTTAATATTTTGTGTTTATTTCTCATTATTAAGTATTAACCACGCCTTCGCACGTTTATACAAATACGTTAGAATGAAATAGGAATCCACTACACAGCAGCGGTGCTTGTCTAACAGTCGAGGACAAGTTACGAAAGCATTTGCAGTAACCGTTATCCTTCCAGTTATATACCGGGTGAATGAGACCACCCGTATCAGTCTTTTATTTAAAGAACGGTGAGTCGTAGAGAGGTGGGGTAAAAAAAGTGATTATAAAAGCCATAATAAAGAATTGAATGGTGGTATCACTATTTCTCGGAAAAGTCAGCATTCCTCCAGAAGGCCTCCAACTCCAAAATTTTAAATGGCACCATAAGTCGAAAAAGGTATTGTTTGAAAGATTGTTAAAAAAGAAGAAAGTTTTATAGGAAAAATTATTTTATTACTGCCACCCCTTTTAAGTAATATTCGACTAAAGTTATTAAATTTGAAATTCACTGTTAACAAGAAACATTGAAAAGTCGACTTTTAAAATCTAGTTACCAATGTTACATGTGTTCTTCCCTTTCAAGAAGTACTTATTAAAGCCACTGATAGTGTACCTAGAAGAGCTCAACAGTGCTTAGCAGTAAATGGAAGATATTTTGAACACATGTAACATTGCTAACTAGATTTTAAAAGTCGACTTTTCAATGTTTCTTGTTAACAGTGAATTTCAAATTTAATCACTTTAGTCGAATATTACTTAAAAGGGGTGGCAGTAATAAAATAATTTTTCCTATAAAACTTTCTTCTTTTTTAACAATCTTTCAAACAATACCTTTTTCGACTTATGGTGCCATTTAAAATTTTGGAGGAATGCTGACTTTTCTGAGAAATAATGATATCACCATTCGATTCTTTATTATGGCTTTTATAATCACTTTTTTTACCCCACCTCTCTACGACTCACCATTCTTTAAATAAAAGGACTGATACGGGTGGTCTCATTCACCCGGTATAGAGTTCACTGCCTTCATCAGAGGATCACACATTTACATTCAGTATACACCGACAACTACATTTCCCTTACCTTTCTGAAACTGTTCCAGAACAAGCTGTAGATTTGTTAAAGCAGCAGCGTGCTTGTTATTCTCATCTTCCATATCGGACATTTTCATTCTCAACTCGTCCCGCTGATTGCTGACAAGTTGCAACTGAGTCTGCAATGTTTCCACTTGTTGGTTGGCTCGAATATTCGCCGATGTATAAACGTAATTCGAATTCTTCTCTCGTGCCTCTATTTCATTAACCTTCGCTTGCATTTCCTTATTTTTTTCTTCGGCTTGCACCAATTCGTTAGTATAACTCTCCTCCACTTCGACCAAATGCAAACGGAGACGTTGCAGCTCCTTCGTAAGCGACTGCTCCCGTTCTGATATGCTCGATTGCTCTGAAAGTATTTTTTGGACGTGCGCCTGTTCCTGAAGAAGATTTTGGGCAATAACCTCGCATTTCTCACGAAGAAAATTATTTTGGTCCGTTAATTTTTCGATTTCTTGCACTTTTTGCGCTAAATGATCTGGTCCCGATTCGGATAAGGTTAGCCGTTCAATTTCGGCGTGGTATCGCACGTTTTCGTCGTGCTTTTGCGTGAGTAGTTCGGTGAGTTGATTTCGAGCTTCCGATAATTGCGTTGTCTGTATTTCTAAAAATTTAACGTGACTTTCTAAATAGATTAACTGTTGTTGAGTCGATTGTAACTCGTCCTCAAATTTCGACCGATCTTCCACTGCTGCAGTACAGTCTCTTTGTAAATTTTCAACTTTTTCCTCTAACAACCGTTTGACGTCCTGCGAGTTTTGAAGCTCTTTACTGATGGTATCGATCTGAAGTTTTGCGCCGGTTTCCGTTATTTTGGCTCTCTGAAGACGTTCCATAAAACCTTGAATTTCAGTTACTTGCCCACTGGTAATTTTTTCTAATGTTGCCAGTCTATCGCGTTGGTCGGCCACGACTTCTTCCAAAAGTAGAGCTTTATTTTCAAGAAACGAAGCCGTACCATTGTTACGTTTCAATTCTTCATTTTCTTCCCTCAAACTTTCCATTGCGACGTACGCTTCGTTACATTTGTATTCAATATTCTCATAATCTGCCTTTGCTTTGTCCAAAGTTTGTTTGAGCAACTGTTTCTCGTCCTCCAATTTTTTGTAGTGTGTCAGTAATTGTTGGTGGTCGGTCTTACTTTCGCTAAGCTCTTGTCCAGTAATATTTAGTTGACGCTTAATATAATCAAGTTCAGTTTGCACCTCCTCATTTGTTTCCTGCTTGGAATTCTCCAAATCGGTTATAATTAACTCCATGTCTTCGATCTTCTTGTTTGCATTTTCCAACTGAGACTCCATTAGAAGCATATTCTCTTCGTTACTTTCCGAAATTGTCTGCAATCTGCTGTTTTTAAAATTCTCCAACTCAAGTATGAGTAGATCATTATTTTTCATAAGCTCGTTACATTCAGTTTCGTAATCCTTAATCGCTTGCGTTTTCGCAATTACCTCCTGGCTAAGTATCGTAGAGTTCTGTAATAATTTTTCAATTTCAAAATTTTTTTCGTTAATCACTTTGGTTTTCTCCCGGGTAATCTCACATATATCTTTTTCTAATGATTCCGTTTTAGATTTGAAATCAATCAAAAGCTTCAATAAATTTTCCACCTCATTTGCAAATTCCTTAATTTCTGGTTCCTCGTCGGAGATAATCGAGGAAATTGCAGATGTAACATCCGTCTTTGTGTACTTTTCCATACAATCTGTTATTATACCCAAATATTTCTCGTGCAAGTCTTGCCGTTTTTGCATATTTGATACAACGATATGTCGATTTTTAAATTCCTCTAAGAAATCTTGTATTTTTGAAATATTTTGAATATCCTCCGCCACAGACAAAAATTCTTGTTTCAAGTTTGACAAAATTCCTCGCATCATGTCTTTCTCTAACTTAAAATGTTTCCACATCCTCTTGTTTGTTTCATGACAAACTTGGATAGAATCATTGACAGTTTGCAAATTTACCAACAACTCGCCCTTCTCCTTTTCGATTATTTGGAAATTTTCTCTAAGAGAGTCGCGGTCATCTTTAACGTACTGCAACTCTGAATTCAGCGCATCTACTTTATGCTGCCACGCAGAATCATCAACTGACAGTACCATTGGTGACGTTTCGCACAATTTATTAAAGTCCGATTCGGATACTTCAACTTTCTGCAAGAGCTCAATCTGTTTGGTTTTTTCCATATTCTCGGTGAGCACTTCGCCGTACTCCCTCTTTAATTTCTCAAAATCTCCATTTAATTCGTCATAGCTCTTTTGAAGATTATCTTTCAAATTGACCAATTCTGTCGTCGTTTGCTGATGATCTATATCGAGTTGCTCCAAACTGACGATCAGCTCCTTTTTCTCATTTTCAAGAAAATCCACTTTATTTCGTAAATCTTGCACGAGAGTGTCTCGTTTTGTAGTGGAATCGCTCGATGGCTCCTCCCACGTCCAATTGTTTTCATTGTGTGTAGAGTTTTGCTGAAAAACGCAATTATAATATTAATGTGTTGAAAAAGTAAACTAGGTAAGTAAGATTAAACTTATCAAAAAAAGAAGTGAATGTTTTTATTTTTAATTGCAATATTTATTATGTACAGAGTGTAGCCAGGTCAGTATTCTACATATTTTACATGTATAGGTATATCATATCATAATCGGCCTGTAACATGACGAATAGTAAGATATCAAAACATGGGTAGAATTGAAAAAAACACTTTTGGAATTTTGGATTGAAGCTCTTTACAGTGGGTTCTTAGTGCTTGTAAGCCTTTGATAATTTAAGTCGTGATGTTAGCACTTTTATGAGGGGTAACTATTCCTTTTTGAAAACAAATTGTTAAGCACTCTTGAAAATTAAGTGACAATTAAAATTAGAACCATTTAAAAGTTTGGTACTTCAAAGAACTTGAAGCAACTTTACAACCCCACAGCATACATAACTTATACAGAGTACATGAAAGCGAACTGCAGTGATAATAACTAGGAAGTAGTGAAGAATAATAAATAATAATTCTGCTTTTGCAACATCTGATGACATTGTGTGGGTTCTAAGTGGGTTACAGTTAACTTTAAGTTCAACCTGGCCGTATCGGGATTATCTACAGACAGGTAGAGTGACTAGCATTGTGCTCCTATTGTTACACCAGGCATACTTTCACACGCTCATTTTATGGAGGTTGAGTCAACTATGAGGAAGAAAGGTGTAAAAAGTCATACAGGGTGGGGCACCACATACGGCACGGAAGTTGGTGCCTAAACTATAACAATTTTTAAAACTCTTTTTATATGCATACATGTAGGTCAATGAGAGCTACATTTTAAAAATATTTATAAATATACAGGGTGGTTCAAAAAAATGTGGCGCATCAAAGTTATATTTTTTTAAATGGAACACCCTATATATCATCACATTTTCGTATTTTACGTTAAAAAATAATGTCTCTTTCTTAACAATTCCCTATACCTATCTTTTATGGTTTTCGAGATATCTCGGTTTTTCTCGAAATACAGTAGGTCACAGAAAATAGAATAACGGCAAAATGGGTAGGCGTAAAAGAAATTGCTTTGAATCAGTTGATTTGAAGCCTTTTGGCAACTATTTGCAATATTTATTATTATATAGAAATGTACAGGGTGTTCCAGAACGTGCGAAATATCATTGACTCCTGCTAACTTAAATAACTTGCTTATTTTAAATAGAACACCCTGTATTTTTTTACCCTATTCGATACAGTAAAATATTGTCTTTCAAACGATATTAGGGTTCCTATAGCTAAGTATAGTATTTTTCACGTAACCAATGGATAACGTGTTTGAAGGGCAGCTCTATGTCATTCTCTTAGGAGTAGTAGGCTGGGTATTATTGTAAACAATACCTGAAATTATTAAATTTACCTTTATTAGACGTTTCCTACAGCCAAGTTGTTGATTTGTGCTTTACCTACATTACTTCAGTCAGTTCAATATTAAAACAGTTGAAACCAAAAAAATTACAATAATCAACTGTAAACATTGACTCAACGCTGTAAATAATTTATTGTAATATTTAATAATTAGCGAAGCTTATAAAAAATATCAACAACTAAACATAACATTGCCAGTAATTATAAGAATTTGAGATATCGTTCAGGTATACTCCTAAGAGAAAGACATAGAGCTGACTTTAAGCACGTTATCCATTGGTTACGTGAAAAATACTATACTTAGCTATAGGGAACCCTAATATCGTTTGAAAGAGAATATTTTACTGTATCGAATAGGGTAAAAAAATACAGGGTGTTCTATTTAAAATAAGCAAGTTATTTAAGTTAGCAGGAGTTAATGATATTTCGCACGTTATGGAACACCCTGTACATTTCTACATAATAGTAAATATTGCAAATAGTTGCCAAAAGGCTTCAAATCAACTGATCCAAAGCAATTTTTTTTACGCCTACCCATTTTGCCGTTATTCATTTTTCTGTGATCTACTGTATTTCGGGAAAAACCGAGATATCTCGAAAACCATAAAAGATAGGTATAGGGAATTGTTAATAAAGAGACATTATTTTTTAACGTAAAATACGAAAATGTGATGATATATAGGGTATTCCATTTAAAAAAATATAACATTGATACGCCACATTTTTTTGAACCACCCTGTATATTTATAAATATTTTTAAAATGTAGCTCTTATTGACCTACATGTATGCATATAAAAAGATTTTTAAAAATTGTTATAGTTTAGGCACCAACTTCCGTGCCGTATGTGGTGCCCCACCCTGTATTATATGTGCCAATATGTGATTAATTATACTCGCATGACGCCTGAGCATTTGATATATTAAGACGAATCACTACTGCCTGTATGTAGAGCCTTTGGAGAGCTGAAATAATGTTTAGTTGCCGTCATTTGCATATACAGTCTTCTGTAACACTAGGAATACATTTGCCATTTTGCAATAAGTAACTTAAGGTTCTTCAGAGATCAACTTGTTTTTACTTTTCAAATATACATGTTAATACTAAGTTGTAACACCCGAAAATGGCAGTTAGAACCCATTGAAACAAATCACTTTTCTTAGTTCCAATTTTTGATTTGGAGCCCCAGTTTTGTGTTTTTCCAAAAATCGTCATCACCTAACCCTTATTTTAAGGAATACATATTTAAAAAATGCATAGGTAAACTTGCACCATTTGCTTTCCGTTCTCTAAAACATATTCTGTAGTTAACAATTATTTTCTATTTTATCAAATAAAAAATGGCGACAGATCAAAAATTTCAAAACAACATATTTTGAAAATCACTCGATCGATTTTTGAAAATAAAACATTTATAAAATCCTCAGACATATTTTTAAAAGCAAAAAGGGTGCCTGGTAGACATTCGGAGAGAAAACAGAGAATTTTCTACGGGGTATCGAAAAACTTAAAGAAAGAGCAAAATGAACCAGAGATAATAAGACACTAAAAAGAAGGTGGAAACAGTTTAACGACGAAGAAGACGCAGAAGAGGAGGACCGAAATTAATATGAGCCCTAATTAATCAAAATCTTGACTACCAACAACTGTCGAGAACACGTTAACTTGATGACCCAACTTCTACAAAAGGCGAATTGTGAACAATGTGTTGAGAGAGCTCTATAAATAGGTGGAAACTCATCAAAGTCAAGGGGCCTGAGGGAAGATAATAAATACTTTTGTTTGCCGGTGAGCAAATAAAAATAATGCAGAAGGGAAAACACTTTCAGGAGGAATTATCATCTTCTCTCATGAACCAAAGATAGCCTGTCAATAAATTGCTTAACAGAACAGGAATGAAAATGGCAAAATGAGTTTAAGCGCTGATGGGAAGAAAGGTAAACCTATATTCATAAGAAAGGTGGCAAATTCCTCTCATGAGGGTAGTGGAGAAACTGCATGAATACACTCGTAGAAAGGAATCCGAAAATGAAATAGGACTGGATATGTATAAAAAGGTGAAGGATGGGGAGATGAATGACAGACGTAGTGTATTTAATTAAACAGCAATCGAAAAGAAGAATTGAGGCACATAAAGAAATTCCATTTATGTTTCATTTGATTCCATTAAACAAATTAAATAGGAGACAAATGAGTAAAGCACTAATTAAAAGAAGTGACAATTATGTAAGAACAAGAACAGAGCTTCACATACCTAGATCCGGTTTTATAAAGCATACTTAAATACGTGATCAGCTAACGACGTGATTAAGTTTGAATAATGCAACATGATTTGCTAATACGGGTTACATAGGCGTGATCGTTGATCGTATTAGCCTATCGCATTACTTAACCACGTCGTCAGCTGGATCACGTAGTTAACTATGCTTTATAAAATCGGGCCCTACATTCACAGATTCACACCAAATACTGCAGTTGCCACAGTGGAACATTCAGTTCCCACCTATTTACAATAGTCATGAATGGAATTGCAAAAATTGGAGAGACCTGGACCAAACAAGAAAACTGTAGCACCCAACAGTAAGGTTACACGAGTTGGAGATATGAACCTTAACAATGAAACAGATTTCGAGCCCTTACAACTGTGTAAATGTGTCCATTATACACATTAAAAGAGCTATTTCAAGTTGTACTTTACTAGTTACTGCGTTAGTGTTATGGAAATACATACAAGGTGCACTACCACTACTAGTACCTGCAATCGTTAAGTGAGCGGTAAAATACAAAAATATTAAGGTTATTAGTTCAAACGAACCTTCGAATATATTAACTACAATAAAAAACATAACTACGGTTGTTTCGAACTATAATCACTAATTTAAAATGGAAATGAAATTAGTTCGTATATTATTTTTCTAGAACACTAAATTATTATCAGACACATCAATTCCTCACAGCATAAATTGAGAATTACAGTCTCGCCTAACGTAAATATTTGGAAAAGTAGCAATAGTTATAACTTATACAAAACATTCGTTGAACTTGACCACACCAAACAACGAATTATGGGGAAACAATAATGACACGGTATTTAGCATAAACACATTTAAATATTAAAAGGCCACTTCTATGAAATTGTATTCAAATGTAAAAAGTTCAAATGAAAATCGTTAAAAAAGGTACTTAACAAAAAATTTTAAAAAAAACAGCGCACTTGGGCGCGCCTAATTGATTTTTAATGTAGTAAAATAAATTTACAACAGGGGATCGGACTAGTTGTACGTATTTCGTTTAAAAAAACCTATAATTATACATATTCATATATATGCGGGTCACAGGAAACCGCCATTGTCGACAATAGTAACAATGTGTTAATGCAGGTTAAATATTTGTACATACCTCTACCTCTAACTCTACCTTGTTTTTTTTCCACACATACTTGCCACAGCTCCTTTGCTGCTAAGCACATTTTATAACGTTTTCGATAGTTCAGCGTTTTTAGATTAAAAACAGCAGGTGTATTGTATTAAATGCAACTTAAGTAAAATATATCTTTGCGCGAAGACAAACTGGCGCTGTTATTCTACATGCCAAATTTCATTAAAAGAATCCATTTCGATTATTACAATTAATATTCTTAATAAGTAGTTATTTCTAAGAGTACTTGGTGGAAGTAATGTGGTTAATCTAACACGCCAATTTCCCACCGGAACACTTGATACGGATAACGATTATTTAAACGTACTGATTAAGAATTCGAAATAATCACAAGAATAAAAACAAAAACCGCATATCTGGCAGTACAAATACGAAATTAATACTCATTAACGATAACTCCATATCAAAGGAAGTTTAGGATTTATAGATTTTTACGTTATTAACACAAAGTATTAAACTAGAAACTTTTAAAGATAACTGAATTTTCACAAAATGGGAGTTATGGTATTTCGTATTTAACAAGCATCGTAGAGGTATGAAACATAAAAATTCAGCCTTCCCCGGGCGAGGGTTCGAACTTAAAACGTGTTGCTAACGCGTTAACGAATAATAATGTTTAATGACCTGATTTTGATATCTATTTAACAGAATTCGAGTTGTGAAGGTTTCAAAAACGGACAAAAACTGAAACCGCTTCTTTTCTAATGGAAACTAAAACGTGGTACCGGGTACCGCGTCCATGAAATGTTCAGCATGTTGAGAATTCCTATTTTGGCAAAATTATGGTCAAGTGGTGCCAAACATTTCATAAAAACAATTTTAAATACTTACTTCTTGTAGTAAACAGTGACTAGCTTGCCTCCACAGGCGTGATCGTGAATAGTGCCTATAGGTATACTATACCATTACTAAATTACTTTCGCTGCTAAGTTCGCTAGTAACATAAAATCACACATATGACATAAGAAATAACACGTTACTTCTCATTACACCCACGCTGGGAAATTTGTAGAAAGAAACATGTTTCCTAGTGAATATAGAACAAATTACACTCATACGCCTATAAATGGTGGCAAGGGAGAGCAATTCAGTTTATACACAAAATGACAATGTGAAAAAGAAATTACTAATATAACCAGTCGCTGCGGAAGCAATATTTTGTTGGGAGCGACATTTGACATTGTGAAATAAAAAATTGAAATTTCAACTCAACTGATATGAACTAATTTAATATACTAGACTCTACACATGAACAAATCAAGAGAAAGAGGTGGTATAGGTATGCTGAGTTTTCGCGTTTAACAACGGAGATCTCGAACAGTCAAACAGGAATTTGGTTAAATGGGACTATTTCAAGCTATTATTTTGAGTTTTCAAATAGGAGAGATTGATGTGAAAGTAAAATTTTACGCAACCCCCTCCGAAAAAAGTTCTGTTTACGGCCTTACGTGCAGGGGTTATTTTTTTTTACAAAGCTTCAAATTCGAGTTTATAAACATTCGCGCCGATTTCGCCAAAAACATCTTCAAATATTTCACTGTATTTTCGATAAAGATACTAAGAGTTCATAATAACTTCTCGAGAAACCAAAGTTCAAAAGAAACAATGTATGAACGAACCATACAATGTGAAAAAAGCGCAGCGAAGGATATTACTTAATACTTATGATAATTGCCCCAATTGAAATAATGAAGAAATATGAACCTCAGACCAATATTTATATTATTGGTCCGAGATATGAACTATCGTGAAACAAAATTTAATTGAGAAATTCTATTATATGGACCTACGTGAAGTTATCCACCAAAAAGTAGAGAAAATGGATAAAACATAAGCCGCTTATACCTATATAAGTACAGCAACACACAAAACCATCGATATTTTGTTAAAAACTAGAAATATTATCGACATTTTATAATTTCTTATCAATATCCGACTACAAGTAATTAACAAACCAATTAAAAAATTTGAAATAATTGTGCGAATTTAAGAAACTTAATAAGCCATTATTATGTACATATATGCGTGAGAAAAACGGTTGGGTACTTAATATTTTTAAATCAAAACGCTTAGAATAAATTTAACATGCATCGATGCACCTCAAACTTTCCAAAACTTTTATATGCATGCAACAGTGCTAATATACAAAAAAAATGCGACTGAACCCCTTCGGAGGTGACAGGCTTTTAATAAACGATTTTATGATTATTTAATTTTTAAACATCGAAGTACTAAATTTGCATCATTAAAAACGCAAATTAAATTAGAGCAAATAGCATAATATAACGTTGCAAAATTAAATTATTTAACATAATTCAATTACAAACCAGAAAATAAGAAAAGATTTGATTTGACTGTTATAATAACTTGTTTTAAAGGTATATTCAATATTTTACAAAATTCTGACATTCTTATTACCTAAAGTCCACATCAACTTTTATTGTCTCATTTATATGACTTGACTAAATAATACCAGCCGGGACACCAAGAACACATGTTGTTTTCCAAAGCACTTCTAAATCATAGCAATATTATTGTGCTGCCTGCGTGAAATATGACACGTACTCATAGTTACTAAACTGGAATGAACAGAAAAATCTAGCGCTGCAAAGTAAAAACTTTGGAATTTAGAAGGGCTTCTGCCCTCAAAATGGATTCCTACTTAAAAAAATCTGGCAAGTTGCCACGAGACTTCCTTCCCTCGTATTAACACTTTTTTCAAAAAATAAATAATACTCTTTAACTACATAAAAAACTGCAACTTTATCTTATAAAAAAACGAGTGCCGCCATTTTAGCTTATACCGGAAGTGACGTAATCAAAGGTAATATGTATCAGCATTTTCGTCCTTGACCCGAATGCAATCGATTGGCGAAAACCGCATTTCGGTAACTTTAATAGTTTCTGAGTTTAGAGCGTTGCAAGGAATGTGTACGTACAGACTACAGACAACAGACTACAGACAACAGACAACAGACTACAGACAACAGACTACAGACGACAGATCTGTAGATTACCCGGAGTACCTATTAATATGCATTGCAGCATTTTCAATACTGAGATAACTTAGTTATAAGTTGAAAGTGCTTGTTTATTTATTAAAGAAATGAGCAAAACTTTGAAAAACATTACACAATCGGATTCTTTCTGACATTGTATCACCACAAGTAAACGTTCTGCTAAAATGTATTGACAACAATTGTTGCCTTACGTAAGGCACACGAAGAACGTGACGTATATTATTGTAATTATATTCATAGGTTGTATTTTAAAATACGCTAAGAGTTGGTTTAGTATCTATACATGTTGAGTGAAAGATCATTATTCAATGGTATAATAGATACCTCAATTGGCTATTTTCATTATACAATTTAGTTAACTTGTAGTACTCGTTAATTGTGATGGTTCAATGCTTAGGCCTTAGATTATAAAAAAGTATATTCTAAGGTTCAATGAAATACTTCGTAGTACTAGTATTTTTTAGTTCAAGTAGGTACACTCAATTAACTGTCAATATTATCGGTAACTATATGATGAAAGTTTCAAAATTATAATTAGAATTTCAAATGAAAAAATTTCTAACAGCAGCAGAGTACAAACAGAATATTCAATGTTGATTATCCAAATAATTATAAATATTTATAATTTATAAATATTCTATGTATTTAAATAATCGATAATTGCAGACCAAAAAAATGCCCCAATTGCGTAGCATGACTCGCTTCCATATCGCCGCGTGAGGAAGTGATAGATAGTAGATACTTTTCAACGCTTTAACATAAATTAGGTACTATGCTGATGTTCACCCTCCTATCGTAATCCAGTACTATGCTGCTCAAAGGCGCCACCAAAGAGGGGGGATCGCACCCCATGAGAAAAAGAAAAAAGGCAAGTTATTAAAAATAAAATAAATTTTGTACGAAATTTATAGCCCCACTCCAGAGCCACGAACCCCCAATAGTACTTACCCCCTGAGAACACTTTCTGGCGGCTCCCTTGATGCTGCCGTCCGTCCAATGCATATATTTATGGAAAATTCGAGCCACGGAGGCACGGACAGTTTTAGATACTTGCAGAAGCACTCTACAGTTTTTTATCATTTGCTATATTATTTAAATTAACTCAATGTACGTGATAATAAGTTGAAGAAATAGTTGGAAAATTATCTGATATTCTTTTTAAGCACAGCTTGAAAGGAAATCAGAAACACTTTTGTAGTAACAAAGAAATGACCGGTCTACGATTTGTATTTAAAAAAAAAAGAGGTTTACAACTGGGCATGTTAAAAATCTGATAAATTATTATTAATAACTAGTAATTTCATAAGAAAGGGACTAAAGAACGTCAGATAATTACCCAATCTCTTCAAATAAAAGGGTTAAAGGAAGTTTTTGATTATTTAAATTCAATGAATAAAATAGGAAAAACAGAAAATTCAATTTTTCCTGTATAGTTCTTGAACGGAAAAATGTATTGGGGAAATTTCAAACTACCAATTAATTAATTAAAAGAGATAACTTCAAAAGGGAAAACGGTGAAGATGTGAGAAAATCTATTTTTTTTAACTAATGGCTAAACCTAATAATAACAGTTTCTTGAACATTTTACGATTCTTAATTGCAGTCAGGCCATATATGGAATACAATCAGGGGCGCAGTGTAGTAAACGGCAGACTATTATTAACCCCCAAAAACAATCAGGTACTGATTTTGGGGGGTGAGTTGACCTCATCGGGGAAAAAGTGCCAAAATTGATCAACAAGGTAGTTTACATTCAAACGAACATTTCGTACCGGATACAAATTGGTACTTGGGCGTACAAAGTAGGAAAAATTTTTTAAAATGCAGTCGTGTAAAAAAAATTACAATGGGAAAAAATGTTGAAGTATACAATGCGATAAAACACCATTTTATCTTTATATACCTAAACATTTAACGTTATCAAAAGAAATAGCGGTACGCGCTATCAATTAAAGTAATAAAAAAACTTACCTGTAGAACGTGGTGTTTGGTTGACACTTAATGTTACGCAACAAGAATAATAAAATTGTATTAATTTCGCACACTTTCATTACAGACAATAGAAAGTTTATGAAAACTTAGCGCTACAAAATCAAGACTTCTAATGACTGGGTTGCAATAGTACCTCGCGACTATTGTAGCGTGAGCGCAGACGCGTTTCTGATAAGAAGTTGCTTAGCTTTCAAGTTTCTTACGTTATGACCGTTTACTGCACTTTTGTTTACATTCAAACATGGTTTTATTGCATCGAATTGCTGATGCAATTAAATTTTGCAATGTTAACCGATTTTAAGTTTGACAACAGCGCGCCAATTTTTCAAATAAATGTCACACCCACGTATGTTTCAAATAATAAAGACCGTTTGTGGCCAAATATACGTCCCACCGTTTCCTTCATATCGCGCTGAACAAATATACGTATAGCCAGCCATTTCCTTTGATAACGTTCCCTCTTTGTAAATATAGATGAACAAATATCTCAAAAAAATTCAAAAACATACCTGCCTTTTCTCGATGATCGGTTAAAACAAGGCGAAAATAAGAGAGATTCCCCTTTTATACACTGGAATATGATAAAACTGTTACCAACAACGACAACGATAATTTGCCCCTTTACTAACTGTATTAATTGCTCCGGTTATCTAAATCAAGGGGGGAATCACAATATTCCCAATATTTAAAAACGTTAGGAAATGGGTTGACACAAAGTAAACATAACTATCAAAGCTATATGCAAACAGACATATGTTCGATGTTTGCCAACGATGACGTACTAATGAAACCGTTCGGCTTCTATCAAACTGGACCACGGTGCAAAAACTGCAATGAACAAAACTAAATGTTCGAAATCAGACAGCTCGGACAGACATCCTTAGGTAGACACCCTTACAAAAATTCAAACAATCGTACATTGTCTAGTTGCCGTTACTGTTTGTCGAGGAAGATAAAAATACCTTATCACAATATGCAAATATTAGTACTCCTAAGCTCACATTATGAAGTTTACTAAACACTCCAGTTCGGGGGAACGAAATTAGAACCCATAAAAACTCTAAAATTAACACGCGATTAAGTTGATGTTAGAGAACAAAATTATGTGTACAATTTACTTACCCTAACATTACAGTCGTTAATTTCAAAATCTTTCCTCGGATCGCTCTCTGAAAATGAAAAAGTGGAAAAATTGAGGTTATGTAAATGTAAGCAAAAAGTATAGTAAAATTGTTTTTCCCATTAACTTCGGTACTTAATTATAATCTACATAAGGACGAATTTACCTGAATTGCCCACGATTCCTTCGGCCAAAACACCACTTGCTAAACTTGAGAGTTGACCCTTTATAGAATTTAAACTTTCGTTAAAATTTAGCCACGACATTTTTTAATACAATAACAACGGTATCGATTATTCACTTTAATATTTTATAGAACTATTGAGGAATTCATAATTTTTTAACACCAGAATTTTGTATGCCAACACAACACAATACTGTAGGTAAATGTAGTTAATACTACGTTTACATTGCGTTTTGCGAAATTGCGACTGTACTCACTGTAGACAGGTCCAGTCGTCCAGACGTCATAAGTGCATTAAGACGCTAAATGTTAAAAGCATGAAGCGATTCAACGTTTCGTCCGATAACAACAAATGGCAGTAAGCAGAGGAAGACTAAATGTTCTTCATTTTCCATCCTAATGGTGGTTTGTATGTGCCTATTCTCTATTCACGAAAATCGACCGCAACTCCAATTCTGCCTCTCAGTCCTACATTTGCACCCCTCGATATCTATGATTATGTTAGGGCTCTAATTAGTAACTATGTAGTTCACTGCGGGCTGCGGCAAGTCACGTGCATCAGCGGCTGCCTGTATGTGAGAGAAAAATCTTCTTGGAGGATACAGCTCTTTCACGAGTGACGAGACAATAATCAAGCTCGGCGTAAGGGTATATGTAATTTGATATTAATGGATCATCTCGTAATCTATAACGCGATTCTGCATAGGTCTATCAAGGAACAATATGTGCGTACGCTTCCTGGCTACTGAAAACTAAACATTAAACAAGCACGTACATCGTAGGGTATTCTTCTTTCTTCTACAGCCAGCAACGTCAGGTACATATATAGGTATCTCGTTACGTACAGAATGGTATTATAGTAATGTTGCGGGTTCATATCTTGCTGCTGCAATCATGAAGGTAGCACCCACGAACTTCATAAATAAAAATGGACTGCTAATAGTATATGCCTACTTCTTAGCTTTTGACGCCACCAAGGATCCGCCATGATGAGCGCAAATATTAGTAACATTCTGGTAACATTTGCATATTTGTGTTGTAGATCGGTCATGGTTGGTACCTCTGCTAGCAGCTGATCGCATTTTTATTTTCTTGTGTCAAACGTGATATAACCTGAAAATTTGTAGCCTTAAATACCTTTAGATTTTAACAGTTAAGAAGACAATAAAGTTGTTTATAATATTCGTTTTATCAAATTGAAGAGTGAATTTCAGCTATGAACTGAGAAAAGTATTTTTTTACGTGATCCGAATTAGATTTCAAATTTTCGCGGTTGAATCAGGTTGAATCACTGACCTGTATCATAAAGGACTGAGCATTCTTCAATACAATACAACATTGAAGCAAACAAGCCCCACCTAAATATTAGTTACTGCAGGTGCCAACTAGTGCGTTAGTTATATAATGATGGTAGCTCGGGTGTTTATAATGTGTTGGTAGTACTGGTATCAGCTGTTACAGTTTAGCTTGTTCTAACCTATATGCTTAATATCTGGTGAAAAGTAGTATAATTACAGGCTCATAATTATTTAAAAACGTAAATTATTAAAAATTGTATTTTATTGCAATGCATAAACGTAGTTTATACTACGTATGAAACAAGGTTATGTTTATGTAAATAAAAACATTAGTTACAGTGTTACCAATAATCACCAACACAACAAACCTAAATTACTAATTGGCACCTTAAAATACTGGTTTTCAATTTGCTTCAAAAATAGTGGAGGGGATCATTAGAATGCTCAGTCCTTTAAGATACAGGTCAGTGGGTTGAATCTGCGCTCATCATGGCGGACGCTGTAAGGTGTCATTTCGAATACATGTGATTATCAGTCCATTTTTATTTATGAAGTTCGTGGTAGCACCACGGTCCCATATGAGTTTTACGAGCGTACCGCATCCCGCCTTCCTACTTCATTCAAGAATCTTCGTAAAATCTATCGCAAACCATATCCGCACACACACAAAATTACCTACCATTAAGATTCTCGTCATCTAAAATATGTCTACATGGGCATCACCGAACCTGCAGATATCCAGTTAATAATCTCCCTTTCCAAAATTCCAAATTAGCCAGATGATCACTTCTAAATCCACCAGACATTCCACATTCTTCTCGCACTTGGTCCAATCTCTAAGTTCTGTTATGTACCTTAACAAACATTCAAATTGTTGGTTGACGTTTGGAGGAGGTAAAGATTGAGTGCTCTATGAGATAAAAATATAAACATCGTTTGAAATAATACCTAAATTACACTCCTTTAGTATGTGTACATAGGTAATCCAAACGACTATATTATTTAAATTTTGCCGAGTAGTTTACTAGATGGCGGGCAATTTTAAACATTTTTAAAGTCGCTAAATATTCTAAACATTTTAACAGAGTACCGCAAGCCTTTGACGCGACAAATGCCGCCCTGGCGGCCATGTTTAGTCCATACACGAAGTGCGTAATTTTAATAAAATGCCGTGTTGTTGTGACGTTAAGTGTATTTGTTTTATTATATTCCGAAAAATTTGTCAAAACATCATCTACTTTACTGAGCGTGTACTGAGTGAAGCGCGGAAAGGACTAAAAATGGCGGAGGTTGCGGTACTCGAACATTTTAAAACTAAATAAAATAATTTTCAGTTATTGACGTCAGCTACAGAATGGCAATCATCATTCCAGATACCACACCTATCAAACTAAGAGCCGTCTACTCATCAAAGGGCAAACTAGAATGCACAGCACCTGTTGTATGACATGACATGACAGCACAGCAACCCAGCAGGAATCACCATTCTGATTAGCAATACCCACTCGATCATTCACAGGAACAACTAGACCCCGACACCTACAAATGTGACTGGCAAAGATTTCTTACTCGCAAGTTATCGCTACCACAACCAAAGCTATTCAACAAGCAGGTGTTCGAAACGCAAACGGAAGACCAAGTATTCCGTCCACTTACACACTTAGAACCTTCACCACTCACTCACGTCCGAACATGCGGGCTATAAGTAATACTTCTCCTCCACATAAAATAATCTACTATAATTAAAATTATTATTATGACTTTTAAGGAAGACAATTTTAAATTATTCAATTTGTAGTAATTAACACTCAAGCAATAACAAACACAATAAAATCATTAACTTGAACATAGTACAATCATATATATATATATAAATAATAAGTGTCAATTTATAAATAAATTGTAATAAAATTATTCCTCAATTTCTTGTATTGCTGACATATCATCCGACTGATTACCTACGTTACTGAGCAATACCTTAAACTTTTCAATATTCTTTTGAACCACTCGATTATCGCAATCCTACAACAAAATTACAATGAAAAATTTTAAACTGAACATGCAAAAACTTACTTCCAAAATATCTTCACAAACATTGTACAGTCCATCAACAAAGTTATAATCCACCCTCATTTCCAATAGGAGTAAGATTTTCGATAGAACAACATTAACGGTTTGATCAGGTTTGTCAGCAATTTCTGAACAAATTTTAACAGCTAAATTACAATGCAAATTTTCATTCTACAATAAGATCACATATTATAGACACTGCAGGAGAGGTGCACGGCCTAATTGCCAAAAAACAGGTTATTGGAACACGAAGAAAGTAAAAGTAAAAAAGGAGAGCAGGGAAGAAGTATGAATAAACCAAAAAAGGAACAAGATAGAATAACCTACAGGAGTCGTAGAGATAAAGCAAGAGAAGCAAAGAAAACAATCTGTAAGATTTTGGAGACGAATTAGTCTGAAGTACTGTAACAGTTCTGGAGTGAAGTAAGGAGCATAAGACGAAAGCAATGGAATCAGAAACGAAAATAATCAAATAGGAACAAGTATAAAAGATATAATACAATATATGAAGGACATACTACAGCAAAAATTTGACAGAAAGCAACAAAATGAAAAGGAATATCAAAAATAATGGAAAAAGAAAATGGAGCTGACTGTAAATGTAACGACCTAGAAATGACAAAATAATTAGATGAAATGAATGAGGAGAATATTATACTACTTAAAGAAAACAAAGTAGAATGTGGAAATGCCTCTCTTTTTTGTAGAATGTATTTAAAAGTTAGTATGGCAGATCATAGAATGAAAAGTTCTGAGAAAAATCATAAATATAACTAAAAGCACCTATTTACAAGAAATCTAAAGAATTTGAAATGAAAATAAGAATAAAACAAGGAGATAGCCTAAGCTAGTTTTTGTTTATTTTAACCATGGATAAAGTAATAAAAAATAAGAAACAAATCACAAAAGATCTACAAATTACAGTAGGATACACGAACTTGACACGGATATAAATAGAAAGACTGCTTTACGTAAATGACATTGTGTTGAGGATGGAAAACGGATAATGTAAAAGTGCAAGACATTTGGGCAGAAAAAATGGGATAATTATTATAAAATAAAACAAAATCCATGGCTGTAAGCGAAAAAAAGAAGGAAGTAGAAGAAAACGTTAGAGGAAAATCAGCATACGAATACTTTGACATAGTCATAACTGAAGATAATGGAAAAATAGAATAAACAACAAATAGAGTGAAAAAAGGCAAACATACATACTATACAACGAACAAAACATTATATGGTAAAAAAGAATTGGCCAGAAAAGTTAAACTAAAAGCAATAGTCGTACCAACATTAACATAATTATGTTGGCAAAAGCTGCGTAAATAACAAAAATATACACAACGCAATAAATGCCGTCAAAATTAAAATAAATACCAGGAAAAACAAAAATGGACAAAATAAGAAATAAAGATTTTAAGGAGAATCAAACTAAAAACTAATATGGACAAATATAAAATAAATTTTAACTAGTATGGGCAGGAGGGAAGGAGGGAACAATATAGAACCACAGTATATAGACGAACCAGTACAATAACTCCAACGCATTTCATTCATAAATCGACAGAGCTCTTAGGGACCTTGAACGCACCCCTCCACGATTTATTTTACTTTTCACTGTGCACGTCTATGGCCGTCAGATGAGATTCTCATCCGAGCAGCGTTGAAGGTCACAGAAAGTTTAGCGCGTGACGTCACGAGATATCATACTGGTTCGTATATACTGTGATAGAACAGTGAAAAAATGATGGCAGCTGGATGATATGGCTCAGGAGAAAGAAAGAATAAGATTATCACATTAAAAAAAGTGAAAGAGGAGCTTACTTCTTCACATATTAAACACAGCGAAAGCATAAATTTTACAACTGCGTAAAGATTCACTTCGGCCAACGGACTAGAGCTCGGCGCCTTCACTAACGTTTTAACCGTAGGCAAAACACAATTCTCTAACAAGTCGGCCGCACCCGTTAAAGACGGAAGCTCCTCAAGCATTATTCCGATGATGTGTCGTAGTTGCTCTGAATCGTCTAGAAATAAGCAGAATGAGACGTGGCTTTAATAAACCAGTCGGCAAGTTACCGCACGCGGGATTACACCACTTTAGGATCATTCGACTGATGAGAGGGGCGGAGTGTATTCGACCCTTTCTGATTAAATTACATAGAGCTAAAGTTGCACACTCCTGTAACTGTACATTGTCATCGTTCATCAAATCTACTAAGCTTTGAATGATCGCCGTGGTTGAAATATTGGGAAGATCGTCTCCTTCCATCTGTTGCATGATCGATTCCCCGTATAACACAAATAAATCGCATACGGCCTTAATCGAAATTATTAGTGAGTTAACATAATTGGTTGGGGAGATGGTATTTGCCAAAATCTGTAACTAAAAACTATTACCATATCCGAATATGTGTTTAATTCATACACAGGTAGTGAAAATGGTAATTCCTTTCTCGGCCCACTTCCTATCCATTAAACAGCACAAAGCGTAGCACTCCAATGCTTTCGTACGCACTGTCAAATCGTCATGTGCCAAAAAATCTGAAGTAATATCCTCGTTTAGAGTTCGCAGTGTTGGATTTAAGCAAGTTATTTCTCTTGAGAGTAGTAGAGCCGTAGCAATGTTCAAACATTTAATTATACTTGGGAGATCAGTGGTCTTTGCGATGGGGGCTGGAGGAGGTGGAATTGACTCTTCAAGTTTCGCTTTACTTGCATTGATATCTTGCTTTAATTTTGCGGCCGCGTTGTAATCTTCTTCTTGTACTGCTAATCTCAATTTTTCTTCCATGCTGTGTATGTGAACCTTCAATGTAGCCATCTAAGGGAATTATTTTTCTTTACACAGTGCTCTTTTTTTAAGAACTATGCATACAGTCTTATCGATCCTTTTAAGGAAATGTCAATGTGTGGGAAAGTTATTCGTAATTTAAGCACTATGTGTGTGTGTGTGCGGGTGTGTGCGGGTGTGTGTGTGTGTGTGTAACTAGTTGTCTGCTATTTTCGCAATACGAGCCCAGTCGCACATGTATTGGACCAAAGGAATAAGTACGGCAATTTTATATTTCTCACCTAGTACTTATTGTATATATATTAATTTTAACAAAGACAATTAAGTTTATTTGATACTTCTTAGTATTAACCATTCAATCAACAATACTTTCTATTTGTTTTACTAATACCAAAGACTATATAATGGGAAGACAACTAGCCTTATGACAAATTTCGTGTGCGTGTACGGTGTGTTGCCTGTACGACGCTTAACTAATTTTTAAAAACTTGTAAAGGACAAAATATTTTAGGGTATATGAAAGAAAAGGATAATTGAGTTTCGATTTCAGGGAGAAGGAAATTGCAGGTAATTTTGTCAAGGGCTTTGCAACATAGTTGCCACGCTTAATACCTATTGTTTAGGTAGGTATACTTACGTATCTGAACTAAAGATTTGTGTTTTTCTGTTATTCTAAATACGTGGACAAAACTAGTTTTTTTGTATTATTACCACAAAACAAGCAATTTATGTAATATGCATTGATACAGGAAAGACACATTTTATAAAAATTTAGGAAATATAAGTCATTGTTTTGTCCTACGTAAACCTAATTAAATACAAATATTTGTTGTTAATTATGTTTATTAAAATTTCCATAATAGTTATCGGAATGATTGTACAATTATTGTAAAACTGCAAATTGTTTAGATGGTTAAGCCTTGTTACTTTGGGATTAGAGTTTCGGCAGCTAATCATTCGAATATCTTGAGAAAGCCACTTCAGTGTTTTATACAACTTACACTTTATTAGGTGTCTAATTAAAAAGAGTCTATGCTGATAACAACCATTTTCTAGTAGCAAGCAATTAGGATAGTTTTGGTTAATTGATTTAACACAAATTGATGATAATTTTGCCTGAAATTGAATGGTTGCGGAGCTACTTTTAAAATAATTGTTAAATATTTCTAAAATTAATTTTACAATTGACACAACTACTTCTGTGGGAATTGTTAATTGTTTTATTTCATCTTTCGAATAATCCCTTTCTATTAACAAAAGTTCATTGCTGTTTCTTAACGGCACATCCGAACTTAATTTTATATGCACCTCAAGTACAAATAAAAACCAGTTCCAACAATAGAACAATAGTTTGCAACTACCCTCCTTACTTGATGACTTAAGCCACTTAAGGGGCATTGTCGAGAGTATGGACTTATACCTAAGTGCTAAATGTGTCTTCGTCTAAAAATAACAATTTTATAAACTTCCTTACAAGACAAGAGATGCCAAATACGTGAAACAAACAATAAAAGTATAATGGAACAAATGAATCCATTGAAAGTTTATTTGTTATCCTTCAAAAACCTACCGGCAAATAATTTTTCCTGGTTTAACCAAATTTAATTCCATCCCTAGTTTCATTTACATACACATGTTAAATTTAAAATTTGTTGTAAATGTATTAAACTTTATTTTTAAATGGTAGCTATCTGTTATTAATTCCATAATTACAATAAATGATAAAATCAAAATTAATCAGTTGAAATTGTGTTGTTATTCTTAGCCGTTAAATTTTTTAAATTACAATCCGTAGTCAGTTTAGCAAAAATTTTAATACCCATGATTTAATTCTGTTTATTAACTTTTACAGAAAATGGGTTTTGTATTTATAGCCACATGTTTGACTGGTTTGACTAAGTACCTGTTCTAAACAATGGCAGCAGGTAATTTTAGGTAGGTGCGTTATTGGTGTTTCGAAGGTATTGGCAACGCTGTTAACGGCAATTGCTATTAATATTACAGATTTCTCGAAAATGGTTTTCTAACAAACTTATTTTGTTTAGTTCGTTCATTCACAGATGCGAGACAAGTGGCGATCCTAGCGGGCGACGAACTTTTACACACACGCTAGTTACCACGGGCATTAAGTATCTTCCCATTATATTATCTTTGCTAATACTAATAATAATAAGCCAAAATAATTTTTGTTATGTGTGGCGCATATTAATTGGACCAAAAGTATTTGACAAATTATCATTCGTTACCACTGAGTGCAGTCTCCTTTTTGTTTTATAACAGAATTAAGTCTTGCTCGCATGGTGTTAACTAATGTTTTACAGTAATCTGGTCGAAAGTTATTCCAGATTTCCTGAATTTTGGCCTTTAATTCAGGAATGGTGCGGACTGGACTGGTTCGTAGAGCTTTTTTCATTTGATGCCAGAGAGTCTCGATAGGCGACAAGTCGGGACTACTTGAAGGCCATTTTAAAATGGGAATATTCATTTCTTGAAACCATGATGATACAGTTTTAGCAGTATGGCACGCTGCGCCCTCCTGTTGAAATATAAATTTCCCATCTGGCCGCTGAATCTCGTTAATTGAAGGCAACAATTCGTCTTGTAAAATTGTTTTATACTTTGCAGCATTGACTGTACCATTAATAAAAAAAAAAAGAAGACGGCCAACACCTTGTGAGGACATACATCCCCATACCATGACAGATGCTGGAAATTTAACTTTTCTCCTAAGGCAATCTTTATGATATTCTTCTCCCGGCGTTCGGATAATTCTACTTCGTGAATCACCAACACATATCTCGAATTTAGATTCATCACTCCATATAACTGAGTCCCACTGATGTTCTGACCAGTCTTTATGCTCCTTTACCCACAAAAGTCGGTTTCGTTTCTGTTTTTGTGACAGAAGCGGTTTTTCCTTGGGCTAAAATAAAAACTGTAAAAGCGTGATTTTTTTATTTCATCATAAACTACTTTGTAAAACCCATATCCCATTTTCTTCATATGCCTCAAGCAAGTATCTTTCGAAATGCGTTTACCAATCGCATCTGCCCATTTTATAGCTAATTCACGTGATGGAGCTCGACGATCCTGTTTAATCAGAGCACGGAGAGCACGCTTATCTCTTTTCGTAACCTTTGAAGGGCGGCCAGATTTTGCTTTTATTTGAACATTTCCATTTTGTTTGAAATGCGAAATAATATTTCTTACTGTCCCTTGAGCAATGTTTAAATGTTTGGCAATTAAGTGTCCAGACAGACCATTCTTGTGGGAAGTAATAATAGAATTTCGCGTATCGTACGATAGTGCTTCTCCGCGAACCATTTTGACAACTAAATTACTTCTACGGCACTTGAAACAATCAAATATTCATCTCATTTCAATTATTAAGGCCCGCTCGATCAGATATTTGCTTTAGTAAATATTTCGCTAGGTAAGCACACACTTATCTTAATGCGTGCGTTATGGTCCAATTAATATGCGCCAAACATAACAAAAATTATTTCGGTTTATTATTATTGTTAGAAAAATAAATAGGACGTATTATTGATTTAATTGGTAATACCACCAAGTATCAAATAAACTTAGTTGTCTTTGTTCAAATTAATATTATGTACAATAAGTATTGGGTGAGAAATATAAAATTGCCGTACTAATTCCTTTGGTCCAATACATATGCGACTGGGCTCGTAGAGTATCGTTAATTGCGGTTTAATGAATATTTTCATTAAATCAGGCAACCAATTATACACATACACGCATTGACGTTCGCATTTTAACGGAGTCAATGCAGTTTTCGCATTATAAGATACCACAATGTAAATATGTTAGTCAATATTAATTCAGGCGCCAAGTTATTTTCCTTCTAAATGAATTTAAATCACTACCTCTCCGATTTTAAACGTGATAAAAAAATTACAAACTAATGGATAATCACTAAAGATACCCAAGCCCAACACAAGGCTAGGTGGAACTTGATGTCAGACTGCAGTCACGCGAGAGAGGCCTTCAGAGGACCATCTCGTCATCTGGCAGGTGTTTACACAGGGCTATCCAGAAAGAACCTGCGGCTGCTTGTGGGCATACTTTCTGGGCACTGTAAACTTAACAAGCACATGCACAGCAACAGGATGGGCTTGGTCGAATCACCGTCCTGTAGAGCAGGGGCGACGAAACGGTCGATCGTGAGAGTTGTTGGAGTCGATCGCGAAGGAATAAAAAATAACTCTACAAATTTGAGTTCTCTCGAACGTCAACTATACTCCGTCTCCGTTTCTCATTGGAATTTGCGAGACTCCTGAGACAATGCAACTGAGCAAAGTTTGGCGACCTTTCCTGATTGTTCTCGAATTAGTCAGATTCACATAAAAAACCGCAACGTTATGCTATGTCAGTCATAACTGAGTATCTGAAAGACACATACTTGGAAGGCAAAATATAAAACTATACTATGCATAAAAATTATGAAAATGATTTTCCGCGAAAAAGTGCGTTAAGAAAACGAAAGGTGCAACTTTGATGGCTTATCTATTTCCTTGATAAGATGTTGAAAAAATTGCTACTGATATATCAAAACACTTTCAATATGGAGACCTCTTCAGTACAAAATGAGGTATTGCAAATAATTTCAGATATACATCTTAAAACTGATGCTAAATTTTGGTTTTTTATATCCGAAAACAAATACCCATGTTTGAAACAAATAGCTCTTCAGTTAACAGGGTTCTTCGTTCTTACTTGTGCGAGTCTGCATTTTCAGAAATGAAAATTGTGAAAACGAAATATCGAAATCGACTAACTGGCAAACATCTCTCAGCATGCCTGCGGTTGGCACTCGGTAATTATGAACCGTCCTTCGATAAGTTTGCGGATGATATACAGTGCCATGCATCCACATCTAAATCTAAATGAAAGCAATGACAACAGAAAATTTCTGACACTGCAATTTTAGTGGATGTTTAAGTTTATGTATAATAATATACTTAGTATTGATATAAGTATAAATCTGTTTTTTTGTTGTTGCAACCAGGACGATCGCCTGCCGCCTAAATGTTTTTTGGTAGATCGCAATCATTAAAAGTCTGAGCACCCCTGCTGTAGAGGATGCTACACAGACGACGAGACAGCGCAACACATACTTTGTGAGTGCCCCGTACTTGTCGAATTAAGACGATCCATGTTGGGAGAATCTTGGGCGGACATGGCTAAAATCAGAGTCGCTTCCCCGTCCAGTATCCTCAGGTTTATCTCATGTGTGGGATGGCTTGAGTGACTGAACGACTCTAATCAGGGAGGTAGCAAAAAGGGCACAAATAGGTGGCTTACGTGCTCGTGGACTTCTGACCACTCTCCCATCGTAATCCAGAATCAAGAATACATAGGATAATTTTATACTATAAGGATGCAGTGGTAATCATAAGAAATTCGGTACCTCACCGTGAAGTTGTGCACTATCAAACAAACAAGATATTTACTGTCACACATAAGATTCATTTGTTGAAATAATGTATTTAGGCACATCAAGTTGATAAGAGCAAACTGGGATAGTTTCTGGACATATATAGACGAGTTTCAGTTCTGCTATATGAAGTTGACGCTTGGACAATTACAGAGACAACAGAGAAGGGACTTACTAGCTTTGAAATGTGGTGCTATCAAAAAAATGAGAAAGGTGCCATGGACACAACATCTAAGAAAGACAGAAATATTAACGCGGATAAAAATATAAATAAATAATCAAGACAGTTAAGGAGGGGTTCAACTGTCCTAAGTAACCAGTATTTCATAACAACACTCCCATATAAAAGCCATGTTAAAATTGGACGTTGGCATGTATTTCTGGACAATTCACTCTGACCATAGTTTTGCTCCGATCATGGAGTTTTATGTCCCAAAATGACCCTAAGAACATGCTACGGCTCATTAGCAAGAAGTATAATGTTTCAAGCTGTCTAGGATATGTCAAAGTGACAGATACTGTTTTGCTGCGATATTTTGCGATTCTTTCAAAATTACAATAGAAATAGTATACCGCTATGCAATATCAATAGGCATAACTGCCGTGAGGGTTCATTGGGGCAGATGTAAGAGAGCTTCAAGGCGAACTAATATTGATAGAAATCGGGGTCAAAATTCGATCGAAGAAAGTTCTTGAACCCCCCCCTTAAGAGACGAAAAATGATTTACTATATGTTGATGAGATCCTGGCCCAAAACGTGAAACACTGGAGCAGAAAACACCAATTGGACTTTTTAGAATGGCAGCAGTAAACTGTGTTAATCGCCAATGTCTTTAAAGGATAAGGCACCTTAAAAAGAAAAAGATTGTACATAAAGCTAAACCTAACAATAAAAGAACCCCAAGAGCGTTGAGTGAAAAATATAAAGAGGCGAAACTACGCTTGATTTAACGTCGCTCCTGATGGGTCTGAGATGTGGATGTCGCTATAGGCGTAAAAATGCATTTGGGTCTGAGAGTTCAATGCCTCATTCAACGCTTCAGTTCTATCTGCGCGTTCGTGGCAGCACGTTCTTTACGGTTTAAAGAAATACGTGCTGTAGAAGTTATAAATTTGTGGAATGCGTTATGAAAATGAGTGTTTCATCTAATCACGTTTGTGTTTACAATAATTGCAACAAAAATCAAAGAAAACAAAAACATTAAGCGTTTTTAGATTTCCTATAAAAAAGTAGTGGCAAAAAAACTGCGGCAATATAGAAATTGCTTTAAAAGGTAGTGATAGTTTAGGTAATAAATTGATATGTGAAGAACATTTTTTATCATTGGACATTATTATAAAAAGTAAGTGAAAGGTGCTACAGAAGAATGCAATCCCTATCGAATATTTTACAACAGGTAAGTGCATTTTTATCGATTTTTTTATATAATTACACTGTAAACATTTTTATATAGGTTTGTTGGAGAATAATTAATTGAACTTTACTTAATTAAAATTTCGCTACAGAAAAGCATTCATTGTTATCTAAAAAAAATATACGTTTATAGATTTGTACCGAAATTAAAGGGAAGTAACGTTTAAATCATGTATCTCTAAATTAGTGTTTCCTACTTCACGCTACAATTACATATTATTATCAACGAAAAAAGTACATTAATGGAAAAGTAAAAGCGATTTTAATTCCTCTGAAAGTACGAGGTTTGATCAAAAACTAAGTGGAATTTTAAAATTTTACGGGGTGTATAAGTACAATTGTCACAATTTATCTTTGTGTTGTTATTCTTATTTAACATGTACTTTGCGTATCTTTACAAATAGTAATATTTCATGGACACTTATTGATGATTGTTGAAAAAGTTGCACGTATTTTGGTAGGTATTCTCCGCGATATTTATTTGCCGAACAAATGTTGCAAATTAAAGCTCGCTGTCGCTTTCAATATATAATAACGTGTTCCATGTTCAAAATGCTGTATGTTGCTTTTGGGAACTTTTATATAAATAAAACAAGGGATTACAAGAAAAAGGTGAAGACATTGAGGATGCGATCACCGCCGTGGACACCCTAGTTCATCAAGAACTAATGACAACATTGAAAAGGTTAAGAAAAAAATTATGAACACCGACATCATATCATCTCTTTCATCCCAAACATTTTTTTGGGATACTTTACACATGATATTTGGAGCAGCAGAATCGAAAGGAAATTGCTCAGGAGTTGTTGAGTAAAGTCAATGAGGATGAAACGGTTTATAATGACGTCAAACCTCAGACCCAATCGTCTTGATAAATGCTTCCCGAACTGTCAAAATCGCAAGTTTCTTGAAATTTGATCAAATGTGAATACCTACTTGTTCACTGTTTTTTTCAGGTTTCAAAACGCAGTGCACCATTAGTGCAGATCATCAACTCGTACGGAAGTCCTGTGTTGTTTGCATAAAGAAATCCAATGAAAATGCTCGTAGTTGTGGCGAAAGAATTCTTAGAAATTGTACTACGATAATACACGTGCTAGTACTTCATATTTTCGTGATTTTTTTGCCAAAAGCAACATCATTATGGGGCCTCGGCTCAGCCATTGTTTCCTGCGACTTACTCCTACTCCCAAAGATAAAAAAATTGTTACAGTCATTCACGTTAATTTCCAAACACATTACAACGTAATTTATTTTATTAAATTTATGCGATTTATTTGATCAAACTTCGTACTTCGTACTAAGTTGAAATGCGGAACAGGAAGGACAACAAATGTAATTTCGTATGGTGTTTTTCTATGTCGAACATGTGTTTTTATTGATTATGTACCTACATTAAATAATAAAAATTATTTTCCAGGTAACTCGCCATGGATATTTCCTGAAACTTCAATCCATTCCAGTCCACTGAAAACAAATAAGAAGAACGAATACCCAAGAAAAACGTATGGTAGGAAAAGAACTTTAAGTGAAATATCTACAGTTGTCGGCACAACAATCAGCATCAAGTTCTGAAAGAAACGAAGGTTATTTCACTAAACATTTACGGCGAACATCGGTAAATTCAGACATAAGTGATCGTGTTTTGAACATGCCATTTGATTTTGAAAATACTTTAAACAAAAGGTGCGCAGTATTAACAAGTACATAGTATTAAAAAAATTAGAATGAAATTAAAAACCAAACCGGCCAAACGTTCTCAGACTTACAGAAAATAGTTCCTCATCAGTTAGTGCAGTGCTAAGAGATTTATTAATATTAAACTGTTTTCTATTTTGTATGTATAACGTATAAGATTTGCTGTGAATTTTGTTAAGTTGATTAATAGTCAACTACGTAATATAAAAAAAAACGTTAAATCAAAATTATTGTAATTAATATTTATTGTTATTTTCGTACCTGTATCAAATAAGAAGCTGTAATTCTTAACAGTTTTTATACTCATGAAATCTAACAACAATAAAGTATTTCTTGCAATTAAAAAACGAACAAATAAAAGTAAATCAACAAAAAATAATTATAATGGTGTTCATACTATTTTAAGTAAACACTACCGCGTGTTCTAACGAACACTTGCGACCAATCTTACCCATCACACGCCGCGCCGTGTTGTAAATTAAAAAAAAAGTAAGGGCCTACTCCGTTAATCAATTATAAGTATTTTACACGGAACTTGCGAAACCTATATTAATTCACTGGCAATTATTATCTTTTAATTCGTGGCAAATTATTCGAATATTGTGTATATCGATTATTATCATTTGCAATTATGTTTTAGCTTGTTTAACATGTTGTTCATATTATAATGTTAATAACAGTATTACATATCCGTGGTGGTCGCTTTTGGCAGAAATATAGTCCGTCTAGAAAGTATCCGGAAAAAAGAAACCACAATTACAATTTTTCGGTATACAGTGCTCGCCAAAAAGTCGGCATCAAATGGATTTTTTTTTAATTTTTAATTTTTTTAAAAATCTTTACGGAAATAATTTGTGGTAGTCTGAACTTAACTAGAAAAAGGCGTTTTTCGAAATTTTCTAAATTCTAAAAGTCCTATTTTTCGTAAATTAAGTAAAATATCAATGAAATTTTTTCATCGTCTTGTCAATTTTAGCCTCGATTTTAGCTTAGCTTACAACTCGGCTTACAATCTCAAGACCAGAAAATATTTTTTTTTCATTAACTTGCGCTAAAAACTAAAGTTTTAATTTTTTGAAATATCTTCAAATTTTCACAAAACTCAATTTGATTTCTTTAAAAACGTTACAGATTTATAATTGGAAAAAACAATAGAAATTGCTAATTATTCCTTTAGGTTTGTTATTATTTACAGAAAAGTAATATTGTTGAATAATCTTTACATTTTTGGTGCAAGATACTTTATAGAAGAAATGTTCTTCAATGATAATGAATATCTATTTACGTGGCTTCTAAAAACTAATTCACCCTTGCCGATTAATTACTTTCACAAAATTCCTGTAAATGTTCTTTTACAGTTGCCTAAACGAGGAGATTTTTCTTTATTTAGTTTACATGATTCAGTCAATTATTGTTTTTTCCAATTATAAATCTTGAATAGTCCAGTCAACGAACGCCTGAAATCCAGGGGCGCCATTTCAGCTTTTTAACTGGGGTGGCAAGACTTACCGGATGGCCTGTGGTTGAAAGAGGAATCCAAAGGTCCTCCCCTTGAAAAATGTTAAAAACTGGCTTTAAATTTGTTAGGTTTTGAAGCTTTTTGCAATTACCAAAAAGACCATTTATTTAAAGTCTCGAACTTGCCCTTTTTTATCGCAGCATTTTGTTTTCTTCGAACTGTGTAGCGAAGGATGTCGTATAGTTGAAAAGATATTATAAAGGGTCCATCGCTCTGCCAGCGTTCCTCAGTTCATCATGTTCAGTTAACGACCTCGTCAACACAAATGATAAAATTATCTTCTGATGAGCAATCATTAACTGATGCCTACAAGGAAGGAACTGAAAAATAGATAGCTGATGGCCTAGAGTTAACCACTTATCCCTAATGTACAATCCAATTGGGATCATCTAAAAATTGAATCCCAGCCCAGAAACCTGAATCCAATGGTTAGCTGACGGTCCTTCCTTCCCGATCTTTAGGAACAAGGTTGGATAACAATTCTTTCCGTGTCTCATTAGCCCTTTGGTTTGGCCTCAATATCTGCTCGCCTCATAAATATCAATGTCGACAGAAAGTCAATACTGATAGAATAGACGGGTTAAGTTGTGATCATAGGAAGACATTCACGTCATAGCGAATTAAATAATATTGTGTATCGTGCCCTTCAAACTGCTAAATTTCCTTCGGTATTGGAGCCACCTTTCGTGACGATGGAAAGAGAGACTGTATGTCATTAGTCCCTTGGAGTAAAGGTCAACATCACATATGGGACTCAACCTGTTTAGATTCTCTAACCCATCTTATCTTGGTTCTTGTAGCTTATCTAGTAGATCTGTGGCTGAATTGTGAGCCAAATGAAAGACAGAAAAATACAAAGGTCTCATTAATCCAAATTTTATTTCGTGCCTTTAGCAGTGGAAACTTTGGGTCCCTGGTGTGAAGAAGCTTTAAGATTCATTGACAATCTAGGAAACAAAGTTTGTTCCACCACAAAAGAGCCCAGATCTAAACTTTACTTGAAACAAATAATTTCTATAGCGATACAAAGAGGAAACGCTGCATCGATTTTGGGAACATTCCCGAATGTGACTCGTTTTGTTTTTATTTATGTGTTTAATATTGGAGAAATGTTTTAAATTTTAAATATTCTATTAATTAAATTTTAGTTTATTTTCAAGCATTCGTCAATTCTGATCTTGCCACCCGCGAATATGCCTATGCTGGAATCGAAATTTTTAATTACCCCTGCAAAGCAGATATTTAGATTTAGGTATAGTACCCCAGGTACTAAATCCAAAGTTGCAGTAACAAAACATCCGAGAAAGGTGAAAAATTGATAAAAAAGTGTGGAAATTTCTGTGCATTTTGCTTCTTTCACTATTATTTAAAAAACGGCATGTTATATCGAAAAATTTTCAATATAAAAGTTGTAGAGCGGAAGATTCTACGTTGGAATAAGTCATTAAGTATATGATAAGTTCGGTACGCTATTTCCAACGTAACAACGAATTTTTTTTTAAATCAAAAATTTAAAAAATCCATTTGGTGCCGACTTTTTCGCAAGCACTGTATATTTTTATTACTTGAATTAAAAAATTGATAACAAATAATTGATCTTATTTACTTATACAACCTCCATTTAACTACAAACACCTACATAACTAAACGTCCAGGTACACCCGAAACCACGTCAACACCATAATGTTCGGTGACGGTGGTCCAGGCCTGTACAACTGAGCGAATCAAATCTTGTTCATTTCGTGGAGCTGCACGTTCCACTTCAATCTTCATTAGTTCCCATATGTGTTCAATCTGACTAAGATTTGGTGAAGCTGCTGGTCATGGAATTGTTGCCAAATGGTGTTCTTCCATCCAAGCTTGAGTATAGGCAGACGTATGGCATCTTGCATTATCCTACTAAAAACGCCACCGCTCTGGATATAAATCATGAGCCGTTTCAAGAAGAAAACCATTTAAAATATGACAATACTTTGCACTATTAACAGTGCCATCAACTATACACAGAGATGAAGCACCACGCTGAGATATTCCTCCCAAACCATTATTTTAGTGGGAAATTTTGAAACTTGAACGGTAAAATCCGCCAAGCTGGAAACAACTTTCATCAGATGCAAAAACATTATTAACATTGTCTTGTCGAAAACGTTGACAAAAATCCATTCTTCGCTTTCTTTGTAGAGGTGTCATTGCAGGGATTTTTTGGCTTCCTTGATATGTAGCCTTGTCTTTTCAGTGACATGCGGACGGTTTCTGGACACAGTTTTAATCTTCGCTGACTTCCAAATCTGTTAGCCAATTACAATTGAATTTGCGAAACCCTAGGCGTGGATTGTGTCGTCCTAATTGCCACTAAAGCGTTTAAATTGTTTCCGCGAATCTTACGCGGTCTTCCCGAAACTGGTCCATGCTTCATATCTGTGCCATTTTTTATCCTCTTTATTGTCTCATAGTCATATACTGCACTTTTTCCGAGTTCAGTCAATTTCACTAATTTTTTAACTTTTCGAAAACCTTTTCTATACAAATATTAAATATTCCACCAATTTTCTTTTTTTAACGATATTATTTCACAAATCTTAAGGCGGTTTACAATCAACAATATTTGACAGATGTTGTCATGCGATTTTGGTCATAGCCTACTATCGACACAACCTACTGTGTCTTAAGTGTTACAGAAAAAAAATATTAAAATTAGGAAAAATTTAAAATTCCGGATACTTTTTACACTTACTATACTTTATCCTCTAATAATTTGCTTATTTAATGAATCAACAGTATACAATACACTTCTCTATTTTTACATACTTTCCTTCATGTTTCAAATAAATCAGTATGTAAAATTTATTTCCTAATAATATGAACTTCGCATCAATTGTTAATTCTGCTCGTTTATTCATTTGATCGCTTTCAAAGCGTACGTTGGCTTATCACAAGTCACATGTATATCGAACTTGACCTCCATTATATGCTTACACAAAATCATACTGGGGGCAGCATTATACCGATACGAGTTTGTGGACGGTGGGGAAAGGAGAAATAAAAAGAGTGAGATAGCTACAGGGAACGCACTTTTACATTAGAGTTGCGCCTCTTTATATTTTTCACTCAACGCCAAGAGCAAAACAAAGCAACACAATTATACTTCACCATTATAATTTATAATGCGAGAGGAAGCAGCAGGGTATTCAGTACCACTCCAAGCCAATGAAAATAATCTCGATCAGCTAGAACTTTAAACAATATTTGGAACATTATTCACATTAATATATTATAATTCAGTCAATTTGACTTCATTTTCCTACATAGTACGTACAATAATAGGGTTTGTTCCGCTTATCTTATATATATAAAAATGAATCGCTATTTCCTTGGTCACGCCATAACTTGACAACGACTTTACCGATTTCAGTCATCTTTTTTTTAAAATGTTTCGAATACTTTGTAGAAGGTTCTTACGGAAAGAAAAATTAAGAAAATTGCCCAGAAAAATGAAAAATTTCAGAAAACTTAACGCGTTTGACAGTTCGCCCATTTGACAGTTCACGCGTCGCAAATGTCGTTTAACATCTGCATCGGTCGGCATCTATCGATCAAAAAATTCATTTAAGTATTCATTTCTTGGTGTACAGTCCATTCGATTTGAACGTTTATCCAGTTTTGAGTTTGTTGAGTGATTTTTTTAAATAAGTGTTTGTTTATCGCAGTTAGTTCACCGCAATCCCGCTTAGTATTAAAATTAAAAATCGAGTGGAGGATAATGAAAATAGTAGCGTTAGGATGTCCAAATTACGTTCGAGAGCGACGGAAAATGAACGTAAGCTAATCAATTCAAAATCAATTACTGTGCGTTACGTAGTCACGCAAAAACTCGAAAGTAGTCATGCAATTTTGCATAGTGGTTCAGGTACTGAGGTACATAGGAGGGTTTAAAGCCATTAATTGAAGATGACTAATTTAAAATATTGTAAACAGAATCGTAACGTTTTTACTCTAAATTGGACAGATTGAGTGACTGTGGAAACAATTCGCGGTTGACATGTAGGTATGTCAAAATTGAGTTGAACCAAAAGTATGAAGTTGGAAGGTTTATTAGGGTTTATAATCGCTTATGAAGAGTTACCTTTTTAAACGTTAATATTTCGAAAACAATAAAATTTAGGAGTGGTGTATTAGAGAACAGTGTTAATGATCATGAGCAGATTTCGAAAATGTGACAATATACGCGGTGTTCTATTTAAAAAAACGATTCAAGATGGCGCTCAGCCGCCATTTTGTAACTTTTAGCCGTCATCTCTACATATTTAAAAGGATAAAGTGATGACTGACTGACTCACTCACTGATCTATCAACGCCCAGGCCAAACCAATGAACCTAGAAACTTGAAATTTTCAGTGAACCTTCCCCTGATGATGTAGGCACCCACTAAGAAGCGAATTTCGAAATTCATCTCCTAAGTGGGTCAAAATAAGGGTTGAAATTTTAAAATGGTTGAAGCGATCTATGTAACGGGGGCAGATGGAAATCTAAAAATTGCTCAAAAGCACCTGTATTGAAATATATGATATTTATTACTGTCAAACTTAAAAGCTGTAATGTTTTTTTTTTTTTTTTTTTGGAAATTCAGACAACTTTTATTGGCGGTACGAAGTTCGCCGGGTCTACTAGTACATTTATATAATTTGATATTTGGGGATTTGGCAGATAGAGATTGTCAGAGAACCGATGTCATGTGATTGTTAAATATACCTAATACCCTAATGTAAGAGAGTGTGTGTAAACTGTTTTTAAATATACAGGGTGAGCGAGGGCTGTGTGATTGGTCCACAACTTTTTTGCTATTCAAGATATCGACATGCGGTAAGTGTGCTTACTTGACGGTGAAAACCGCATGTCGATATCTTGAATAGCAAAAAAGTTATGGACTAATCACACAGCCCTGGGTCATAGAGACGAAACTGTGAGATACCAACAAACAAGATTTTCTTTTCTCTACTTGTTAAGTGTCATACTCACCTCAAATTCATGTTGAGAAGTTTTCTGCTCCTCCGCAACAGGATACAAAATATCCGATATAGTTTCACTTACACACTGAATCCTTTCATCTAAGTTTGGAATTGTTTTCTTTAAATTGCTCATAATAGTTATAACAACATCAGGAAATAGATCGAAATGACGAACCGTAGTTAAAACTAATTTAGTCAACACATTTCGACTTACAGTATCTGATATATCGTAACCTTGTGATATAATAAAAAACTCATTAAGTACAAATTGGGATTCAGCAAAGCCACTCATAACACTACCAATATACCTATAAATGATTTCTAAGAAAAGATTCGTTCCCATTGATTATAATACTTACTCCTGAATAAATTCGGCAAAATATATCAGCTCTGGTAAAATATCATCCAAAAGATGCTCACAGGATTCCAAATTACGGAAATAATCGATTAAAAGTCGCCAATAAATTACTAACACCCAGTTTAGAGTTTTCACCGACAATAACCGATTCTCACCAATTTGAAGAACATGTAGCAATTCTTCATACGGACGTACTCTGCAAATGTAAGTTAAGCAGAGCAAAAACAAAATCATTTGAACCTAAATAATGTCTTTAAAACAAATCCGATCACACGTGTTGATTCATTAATATGCTTCTCGGTAAAGTCCACCCAAAAAGCACGAAGTAGTTTCAAGTAATCGTTATCATACTCATTTAACCATTCAATTACAAACTGATTGCTGATGTAATTTACGACATCGGTTGAACCATCCAAGAAACCGTTAGTAATCACTATGTGTCTTTCTGTGATCTGAAAACTATGCATTGAAACGGAATGGACAAAATTGACCTGTATGAAGTTAGCAATTATGCAAACTGTATTGTAACCAATATATTAATAAACATTTTACTTATTTGCATCTCATTCCCTTGAAAAAGAAAATCAGCACATCCACATTTCTTTGTAATACTAATTCTTTTGATTGATGGCCAAAAAAGTCATTTAAACTTGTAATAATAAATACAAGTAATTCCGCTAATTTTTTATTTTAAGTGTAATCCGACGCGTTACATAATTTGTACTTGTATTTATTGTTATAATTAATTATGGAGTTCCACAAAATCAGTTTAGAGAAAATTTATTCTATTTAAGGCTGCACGGGAGCTTGCATTTTCCCTATACCGCGTAATGTAAACGCTCGCCACTGTAACTTTTTTATTATGATAGATAAAAGGCTCTACGATACCTTAAAATGTTTCTCATGATAATTTCTACAAAAACTCAAAGGGAATTTTTAATAAAAAATTTGCTGTTGTAATTAAGGTCAATTTAAGAAAACACAAACTTTATTGTAGGTTCCTGAGGGACCTACTCCAAATACAAAATATTTGGTCAGAGTTTTTCTAGATAACGTATTGACAAACACATATGTAAAAACAAAAATTGAAAAATGTTAATAGGTAAAACGTTATAGTGGCGCGCGTTTACATTACGCAGTATAGGGAAAATGTAAACTCCCATGCAGCCTTAAACTTGTGCATTTAGGCAAGTCATATAGAAGGTAATTCAATACTTGGTATTTAAAGAGTTTTTTTTAATAATTGCAAATTTACAATCTACTTTAGTATACAAAGTAATAAGTAAATGGTATATATGATTTTGATTTGAATCAGGTACCATCCACTAATGGTTCTCTGGGATTCATTCAGGAAGATCCTCTGGCCACAGTTTCTTCGATCTTCTCTCTGCTGGCTGTTGTGTAAATCAGGTACCATCCACTAATGGTTCTCTGGGATTCATTCAGGAAGATCCTCTGGCCACAGTTTCTTCGATCTTCTCTCTGCTGGCTGTTGTGTAAATAGTTCGCCTACGAGCGGATTACTATGACCTACGCATCTGTTTTTATATTTGGTAGCAATGGCTTTGATAACTTCGTTGATGAACGGTATTCTTAGATCAGTATGTAGAGTTGGGTTAGATGGCGCGTCAGCTAACATCCGAAGAGTTTTTGATCGAATCGTTTGAAGGATCTTAGTGTTCGATGGCTTACTACATCCCCACAGTTCAATACCGTAGGTCCAAATCGGTTTTATTATTGTTTTGTAGATAAGTAGCTTATTTTCAAATGATAGGTGGAATTTTCTATTAATTAACCAGAATATATTTTAAATCTTTCAATCTAACTGTAACCACGTATTAAAGTTTATTTATCTAATAATGAATACCTATACCAACGAAGGAAGGGTTTTTATGGTGGTTCTAATTTCAGAAGAGTTCGAGATTTGTTTGCCGTTAATTTTAATACTACAATACAAAAGTGTCATACTTTAAGTTAGTATTTTAAAAGAATAAATCGCAGTTTAGTCTTACCAGTAGGATTATTTGAATCATAATAATTTTCTCTAACGTTATGCGACAGGTGGTTATATAAATAAACTAGATGACACCACTTACTTATTGCAATTTATAGTTTCCGAATGGTCCGTAGACTATAAGTATTGTATAGCTACAAAGCTATTAAGAAGATTAAATCCCACACTATTGGCTGACCCTATATAAGAAATGTAGGTGTACTGATTTTCCTTTTCAAGAAAATAAGTGTAGGTTGTTTATAATATATCAGTAGAATGGAAACTTATTGGAATGATATAGCTCAACTTCATGCAGGTAGAAAATTGTCGAATACCTTAAGCATCTTTACCAGTTTTGAAAGACGTTTAAATGCTGCAAGTCGGACATCACTATGAACATCCCGTGTACGCGATACTAGTGCAGTCACCACTTCTCGTCTGACATGAATTTTTTCAATACAAATCTTCCTTACCTACAGTGAAAAAACTCAGAAATTCTATTAGTTTCAAACTGCCATTTATACACACCTTAAAACTGGGATCGTTGCTCATATGTAGCGCTAACGCTGGTATAATTCTACAGTTCACATTTTCCGCATTTTGTAAGCGATAAATACCCAAAACTGCTTGACAGCGAACCTGAGATTTGCTATCGAACTACAAATAAATTACACAACGAATTGTTCGGTTTGATAAAACTTGGCGAGGTTACCTGTAAACGTTCCAAAATTGCCTCCTCAATTTGATTACACGTCACCTCGCTCAACTCATTACCTTTCAAACCGTCAAGAAGTTTATTAATCAACTGACAAACACGAAAACGTACAACATGACTATGTAAATTATGTAACTGAAACGAACAAATTAATTCCGATTCACTGATGAGATTACTTACATTTAATAAAAAATTTAAAATCATTTCGAAAAAAGATGCTCCAATTTTGTTTATATCTTCCGTTGCGGCACAAAATGATGTAATAAAATCTATGGCGCGTTCAAGGTAAATATTTTTATTCTTGGGATCATCACTTAAAATTATGATTAAAATTCTTTCGAAGCAGTCATAAAATGCTTCAACATTGCACTGAAAAGTGAAGTCAAGATTTTAGTTTGGAGGGAAATAACTTACGTTTTTGAATATGTTTAAAAGGACCGTTCGACATTTTTGATGAGTGGAACTGTTGTTCTGAGCCTTGTCTAAAATTAATACAATTTCTTTAAATAAATTTTCGTTCATTTTGTTCAGATTTATTTTTTGAGTAACGGACAAGACAAGTTTGAATTCAATTTCGGTGTCTATTCTAGCGCAGGGATCAGCTTCTCCCTGATCCCTGTTCTAGCGCTTCATTGTTGCCAATATGAATTTCTAAACCAACGTAACAATCGCGTTCATGCTTGGTCTTCACTATGGTTGTGACTATGGTCACGTGACGCCTACAGTACCTTATTGGTTAATGCTTTAATGGAGGAAAATTTGAATTGAGGTGGCCTACGTGCACGTGGACTTTTGACCACCCTCCCATCGAAATCCAGAATCCAGACGAGGGTAAAATGGATTGTTATAACCTGTTGGGTAGCTCAATTCGGAGTCTGTAGGTTTCACAATGACTAAGAAGTAAGAGGACCAGTTGTATAAAAGTCTAGTTGAGTTCAACCGGCGGTTAATGTAAAATAGAATCGCACAAACTAAAGTTGTCTGTCTAGGGTTCATCTAACGATTTCTGGGTTGGTAAATTGGTGGTAAAACCGTCAAATCAACCTTACCCCGGACGTCAATCCTAGTTTGGGCGATTTAATTTTACACTAACCGCCGGTTGAACTCAACTAGACTTTTATACAACCGACCCTAAGGTTAATTAACAAAAGAAAATAATATATTTATCAAATGATAATAATTATAAATAAAAATATATGGGATTGGATTGCGAACCCTACTCCCTCTATAAGGCGGCAGTCGCACAGAGAGACGACCAACCATGGCCATCCGCAACCGTCCAACTTCGACCGACCAAAAATTAAACAACCGTCGCACAGGGAAGACCCTGCAAGACCAACCGATTTTTAAATGTCGCGCTAAAGTCGATAATAATTCTGCAGGTTTCTACATACCCACCATAAATAAAATCGATATTTATGTAACCCACAGTAAATTAAACAAATTAAGCAAATTAAACAACTTCATTCATCCACTTCCTCGACTGTCCACCCATCCATACTTAACAATAATAAAATACTTTAAAATAAATAATTATATTAGGTTAGTAAAAAAATTTCAAATGTTATGAGTCACCGACCGTTAATCGTCGACCAAAAGTTTAAAGGCGGGTTGAAATTTCAAACCGTACGGTCGTGGTTGCTTGTGGACGATCGTGGACGGTCGTTCTTGTAAGACGTGCTCTATCTAACAACGTGGTATTGAAATTTTGGTCGGTCGTCTTTGGTCGGCGACCAAAGTCTGTGCGACTGCCGCCTTGAACGATATTGGTAGAGTGCTTGCCAAATCTCATGATCCCCGAATTGCGCACCGCCGGGAGTGAGAAAGTTGTAGAAAAGGACGACCAAACATACAACCAATGACTAATTATTCATTGCATACAACTCAATAGGTGTTTTCTTTTTGCATTTTGTGGTAGCTTTAAGTCAGCTCTGTCAATACACACCATTCGTTTTATAAAAATAACCCTATTCGTTTTAAAAGTTTTATTTAAGTTTTATATTAACCTGAGGCAGAAATGTCTTATGACGCAAGGCACTTTAATCACGTGATCATTGTGCATGTGCCCAAGCCTGTGTAGCGATGCAAAAAGAAAACACCTAATGTAAATATTTTGGTCTGTCGCGCAGGATCATGAGATTTGGCAAGTAGGTACTCTAGATTTCCCAACTTCCAAATGTCCATAGAGAAGAATTAGTAATACCTATTTATTTGCAAAATATGCTACAATTAATGAATTAATTGATAACATAAGCAGCAACTTTTTTCATGAGTTTTTCTTAATTAAGAATTCTTCGAAGGTATATGGGTCACTTTCTATAAGTAAGATCTTCAAAGCTCTTTTAGGCCGCACAGACTTTGGTCGCCGACCAAAATTTCAATACCGCGTCTTACAAGAACGACCATCCACAAGCAACGAAGCAACCACGACCGTACGGTTTGAAATTTCAACCTGCCTTTAAACTTTTGGTCTGTGACTCATAACATTTGAAATTTTTTACTAACCTGATATAATTATTATTTTTTAAATTATTTTATTATTGTTAAGTATGGATGGGTGGACAGTCAAGGAAGTGGATGAATGAAGTTGTTTAATTTAACCCTTTCCGTACGGCTCGATTTTACGTAACATTCCTACACAGACGGCGCCAAGTAGTCAAACCGTACAGACGGATGTCGACTATAGTCGACACTTTTTTTTCGATTATCTAATTAATAAAGTAATTAAAAATTGGTTTAGCAAGAAACATAACTTTAATAATAATAATATTGCCCATAGGAAACAATACTGCACAAAATAACGAAAATTCACAAAAAGACCAATATGGACGAATCGTTGCAGCAGTCGATACATGGCGACTTAAGTCGACGTGCAAGTAAAGACGACATCCGTCTGTGGGGAATGTTTAATGTATCGACTATAGGCGCCATCCGTCTGTGGGGAATGTTTAATGTGTCGACTATAGGCGACATCCGTTTATACGGAACAGTTTAGAGTGTCGAATTAACGCGCCGTCCGTCTGTGCAGCACGTCATAAAAAATTTTAATGTTTAAATATACAGGGAGGGTTTAAAGAGTGCAAAACCATTGCCGTCGACTATAGTCGACGTCTGTCCGTGGGGCAAAGTCACTAATGTCGACTGTAAGCGTCATCCGTACTGAAAGGGTTAAGTATGTAGAAACCTGCAGAATTATTATTGACTTTAGCGCGACATTTAAAAATTGGTTGGTCTTGCAGGGTCTTCCCTATGCGACGGTTGTTTAATGTTTGGTCGGTCGAAGCAAATTGTATTTGGTCGAAGTTAGACGGTTGCGGATGGCCATAGTTGGTCGTCTCTCTGTGCGACTGCCGCCTTAAACTATTGCAAACTTGCCGAGGGTGCTATGTATTGGGGAAGTTTACTGTACAACTTTATGGAGGAGTAATAGCAACCTTTTTCGGAATATGCTAATTTGTGTGGCGGCAGATCATAGAGTGCTAATTTTTTTCTTGTATCAGACCATATAATAATGGACTGTTATTTGTTTACCTTGTTTTATCTTGTACTATAATTGTGTTAAGTTGCTATTTAAAATGTCATTAATACCATTAACTGATATTATGACTTAGGTACATTGGAGTTTGATTAAGACCATTACAAGGAAGGGAAGCGAGAAGGAAGCCGTTCTTAATGCGGACATCCACAATGGGATCTTCATTCATTTTCTTACTTAAACTAGTTGCTTCTGCCATTGCTTTTCTTTGTTCTAGTCTTTTTAATTGCTTGTATGCTAAGTCTACATTAGCACATTTGTTGTGACTGCCAACAGGTAATTTTAAAGACGGGACATTTTTCAAACAAAGTTTTTTCGAATTATGCTCTACAAATTTAAGGAAATTTTTTTAAATAATGCTATACAAATTTAAGAATTAATCATTTGCTAACTGGGAATTGAAATTTTTTACCCTTGTTAAAAAAGTAACACTCATTCGTAAAATGTTCACTACATACTCGCATATATGTTGATATTGGTTTCCCAATCTTTAAAATCCTTTTCCATACTGCACACAATCTTTTTTTTTTTTTTTTTTATTTCCGGTTTTACGTCGCATCGACAGCTGGGTCATTAGCGACTGTTACATTGTGAAATTACAGTTTATGTTTATAGTTGTAGAGCTATTGCTATAATTTATCATATATATTAATCGACTTAAGATATTTTATAACTTGATCCTGTCGCGGGGAGTTAATCGTGTCTATTTGTATATTGAGACGTGTACGATTTATGTTGTAGAGCGGGCATTCTACAAGGATATGCCGGACTGACAGCAGGTTGTCACAGTTTCCACAGGTGGGTTTTTCTTCTTTGTTCATTAAATATGAGTGGGTTAACTGTGTGTGACCAATTCTGATCCTTGATAGCTTGACTTGATCCCGTCTGGGGCACTTGTTTGGGAACCTTTTCGTTTCGTGGTGATTTGGGGCGAGAAGATACTTCTCTGGGCATTCCCTAGTTTGGGTGGAGCGAATGTGTTCTTTGACAGTACGTGCTACAAATTTCTTGGTATCTTTATGAGTCACAGTCAGGTCGGAAACTGGGAGGTCATTGCTGTCTGCAGCTTCCTTGGCCGCCACGTCAGCCCTCTCGTTGCCATCAACCCCGATGTGTGAAGGAATCCAAACGAATAAGATGTTCTTGTTGGAGGTCCTATTCCGGAAGTATAAATTTTGTGTTTCCTGGATCATTTCTTCATTTGTAGTCGGATCACCTATGGCTGTTATGGCACTGAGGCAGTCTGTCATGATAATGGTCTCGGTCAGGTTTGAGTTAAGGATATAACTTAGGGCTTCTTTTATTGCTAGAACCTCACTTGAGAAAACTGAGTGGATACTAGATATTTTCCTCTTAATGGTAATCGTGGGAGTTACTACAGCATAGCCTGTTCCATTCTTGGTTTTGGAACCGTCTGTGTATATTATGCTAGCATTAGGGTGATCAGCTAGTATATTAGCCAGTGTTTTTTGTACACAAGAGGGGCAGTGAGAGACTTGGCAAATTCTGTTAATTGAAGTTCGGTTTCGATATTGAACGCCTGCCAAGGTGGGATATCCGGGAGCCTTTTTGTTGTGGATTTGGGAAAAGTAATGTTGGTGTCCCTGGACAGTTGGCTAATTCTGTGGTATAAGGGAAACTGCCCTCCTAGGGGTTTTGATGGCAAAGGCAGCCCACGAAAAACGTGACCATATGTTGGGCTGTTTGGAGTGGAGAGCATGTCAGCGGCATATGTTAGACATAGTAACTTGCGCCTGTCTTCTAGAGAGGTTTCTCCAGCCTCTAGCATCAGACTTTTGATCGGACTACTACGAAAGGCGCCAATTGCGTATCTGATAGCTGAATTGTATATCGGTTCGATTTTTTTCAGAGTAGCCTCTTTGGCTGAGCCATAAATTATTGCACCGTAGTCTATTTTGCCACGTATTGTCGCGTTAGCAGTAGTGCGTATCACTTCTAGATTTGCGCCCCATTTAGTTGAAGCTATCCCAGCAAACATTAACATAACGGCCATCGCACGGCTGTTTGCCGTTCTGCTGGCGACTTGCTGGTGCAGGTAAAACTATGCTATAATAGTGCCTGTAATGTAAAGGCAATTCGTATCGGTGTTACTTTAAATTTTTGTTAATGGTGCGATGCATATTATCCTGTACCGGTGTAGTTACGACATTACTATAGGTACCGTAAATGTACTGGCAAGCACGCAGTTGAACCGGTAATCTGTTTGATTTTGTTTTCGCGCGCACAATGACTAAAGTGAGTGTTCTGTGATGACTAAAGGCTCATTTACATTTGTCACTTTTGATGATCATCTTGGAGGAATCATCCAAAGTGATAAGTGTAAATTACCTTTCATTTCTGTTTCATCCAAAGTGTGCACTAAAAGTGAATGATGAAACAATTCGACCCCCGACCAACTTTTGATGAAAGAAGCGTTCACGGAACCGATGATTCTTCCATAATGAAAGCCTAGTGAAAAATGTAAACAGCGGCTTTAATTTATTTCACAACTACCAGTCAAATCAAAATAGTTTTGTTTGTGTTTACTATTGGTTTTTTTAACTTTAAATGATTTATTAAATACTGAAGGACAGAGATTTTATAACCATGTCGTTTAAATGGCAAGATATACATATGGAAATATTTCTCGAAATATACCGCCAACACGAGTGTTTATGGAATAACAAACGCAGTGAGTACAGCAAAACAAATGCACCCTTGCAACTGTTCAGTTTTCACAGACACGACAATAGGGAATAAAATAACAGTGCGAAAAGATGAATCAGCGAACTGGATGAAAATGTGTAAACGAGGATGATCACCCTGGATGATTTCACTCTGAGTGATTCACTTTGGATGTACATCAAAAGTGATACAGTGTAAATCCCGCTTAATCCACGTCCACCATTACAATTACAACACCTTTACTGTTGTTTACCTTTTTGTATAGTGCAAATTTTCCCTCGTTTTCTCCTCCATTTATTGTTTGGTGGTTTATCATCTTTATATGTATAAATAAGTATATACCTAATATGGCTGATGCAAATAATGAGTAAGTACATAGATATAATAAGAGTTTTTTTACTGTTAGCATTGGTATTGGTAAATTGATATTAAGTAAGTTTTTAGAAAACCTGTTGAGTGTTGAAATTAAATAAGTATATTGGTTATTACAATTTTAGTGGTTGTAAGAAAAAATCCCAAATGTATGGATTCGACTAAAAAAGAAGTGGAATCGCATATAAAACCGTGGCTGCGAAATGCAATTGATAGGAATGGTGGAAGATCGGAGAGGAAGAAGCCATCTAATGGTTTATGAAGTATATGTTCTATTTAAATATGTTCTACCTACTTATAATGTGTAGTATACTTTTAAATAGAATTTTAAATGAATTTTTTTATTTCTGTATGTTAACTGTTCTGGTAAATTGCAGAAAAACGTACTGGTAGAGTGTTGAAAAAGTACAGGTGATGTACTTGTTAGATATAATTTGCCTTCACTTGCCCACCATAAAATCGTTGTATGTCAGTTTATTGGTTTGGTACAGGTTAACTACTGGCATGGTAGTAATATACTGGCAAGCCGTTATGCGGCCATTCAATGGCCATAGTGACCTGATTGCAATGGCCCAGTACACGATGCCACCGCATTGCCAGTAATGTAGTACCGGCAAGACTATATGTTGCCAGCATTGGCTTTTTACATCAATGTTTGCTGGGATAGCTTTAATGATGGATAGCCTTTTATTGCAGTCTACTCTGAGGTTGCTTAGGTGCGGTATCCAGGTAAGTTTTTTATCGAATGTTATCCCTAGGATCTTTATAGAGTCGACTGTTCTGATTAGTTTAGAGTTAATCTTTAAGTTAGGGGAGGGAGGTTTACTTGATTTTGAAAAACATATTGCCGACGTTTTCTCATGTGAAATTTGGAAGCCTGTAACTTCAGTCCATGCTGAGATTTTATCTAGTGAGGCCTGAAGGAGAGTTTGAGTTGATGCGATGTTTCGACCACTGCAGAACAGGGTGAGGTCGTCAGCGAAGAGTAAAGATTGGACTGGGCGGGAGGGTTTTGTAGGCGCTTCATTAATAGCTATAAGGAAGAGTGTGACACTCAAAACGGCGCCCTGTGGTACTCCATTGTACATTTCCCATGAATCAGAGAGCACACCATTAGCTTTAACTTTTATCGTTCTGTGCTGCAAAAAGTTGTAAGTAAATGCTGTTATGTTACCCTCAATGTTGTTTTGAAGTAGTATGTCTATAATACGATCTTTCCAGACCATCTCGAACGCTTTCCTAATATCCATTGATACTGCTACTAGATGTGATCTGTTAGCAAAAGCTTCTGTAATTGCTGTGTGTATCTTGATCAGATGATCAGCGGTGCTACGGAATTTACGGAAACCAGTTTGTTCCTGGGCGAAAAAATTATTTTTTTCCAGGTACCATACCAGCCTTTTATTAATAATCTTTTCTAACAGTTTACATAGGTTACAAGTTAGCGCAATTGGTCGGTAGCTGTTGGGGAGGTGTTTTTTTTTTTTTTTTTTTTTTTTTATACAATATAATCTGGAGCAAACAAGTATTTCCTAACCAATGGAGAGAAGCAATTATTATACCTATCCACAAACCAGGAAAAGAAAAGAAAAACACAATCTTTTATCAGCTGGTAAAATATGAAAAGAACGATTTTAAGCATAATATGACGAACATTGGGTAGACTACAATAAATATTGTTTTTTGCTGAAAGTTTTTTGTTTTCATCCATATTAATTTCAGATAATAATGTAAAAAATAACTATACAATTTACACAAAATGAAACCAGAAAACTAATAAAGCACAACACATCGTCTCACTTTCAACGGTTCAAAATTTTACCAATTGATGCGCCTGCATCGCTTTGTCGTATCAATAGCATTTATTGTGCATGAAGTACCTACTTATCTACATGCCTTTTACACTATCCCCAATAAAGTGAAATGAAGAGAAAACTAAACAATAGAGATAATTGAGTATGGTAATAAGCACGAGAGCTGTTTAAAGGCGCCGTGTGAAGTGTTACGCCAGGAGTGTGGGGTGCGGAGTGACCATCGACATACAGAAATGGACTGCGCATGGTTATGCTAAGCCGGGATACTGCCGGTGAGAGAGAGGGTAAACGTGGAGGCCTAGTTCTAGCTTTATCTGTCGCGTATCTATTGATTGCTGCATTTTCATGGGAATGCAACGACCAATAGATACGCGACAGATAAAGCTAGAACTACGCCTCCACGTTTGCCCTCTCTCACCGGCAGTATCTCGGCTTAGTATAATCACGCGCAGTCCATTTCTATATGTCGATGGGAGTGACAGTTCGATGTGCAATTAAGACAATTTTTAAAAACAATTAAATACAAACACTACCTGCTTACAGAGTAGTTGCATAAATTGTCACCAGAGGTCTATGTGAAAATGACAGGCGTCAATAGACATTAATACTATAATAGCGTCTACTGTCTAGCATTATGTTAGTCATCTTCTCTTTCGGATTTATGATGACAACAGATCCTCTTATCGTTCATTCAGTCGATGTATCCAAACCATATCAATTATTTTCGTTTTACTGTGTCCATTACCAGCGATAATTCTTAATTCAGTGATAAGTGCCCTACTTTCCCATTTTTCGCCTATTAAAATTAAATGTAGATTTTTTAATGTGCAACGGAGTAGATAAAATTTTCTTCACCTAATTATTACAGGAAACTGTAACCTATTTTATTTATTCCTACATTCACACAACTCAGATTCAATGTATTGTACACTAAACACTCGTTTATCCGGACTTGATGGGACCGAGTCACCGAGACCTTTCTAGATAAACGAAATTCTGGATAAGCCAACCTAATGCGTAAAATATTACGATACCGTGGCAGCCTATTATTTTTGGAGGTTATGTAGTACAGTATAGCCATCGACATATAGAAATGGACTGCGCGTGGTTATGCTAAGCCGGGATACTGCAGGTGAGAGAGAGGGTAAACGTAGAGGCGTTGATTGAAATGGTAGAGGCCTACTCCTAGCTTTATCTGGCGCTAGGCCTCCACTTTTACCCTCTCTCTCACCTGCAGTATCCCGGCTTAGCATAACAACGCGCAGTCCATTTCTATATGTCGATGAGTATAGCGAGAAAAACAATAATAAACGCACATCAGTACAATACGTGAAAGGTCAATTTTTATTTTTTATAAAAGCACCTTGTTTTTTTTGAGCTTAATGCACTACGTAATGTAACATGACACGTTTTCCGGCGCGCCAGTGCACGAGTCACTCTCTAAACAGTACTGTTACTGTCTCTTCAATCGCTTACCGTAATTTTTTCGTTATTTTTTTGCCGATTTTTATAGCACCGGATAAACCGGAATTGCGGATGAATGAAGGTCAGATAAACAAGAGTTTAGTGTAATTATAAAAATCTGATCACTGGATACCGATAACGAATATTATACGAATGAAAAACTCCTATCTATAAACTACATACTTAATACATTAATCATTGTTCTAAAGTTATTGTGAAAATATCACTTATTAAAACAGCTGGTTTACGAATAGTCAGTGACCTTCCTTCGCCATCGTAACTGACTTGCAATTTTTGAACTCCCAATTCTGAAATCAAAGTTATAATATTTCAAATAAAATAAAAGATTTAGAAGTTACTTTTGCTTTCTAATTTTGCACGTTTCACACCTGCAGGAGGTCCTAATATGACAACACGTTCGATCCAAGCACTTGTTGTGTAACTAGCATCTGGGTCAACAAGACTAAAAATATTTATATAAGTTTAGTGTTTGTGAAATGGCTGGTGATTTAAAGTTAGAGAAATAAAGAAAGGGATCAAAGATAACGAATATGAATACAGGAAAAATTAAATAAGATTAGGTGTAAGGAACATAATCTAGAAATATAGCAAGTAAACACTAGAAAAGTAGAGAGGACGAAAAGTATCATAAAATAATAATTTGAACTGAAACATTACAAGGAGTAGTGTAAAAAAGGATTAGGCAGAACCTAACAATGGTAGATGTGACAACAAAAACTAAAATCTACAAATATGTACTGGCTTATCTGGTCAGATGTAGAAACTGAAAAAGAGCAAAAGAAAGTGTAAAGTGGGATTCACACTTTTTCCCTCCTCTCTCACACAATTAGTATGACTGTAAAAATGACAAAAATCACCAAAAACAGTTACAGGTGGCGCGTGTTAAGGAAACCTGAGACTTGGATGGTCACTTTAGCCCACGTAAACTGAAAATATGCCTCTTGTGTACAGCACATTGGCACATTTGCTTGTTAGCAATCCATTCAACTTCAGCATCCGTCGATTTTTCTTTCCGTAACGCGCGCGACCTATATTTACCACTCACTTGTTTGTTAAAATGCCTTCTTTGTAATTAAACTGAATGTAAAGATATTTCTTTTTACGGTATTCATAACTTTCATTATCATCAATATACAGTCTACCTTGAGCTGAGTTCTGCAATTATTAAAAATGAATCGATTAATAATGGACTAGTGAGCAACTTACATTGTGATCAAGAGCTACATACAGAGTAAATGGATCATCATGTGTAAGGGTAGATGCACGACGTAGTCGATCTTTTCTTAGTATTATACTAGCGCCCTTGTAATAAACAGGAACTTTGTCTAACGTAATGGGTATGCTAATACTTCCACTTCCAGGATAAGGCTTAAAGTCCTCTATGTCATACCAACGTTCCTGAGCACCACCAGGAAAGTATACGTTAACAGATGAGACACCAGATTCAGTAATGGGTCGTGCTAAAATGGACGATCCAACTAATAACTGGTTATCGATATCGAAAACATTCACGTCAGAAGGATAGTGATAGGCTAATGGACGTATAACAGGTTCACCTGTAACTTCGTGTTCATGAAACAAAGTGTACCATACAGGTAAGTGAGCATATCGTTGCCTCAAAGCATTTCTGATACGATTTTGAATATCAGTGCTGTACAAATATGGTTCCCTACGCTTCGTATCAATGTGAGAATGCATTCGAAAAAATGGTAGCCACACACCGGTCTAAGAAACCATACTGTAAATACATCTTAACGATATGTGAAAGGTATACTATACCTGGAACCATCGTTGCAATAATTCCTCATCCGGATTTTTAAAGAATCCGCCTATATCGGCCCCACAAAAACTCATTCCTGCGATAGCTTCAGAAAGACACATAGGTATGCTGTAGGTCAAATGTGACCAATCTGCAGCATTATCACCCGTCCACATCGCCGAGTACCGTTGAGAGCCAGCAAAATGACCTCGCGTTAAGATGAATGGTCGTAGCTGATTACCGGAACGTTTCAATAACCCATCAAACGTTGCCATTGTCTATAATTAGATGAAATAGATAAATAATTTTTTAAATGTTAAATTTGGAAATACTCAAAGACATTGGTTATGAGAGGCACAAGATTACGTTTTCTCCCACAATTCTTTTATACTTTACAATTTGGAGAGTTTAATATGATAATGATAAACTTCATCAAGATTTTTTGACAGCCATTGCAAGAAAATAAAGTAACCAATTAGCAAACAAACAAGCGAAAGACAATCTGTTGTGAAATGGTGTAAAATCAATTTGTTCGATACCTCCTTAGAAAGTGAACTGTAACTATAGTTACTAGTGGGCGAAGGTTTCACTTTCTCTCACGCATATTTAAAATTCAATGTTATCAATAGAAAATCTATACAAGCTCCACTCAGCAAACAAGATAGTTGGAAAATATGTCAACTAAAATAATGTATTTGAAATTTTTGACGCGGCAAATTATTTGTCCAATCATATTTGAGAATTCTAAGCTGAAAGTAAATTATTACAGTTTACAGCTGACATTTTCCGCGTGCGTTTTATTACTTAATCCTTTTATTGTGTTACTCTTGTTTGTTAAAATCAGTCTTTCTGATGACTTCTCATGCAGCATACAATACATTTATGTGTATCCAACAATACACATTTAAATTAGACGCCCAAATATTTTTTTCCGGATTGTACCTTAAAAGCTACTCTAGCGCCGGTATCCCCTCTCCAACTATCTTGTTTGCTGAGTACAGCTGCAATTATTAAATTTCACTACTCGCAAATCATCATTAATTCCAATTACTGTAATACAAAGTTACAGAATCACTTTCTAAAGAGGTATCGAACAAAATCAAATACAGCACTTGAGAGTAAGGTCACATTCGTTCACTTGAATTGCATCGTCCACTTGCTGTGTTTGGTGAACGAACACGCCATTCGCGTGAACGAAAGTTTTACCTTCCTCACTCTTACTGTAAATAACTGTCTATAATTGTTATTGGTTTGCTATTAATTTATCTATAGCGAAAGAATTAAAAGATGTTTAAAAGTTTAGTGGGATTAACCTGAAAGACAGCTGCGATTAAATATAGCAACTGGTGGGACTATAAAGAAAACTCCACACGAGACCTATAAAGTAGTGGAAAAAACAGCATAAAGAGAAGCGACAAACTAAGAAATAAAAAAGGATATGATATAACAATGAAGAAATTTTAATGGAAATGAATAAGAAAGATGAAATGAAATAAAGCAAATAAGAAAATTTAATCATGATTAAAGAATTGAAAAGAAGGAATGAAGATTTGAAAAAGAAACAAAAAAACTATTGAAAGAATAGAAAAAGACTAAAGGTAAAAACAAAGAACAGGGAAAAAGTATGCGGAAAGATATACGTCAGGAACAGAAGACATTCAATGTACTAAGGAACTAAGGAACTAAGGAATAAAAACATACTGAGTAAGATTAGGGACCAGAAGAATACATAGAAGCAGATTTGAAAGAAAGGGAAAGAGATATGCAAAACAATCAAAATAAGCCAAAAATGGAAATGGGATGAAAGGGGGGATAAACAGACAGAAAGAATAAATCAAAAATTTGATAAGCATTTAAAGATCGAATCTCATACAACGAAAAGACAATGAATTGGCAGATTGCCAACATGAAATTGGGTTATGTAGGAATTACTGACAAAAATACACAATGATACACCGTTACATTTTAGTGCAACACCTAAACAATTTCTGGAAAATACAGTACCAGATCGGTGGATAGGAGGACATGGAGGATCTGCTAGATCCTCTGGTTACTATCAAATCCTCTCATCTAAGCCAGTTGGCAACATAATGATCGACAGAAACATATTGACAATTCAAATTCGCAACACATCTGGTGGTTGCAAAAGAGTAAGAGCAATGCATTCTAGTTTCAACATTTACTTTAGTGTTCTTGTTTGGACTTCTTTAATGTTTCTAATTGAAGAACCTTACGCCACACCCATAAACGATATCCCTGAGTATTTTCAAATTTCTATTTTAGCAATTTGGATAGTCATGTTTAAAAGGTGATTTGAACATAAGTTACACCATGTGTCATCCATTCACCACATTTTCATATGCAGTAGTTTTTGAAAAAATTCACTGGGTGTATTCATTGTCAAGAAACAGTTACTATTTAATAGAGTCATAAGTTTGCAAATGTTTGTAATACCTGGAATGAAAATAAGCTAACATGTGAGAAACATTTCAGTTTTCACGTGTCAAAAACATTGTGAATGGAATACATGTATGTAGAGATGATTTCAAGACTAAAGAATGGTTGCGCAGAAAACAATTTTGTTCCGAAGTGTCAATACACTATCTATCTGAAAAACATTGCATTTTCCATTCGACATTTGAGGTGTCCACATTTATTACCTAAAGATAAACACTTACACTAAGTTGACACATTGTGTACGGCTGATGTTTTTAGTTAGAACTGACAACTTCCAAATTAATCCGACACGCACCTCTGCACTCTTTAGTTTCGGAATGATTTCTACTCTCTTTTCAAATATTAACTTCCGACGCACATTATCAAAAGAACAAAATGTTAATTTAAAAGCATTTCATTTAATTGCATGAGTTGACAGATCTGCATCTTCTATAAACAATGATACCAAATATTACATTTACAATCGTTATGTTCCATTTTCTGTTGTGCAATAATGATACGCCTCAGAAATTATCTTGAAAAGAGTATGGATTGGTTGGTGGAGAAATTGAGATTTTAAAAAAAAAGAAGACTAACATGGTATAATGCATAGATGTTGTGAACATGTCTGTGTTCCCAATCACCATAATGAACACAATCTTTTGGCATTGTTACTTCAGGACCATTAAAAACAGAAGGCTCGTTCATATCATTCCAAAGATACGCATCTTTTGTGGTTCCAGTAAATTTATCGAGAGCATACAAACCTGAGTAATATTCTCTTACTTTCGGATCGAAAAAGTCCAAGTAACTACTAGAACCAGGCCAACACCATCCTAGAAAGTTTACTGTATTATTACCGATCGTTTGCGAAAAAAGTCATACCTTCGTATACATTTCCATCTTTATTTTTGACATAATAGTTATTTGCCAAAGCATCCTCGTGAAGGAAATAACCACTCTCTCTCTTAATATGGGGATCAATGATAACAACGAGCTTACGCCCTGTTGCGGTCAGATTTAGTTGCATAGCTTCCGGATGTTTAAACTTAATAGGATCCCACGTGAAATATTTTTTACCGTCCGTGTATTCGATATCCAGCCACATTACGTCTAAGGGAAAGTTGTGCTCGTCGAACTTTTCAACTACCATTTGAACATCGTCTTCGTCATTGTAATTCCAACGAGACTGATGATAACCTAAAGCGAAGTATTGTGGTATAGGTGCAGCTCCTGTAATTTTGGCGTATTGCTGTGCTGCATTTTGCATGGTAGGTCCCAAAAATACAAATAAGTCCACAACGCCGCTTTCGCTCATAAAATATGTATCAATGTGAACGTCCTGTTTGTGACCAGAGACCAAGCTAACAATGGAGGACACAACATTTCCATCCTTGCTGTTTGTTATATCCACCCACATTTCGGCAGCATTATGCCAGAACACTCCAACCGTGTGTTGCGGGCTAAAAATTGTAATTATATATGTTACATTTATTTGAATAAAGAATCTTGAAACATACAGACATTATAGGAATGTTACTGAGGGAAAGAATACAGAAAGGTATACTATAATTATTAGTTTAAGTCTTAAGATGTACCTGGTTTACAATAAAGGTAGTGTCACACATGGCTACTTTTGTTGCACTGCACATTAAAAAACTGCGCAACTTTTACTGCAGCAAGTGTGAACACCCGTGCAACCTACAAAGTTGTGATCGCAGCCTGGTTGCGTGCAGTAATTTTTTGTTGCACGCAGTTTAAAAAGTAGTCATGTGTGAACAGCTATTCCGGAAGGTTGCGAGCACAGCAAAAGTTATTAAATCAGTTGAAACTTTTACTGCGGCTGCAGGTGCAGCATTCAATATCATATTTCGCGCACTGCATGTAAACTATATAAGATTTTTGTATTTTAATCAGTTCTCGATCACCAAAATAGCATTTCGCGCACTAGATACAAAAATAACAATTAATGTGGCAACTAAACAGAAAGTGAGTGCAGACAGAGAAGAAATTAAGTAACTGATAGAAGCGGTAGAAGCAAGGGAATGCTTATGGAATGAAAAAGTTCATTATATCATAATCAAACAAAAAGAAAAGTAGCTATTTCAGAAATTTCTTTGGACCTTAACATGGCCGATGAAGAAATAAAGAAGAAAATTCATACGTTAAAGAGCATCCTCATCACTGTAGGGAAAAATGGAGGGGGGCGACCTAGAGACACTTGGAGCAACGCAGTGGAAACTAGAGAAATAGGGAGAAAACTGGAACTCGGGCATAGTAATGGCAAAATACAATAGAAATGGACAAGCACAAGATTCATATCCTCCTTACGATAACAAGGGGACCAGATAATACATGTGTATGTAAGTAAGTTAGATACAATACAAATGATAGTGTACAGAAAAGGCGGTGTCATACATCAATGTGGTTGAGAGATGTAGTTCTGTAGTAGAGTAGATATAGTAAGAAAGTGTAATACGAAAAACAGAACCATGCACAACAACAAAAAATATATGAAACAAACATGTAGTATATGTGTATATGTGACTTGTAATAATAACCGCAGCATTCATAACAAATAGAAATCAATAGTCAATATATTAACATACCTATGAGCATATAAAACTGGTATAGATCCATAAATCGCCATGGTTGTATCCAATTCATACTCAAACACATCCAAATTATACAATCGATAGGGATCTAGACTACCAGATGTTGTCGTACGTAAAGAGAAATGATCGCCATGTTCTGGTAAGCCATATGCACGATGTGCATCCGGAAATGAAATATCGATACCAATTGCTTCCGGTCCACGAGGCTTACTATCATGATGAGATTTAAAGTTTTCAGACCATGCTCCTGGATCCTCTGATTCCTAAAACTATATTGTAAGTTAAAAATCTAACATCAATTGCATTACCTTTGGAGCCTGATCACCCAAATCTGCATCTGCACTTTCCCTAAACGGAGAAACCTTAACAAGAGTACTTAAAACAAAATTCGTAACTTACTCAGTGGAAGGTTTTGCACGTAAATGCTCAAAATTAAACAAGCCACGTCCGTTGAAGATAGTCACCAGTTTGGTACCACTGTAAAATTCTATTTTAAACGGTTGCGCCTTAATAACAACCTTGTTATCGCCCGATTTAATACTAATCTCGTTATTAGTGCGATCGAGTAACTCCAATCGTGCCACTTGAGGTTCACCGTTTAAGGCGCCTTCAACTTGGTAACGAGGATGTAGGGGTTTAATTTCGTCTATAAAAATACGAAACGTGCTATCGACAAGAGCGGTTATAGCAAATTTAAGAGAAACATCAGCTTCTTTATTAATAAGTTCCGATTCAATACTGCTATCTGAAATTTGCAAATTGCTCAGATTCAGTTCGTACTTGGTGTCGCTTGGCTTTGTTGCTCGTAAACGTCTAGAATGTAAGGCGTAAGAGGTATATTAAGGATATTGTATTGAATTACCTGCAAAAGCTGCTTTGATCGCATGTTTTAAAATTATTATGATCGACCGCTTTAACTGTGCATACAATTAAGGAGGAAAAGATGAACAACCTAGAAGAAAAAAGTTGAGGTTAGACGAGCCGGTAAACATATTTCTATGGGAATTATTAAATTTGCACCTTAGAAATGAAAAGTAAGAGGAATTTAGCTGCATTATTCAATAAGTGATAACAAACGACGGTAATTTGGAAAATTTCACCTACCGAACTGACGTATACATTTGTATAAGTGTTGATGATCACTGAACTCTATACGACCTATCTGCTATCTATACGTTGAAGTTGAAACGTACGGTTTCAGGTTGGTAGTACCATCTACGAGTACACTGACCTAAAGATAAGGAAAGGATCTATATCATTGAATAACTTTATTCAATGATCTATATCTATAAGCATTAAACTGTGGTACCGTTAATTGCCGTTAATTGGTATTATAATAAGTATAACGGCATAATGGAGGTACAGTGAATTTTACATTGGTAGGTACAATTGTATGATGTATGATAAGTGACTCAGATTTTCAAATTTCGGAAAGATAAAGAATGAAAAGTGGTTAGTGATTATAATTTATGATAATACAATCACCAATAGTGATAACGAACGTGTCCCTTGATGGTACGTGGTACGATATTACAGGTTAGCAACAGGAATCGAAATTTATTCTAATAATTATGTATGATAATTATTATTCATTATTGGGAAGAACCATCGTTGGTGTAAAACTTCATTTGCAACTTGCTAGGATATCACGGCTTTGTTCATTTTTTCCATATACAATATAAGCGTACCTACCTATCCTCCTCCGTTTCTTTGTTAGCGCGAAAGAGTTCCCATATTGAGAGGCTTGTACGTATTACCTCCTCCATCTTTCTGTATTGTACCCATGGCATTATAAATGTAATACAATCGTATCACCCATGCTTCTATTTTTATTCTTTGTTTGATGTGCTTGATAGGACATTGTTTTTTGGAACAACTTTAGTAGGTACGTTACATCAACAAATTGTAGTTTTATAACAATTACCTATAAAATAATTGGAAGAAAAGAATAAGTACCTATGTTTTGCCCCAAGTTAGTGTATCACATATAAAACAATGAAATATAAATTGGGACAACAATTATCTCTTTATATTATTTAATCCCAACTTTTCCTACCGAGATGTAAAACTACAGAATTGAGTTAACTGTCTTCTTCCACTCTATCCTGTGCAAGGTCTCTTGATACCTCTCCCCAGGGTTATTTCTTCTCGATTCTCCTCCTGTTACTTTCCGCCCCTACTCTGGTTTCGAATGTTCTTCCGGTAAATCAGTCTTCTGGCATTCTATGAATGCGTTCCAGCCACTCCAGTTGACTTTCTTCAATTTTCATAGCATCGTTGTGTCGGTTTTATCCCCAAATTTGCCTTTATATTTTTCTTAGTCTATTGTGCAATCTTCAAACCTTCTCTCTCATTTATCTAATTTCTATAGCCAGTTTCTAACAGATTTTCACATTTTTCTTGCACTTGTTTAATACGTGCTTTATTTCCTATTAACTTTTGTACCGTCCCTCCTCTACCATTTTGTGTTTAAGTAAATCTTTTTTCTTCCACTTTTCTGAGTTTATTTCTACTTACTATTAGTATCTGTTTGTCTATCATATTTCCAGTTCTAGCAGGGATCCTGGTTTACACGCAATATTAGTGTTTTCACCCTTTTTCTTCATTCTTTCATAGTCTTCGTTTAACTTTAATTTCTGTTTACTACTGCTATTCTTTTCTAATTTCCTGCACCTCTTGTTAAATTTTTCGAGACTTAAGAATCTTATTGTTGACTTTTAATGGAATCTCTTTGTATTTTTTTGCTTTTTCCGACGATACCACGTTCGTCTTCCATGTTTCTTTTCCTCTTTTGTTTTCATCTGTTGAATGCTTATTATACTCAGCGCTATTAAGGTAGCACTTCTTATAGTTTTACTTTTTTTGCACCTTTCACTTCACCACTTTTATGGAAACCCATTTTCCACTTTAAACTAATTCAATTACAGCATTTGTTTAAAGATATTTTAAGGTAGGAAAGATTTTTCGCACAATATACATACTTATAATAAAAATACGTCTACTAGTAATCATTTTTAATTAAACTTGTGAAGTCTTAAGGAGTGATACGTTTAGGATCGCGAGGAAACATTGCAGTCTTTCGTATATTGTCAAGACCTAGATACAGCATTACGACTCTTTCCAAACCAATTCCGCCTCCGGCATGTGGAGGACAACCATATTTAAAGGAGTCAATGTATGCGGCAATTTTACTAACATCTGAGAACATTGCTTTAATAATACTGAAATTAACTAAATATACCTACCAATTCCATGGTGTTTTGCTCTTTCAGTCAATAACTGAGGGTCGTGAACACGTTGAGCCCCGGACATTACCTCTTCACCACGCATAAACATATCGTAAGAATTGGACAATATCGGATTTTCTGGATCGGGCATTGTATAAAATGGACGTACAGCTAATGGATATTTATCAAGTATGTAAAAATCGGTATCATATTTTGCTTTTACTAAACGACCCAATAGTTTCTCAGCTGGTGTACTTAAATCATCCTCGCTACCAACCTCAACTCCCGCTTCCGCCAATAGGGCACGTCCTTCATCATACTTTAAAACCAATGCCGGATCTAAAAATGTAAACGGCTCCACCGAAAACTGATTACCAACTGCTGCAATCTCGACAGCATACTCATCGCGTAACCCTTTAAAAATTGCGTTGAACATATCCCCGATCGTAAGCATCACCTCATGGTAATGATAGTGAAACGCCATTTCAAGATCGAGTCCCGTAAATTCGGTCAAGTGCCGATGCGTATTAGAGTCTTCGGCACGAAAAACCGCACCAATAGTAAACACCTTATCAAAATCGGCTGCGATCGCCATTTGTTTATACAACTGAGGACTTTGCGCCAAATATGCAGAACCTAGAAGTAAACTGTCAAGCGCTTACTTAACAAAATCTGAGAAGTGATCCACCACCCCTAAACATTTTGGTTATCACGCTTATTAATAGCAGAGAACATGTGTGAACACACTGCAATACAGTAGACCGATACTACCAAAATACATGACTGTACCTTATTATATGTAAAGTTTTCAAAGAATAATAAAGGAAATGGGCGCGACATAATATGTACTTACCTAATTATCTGTTAGCTTCAGCGGATTTTGATAATGGATTATTGTTATCAAAATCAAAAGACCAACATTTTGGCGCCATAGAAAAGTTTGCCATCTGAACCTGTTTGGTCTGTTTTCTTAGTTTACTTTGTACATCTTCTGTAGCAAGACATTTGTAAGTTTTTGGCACACTACAGATAAAAGATTGACTAAAAGATAATTATTTCGACTACAGGGGAATGCACCAAGCCGTTTCAACTTTTCCCCTATAAGAGAGTATTGCCAGACAACTAAGAAAAGCTGTAACATAATGACCGCAAGCGTTGATTGAATTTCAATCAACGCCGCAAGTCACTACATTTTTTAAAAATCCAATAAATAAATAATAGCAATAGGAAAATGTCAAAACTTGGTAGATTTGTCCATAGGTGGTGCTATCATAAAAAAGATAGATATTTACCAAATGATATTTACATTTACATTTGTATTCTTTTTTCAAAGCACTTTTGAATTGTGCAAATTGTGTTAACTTTTCCTGGACATGGGTGTTGGGGTTGGAAAGAGAGACGCCGGGGTACATCATGAAGAGGAAGTGAAATGGGAAAAAATAAAGATACAGGCAGGGAAGTTGGCGATGAGATAAGAGGAAGGTATGGAAAGTGGGGGAGTATACTACAAGGTGAGCACAAGAGAGGACATTGTGGAAAGAGATAAGGATGTGCAAAGAGAAGAAAGAAGGAGTAGGATCAGGAAAGGGAGGTACAATCGAGCTATTGAGAGATCATTACTGAAGGAGTACCGGAGTACTTAAGGAGAGGATTGAGTAGGAAGAGGAAGAAATTATGCAAATTTAAGCAAAATAAATGAATACATACAAACACTGTGGAAGTTTCATAGTGAATACAAATTCCGAAACACTTACACCTGAGCAGAAAAAAACATTTCTTGTTTCAATAAAGCATGGAAACCTATCTTTAACAATACGAAGAAATCATTCCCACTTTTATCGAAGAACACGAAAATATTTGAATTGTAGCTTATCTTCATTCGATGAATCGATTTCTAACAATAAGCTCCATAAGGGTGTTTGAAAAAAAAAGACGTCAAGTTAATAATAAAACTTGGGATAAAAATGAAAACAAAAGAAAAAGAGAACCTATAACAGACGAATAGCTTCAAGTGTTTTGGAGTAATAATAAAATGGGGCGGATAACGGGATGAAATTACTGAAAGAATAGCAAAAACTGGCAAATTGTGCAATAGTATAAAGGGTAATTTTCCCAACAAGAAGTGCATAAGGAGATAAAATAAGAAACAATAAAAGGAATAACACAGACATCGTAACACAAAGACAGAAAAGAAAACTTATGAGTGCTGAAATGAGATTTCTCATGTAAATGGAAGAAAAAACAAGATAAGAAATTAGAAACAAACATCGATTTAATACTGCTTAAGTCAGACAAGAAAGTAGTTACAGTTTCGGAAGACTTAACTTTGTTGATGATTATCCTCTGACTTAACAGCGTCAAAAACATGAATGAGAATGTAACCAAAAATTCAAAAAGATTTGGAAAAAGCGATGGTGAAGAATGGGAGAATAAATGTTTGCCATATACAAGCAGTTCAGAGTCTGAGTCAACCCAATCAATAATAAATCTACGCAGCAAGCAATCTGAAAGAAGTATAATTAATACTTAGTAATAATGAGGAAGACTCTCTGGAAGGCTGAAAAGAATCGAACACGAAAAATATACCATCTATTATGACATTATGGTAACCAAAGGTATAACCCATATCTGAGACACATTTCAGTGTAAGCGTACCATAACATTTTTTTAACCTAGACAACATTATTTGGCAAAAACCATATGAACATTTTTGTGCTTGATGAATTTCTCCATTTTTATAGTTTTTATGTTTATGATAGAATAAAATAGAGTTGGTTAAAAACTATATTTATTGATAGGTTTTCTTCGGCGATCGATTTCGGCCATGCTTGGCCATCATCAGGCCATGCTGAAATAGCGTGTGTGATAATCACACACGCTATTTCAGCGTGGCCTGATGATGGCCAAGCATGGGCGAAATCGATCGCCGAAGAAAACCTATCAATAAATATAGTTTTTAACCAACTCTATTTTATTCTATCATGAACATTTTTGTGTTTTATGCTCTTTCTTATGGAATTAATCGAAAAATCATCCTTTACATCGTTTCTTAAAAGTAAACTGCAGTTTCTTCTCAAATAAAATTGTAAAGTTATATGGTTATTGGAATACTTCATGATAAATGGACTGATTTGCAATAAGATGGGAATAACTACAGAACCTTATTCCCGAAAACTCAGAATCGGTGTACAGATTTTGGGTAAATGGATCACCTCTTGAACAAAACTCATCTTACCCTTAAAATAAGTGACTTCAAAAACATTAGCACCTCCCTCCGAAGCGGCCGAAATAATTTTCGGTGTATGAATTTCGACGAAACCTTTTCGTGTTAAAGTTTCACGAAACAATCGACAGACTCCGGCTTCTAGTCGAAAAATGGCCTGGTTAGCTGGTGTACGTAGATCTAAAATACGATTATCCAATCGAGTGTCTTGGTTAACCCTTATTTTAAGACTTTCAGGATCCTAAAGAAACACATTAACACATAGTTATGCAACAAAGCAAGGCATTACATCAGATTTTTCGGGTCGACTAGCATCCTCTATTTGCAAAGGAAGTTGGGATACGGCGACCGACACAATCCAAATTTGTGACACGAGCAATTCTACATCACCTTGAGTACAACCGGCCACCCCCTTTTTACCAACATCAACAACTGTTCCCTCTAGATCCACAATGCTTTCCTTTGAAATACTACAATGGAAAAATTAAAGTAAATTGTTAGAATTCGTCACTTACTTGCTGCAGAATTTAACCATCGCCTTCGAAATCGTATCAGAAACATTAACAAGCGCTTGAACCGTAAACTCCCGTTGCCGCAAGACGATAAAACATTGTTTACCGCGTGCACGTACTGTATGCAATCGAGCCCGAATCCACACATTACTTTCGGCAAGACTGCTATTTAATAGGCGAATATCAGTAAAAGTACGAATAGGTGACTGAGAATTCGACTGTATTAATCCATAATTCCCGTATTTCCCAACGGAGACATCCTCTTCAACAACTACACTACTTTCTACCTTTCCTGCACTTTTTCTTGCTTCCTTTTCCGCTTTTTTCGCTTCTTTCTTTGCCGCTTTCTTACTATCACCCTTTTCCGACATTTCCGGTGGGTTATTTTCTACCATATTTTATTACAAGATTTATTAAAGCATTTGACTTTAATGTACAAAGTAATAAAGTCAATGTTACGTGTGAGATGTGAGTTGTAAGTTTACCTCTTCCGGATGAAATCTTAACCTTACTTATATATGATTAAAAATCACTGACCTAAAAATATTGGCGAGATTTCGGTTGGTAAAACTGAGTTGTGAGTGCAGTAACGGTTCAGTTCAGTGATTCATTACTTTTGTTGCTTTTGTCTTTGGAGCGGTTACATTTTTCAATTACTGAATTCGTTTCTAGCGATTTTAAAGATTTCTGAGACTGAGATTTCATAAGGTAACTAGTTTTCGGCTTATACTGCGTCGTTATGTTTCTTCCACAACCTGCGTTGAAAGGCTTGCCTTGTCTTTTTCCTTGTGAGCGAAGAAATGGATTTTTGGGATGATTATCCACCCTCTTAGCTCCCGATAGTGGTGAGCTGTTAGGTCAACATCCCAAAAATATCATAGGAAATCCTATCAGTCTGAAGATGCAAGCTGCAATGTCTTGCGAAACGTCAGAACTTTTGGTTTCACATTCAACAGTCAGGCCTGGCAAACCTAGACTTTACAGCTTTCATTCAACGCTATTATACATATTTAGTGTAGTATAAGCGGATGGGCTCAGAAGTTATATAAACTTTCTTCTGGTTGTAGGCTTTAGGTTTAAGATTATTTCAAGAATTTAAACCCACAACCGCTTTGTACCTTCGAAAACTAACTGTAAGAAGTTGCCGCCGTTCTCATTTAGGAGTTTCCATCAGTTGATCGCCAGCTGATGATGATTAAACTAATAATTATGTATGCGTCACTGGTATAAAATCTTCACGCAAGAGAACAAGGTGCAGCGTAAGATATTACAGTAAGTAACTGATGGTATTACAGGGGCAATGGAAGAATGGAACTGTTTAAAACTGCAACCCATATACCTACGTATTTTATACGTATATGCCACAACCCCCATTCTATACGACTGAGTGAATAATTCCAAAAACGTATGGGATTGCGCAAGGCAGACAAGGGTACCTGCTCTGGATTGTACGTGAGGAATGGACAAGGCCACAGAATTTCTGTGTCTGAAACATAAAGCGGCCGTGTTCCAGTAGGCCGGGGTACGAACAATCCCCCCAGCAGTTGCTCAGCTATTAAAAGAGATCCTTGCAAAAAAGACGATCTTATAGTTAATTAGTTACAGAGGGAGCAAAGCAAGGATTACAACAGCAGTAGATGTCTATGTGAGAAGTTCAGTGAGTGAGTGCCATTGAATAAAGATTATTCAATGGTGAGTGCACACAGATTTTAAATACGTTAGCCGTTAGGTATGTGTAATATGGTAACATATATGTATTGTGGCTCCAAGTTGCGGAGGAAATGCAACCACTTACCTATAGCCGATAGCCCCTAGAGGTTCTAGGGGCTATACACTTACCTATAACACCCAATTCGGCCGATTCGGTCTCTGGGATTACATAAAACACAGCCAAAAACGAAATTCGTGCATTGGCAATATTCACAAAAGTGGCGCACGGCAGACATTGGCCGTAAATTTTAAATTTTAAATTTCATTGCAGTGTCTCGATAAATTAACAAAAAAACCAAGAAAAACAAAATTAGGCCTATTCCTTTTTTAAATTTAAAGAGCAAAAAGCAAAACTCTGATCTTGATTTTATAATTTGTAAACAGTAGCTTAAAATAGTTTTTATCGAGACAAATCGCAACGCAAATAATATTGCGGATAAATATTTATGAATGAATTCACACTTCTTATCATAAGGAGATAAACAAATCGACTTTATGCAAAGTGTAAATAAAGCTTAAAATTAAACACGCTCTTCATTCGTGGTTTTTTTTAATGTTTATTCTTTCACTCATTCCTTTTTTACGTTGGCAAAACTGTTATTTCTCTTTAAGTCAGCTGTACATATTATTTATTGTTAAAAAACCACATTTTTGCAATATTCTTCACAAATTTTGCTTATAATAATCGTGTAGGGGTTACGGTGTGTTTTAAGAATATTAACAAATTGTTTCATTGATGCTCCGCAAGAGTTTTTAAATATTGTTCTAAAAGTGAAGGTGACGTAATGGTTTTTTAAGCTAATTATTTTGTTTACTTGCTTTTCAATTTGTTAAAGGTAGACAACAACTCTATTAAGTTAATCGTATTCAAATTTGTATGCGTTCTTCTTTGCAGATTTGATTGATGTTTTTGCGTACAATTATTGACCTATAAAGTGCGTGCGAAGTTAATTAAGGTAAAGGTTAATATCTAATCAAATTTTGTTTGTTTTTATTAAAGAATATAATTTATTTATTAGGTGTATTTTCCTACTGAAAACCGCCACGGTCTTAAAAGTATGAATGAGTTCAGTGAAACCTCCATTTCCTGTCATTCTCAATAGGAAATCATAATTTCTTGATACTATTTCATTAATAAGTTTGCTTTTATAATCATTTCCACTTAGTTGAGGATTATATTATTTCCTGTCTTCCACATGCAATGACGGCTACACTTAAATTATAATGTATTTGACTTACAGATTTCATCCTAAAAAATAAAAAGAGGGTCCGTGCGATGGTAACAAAGAAAATTAGCAAGTTAAATTAGGTGTGAGATGGATGTTGGAGCCTGTAGTTCTACTAACGATAAATGTACCTGTGAAGTCTCAGATGACGATAAATCAAAAAAAATTGTAGATGACAACGAATCTGTACCAAAAGAGCGAAAATCCAAAATTAGCTTTACATCCTTCGGTTTAAATTTGAGACGTGGACGTTCCTTAAATTTAACCGGGAAACGATCGAAGAAGAATTTGCCATTAAATACTTGCACACCTTCAAACGGAAAGAAATCATCTAAGTGGGTCATGAAGTTGAATTGTTCAAAGAAGGAAACGAAAGGGAATGAGACTCAGACTTGCTGTCAGTGTACGTGTTATAGACGAACTAGTGAACATCACTTGGATGCGTCCATCGCAAACACACAAGTGTCCGATGAAGGGGCTTCAACATCGGCTAGCAATACTGTCGCAACCCCACCTCCACCGCCTGTTGTCGAACCACAACCGGAGGAGGCAAATGAAGTTTTAAATCGAGGAGTTTACAGCAATAGCAGCGGAAATATTATACTTAGTGCCCCATTTGTTGATATTCATTGGTAAGTGTTGACTCAATGATAAAAATTTATTCAACAAGTGTGAAGCTTTCCATTGATTTTTCTTTTCTGTTTAACCTGTTTATGGTAGGACCCCGTTAACAGTAAGGTGCCAAGCTCCTTGTTTATCATGGTAGGTACTGTAGATCCCCCTTACAATCCACAGGCGTTTTCATTGCCATTTGAGCCGCCATAATTAACATTAAATTAGTTGAAAGTGTTCATTTTGATAACAACTGCTTCATTAATGTTGTCTTTGCAGTAACATTTGATATGTTGACATCTGTTAGATATTACCATAATCGGTACAATATTGCTATTTTATATACAAAATCACAAAAGCGAAGTTATCTTTAGAAATAACTATGGCAAGCGGCATGTCGCTGAATTCTACTTGAAAATCCTTTTCAAACGGGATGCGATTTAACCCCCCCTTCCTATTTAAAAAAAATCAAGGTGGCTGTGTAGCTCCTGACCTTGTCAGTTAAAAAAATAACAAAACTGTGCAAATAATAGAAGGCTTTGTAAACAGCTTGCATATTAAATTTTATAGATTTAGCTTGAATAGTTTTGAAATAACAATGCCGGTTCCATACATTTTGTACGGACGATATATATTATTTATGTCAGCTAATGAAATTACGAACAAAATGGACAGATATTCAGGCCGACTAACGTCTTTATATGTATATATAATAATGGCTGTACTCTACTGGCTGTCTTCAGCAGAGCAGCGCAAAACCGTTTTTCCCCTGCGTTCTGAATATAAAATTCCTCTGTCCTTTCCGGTTCTGTATTTTCTCTCTCCAGTTGTGCTGTAAACTCTGATAATTCCTGGTCTTCCACACAATTCTCTAAAATTTGGTCTTTACATAGTGATTTTTTTAACTTTTTCACATTCATTCTTATGCTTTCATGATGAAAGGAATAAATTCATATACAATTCAGGTAATGTGAATTCTTATTTTTTCTTTTATACAGGGTGTCCAGAAATGAAGGTGCCAAACGAAAATCCCAGTTAGTAGAGATTATTTTATGTCGATTTAACCCAAATTACCTTAGTCCAAAAATGCTTCTTAAGCGAGCTGGAGCTCCATACAGATGGTGCCATGAAATACTTTTTTTATAATACGTATTGAAACAGGGGGCCGTCATGTAGAGCACTTACTGTAAAATTTGTTGTTTTTGATATAACTTGATATAAGAGTAATTTAGTTAAATAAATTAATAAATTAGTAATTAATTTAAATTTATTTTTCTCGAGAAGGGTGCATCCTAACGATTTGAAACTAGAGCACATTATTTTTAGAAAAGACCCTAGAGAATTCGAATTTGACACAAAAAATGTAAAAAAAATACAATCCAAAATGTCTGCGGCGCCTCCCACATGGGACACTAATGGCCGCAGCAAGGAAATATTATTTACAGCGACCGATGTGTGATCAGTAGGTAAGCCATTGTGCAAAGTTTGGACATTTTCGATCGAAACGCTTCTGAGATATTACAAAAAAAAGTACTTCATGGCGCCATCTATAAGGAGCTCCAGCTCGCTTAAGAAGCTTTTTTGGACTAAGGTAATTTGGGTTAAATCGACATAAAATAATGTCTACTAACTGGAATTTTCGTTTGGCACCTTCATTTCTGGACACCCTGTAGTTCTCTTCTCTTTTGTTTATCTTGGAGGTTCTCATTCTCGTTAATAGATGGTGATTACTCTCTATTTCAACTTGTCTGCACATTCTTACATCTGTTATGTTCTTCTATTCTTATGAATTTGAATATCTTTGTGTCTGAATGTAGTATTTGTTATGATTCGGTCGTTTTCTATTCGCATTCCAATTATTCTTCTTTCATATTTCACTTGTCTCCTTCGGTTCCTATTATATGTTCGATTCTTGCATTTTCTTTCCCCTTCGTTATCTATAGCTGTTTAAAGTGTAGTTTCGCCCTTAGTTTTTTGTTACATTTTCATTTATTCTATTCGTGGTTTTAAGTGAACATATATTTTTTGTTTAGCTTTATTTTCACTAGCAGTATTTTTTTATTTACATACTTCTTAGATGCCTTTTGAAATGTGTGTATTTAATATTAAAATTAAACCTGCACTTCCTTTTGATCTTTCTTCATTTTCTATGTTTGACTCGGCAAACCAATCTTTTATGTCTTGTTATTACACTATTTTTTTCTCTTTGTCTTTGTTACACCAAGTATATTCTGCCTAATAATTTCTTCTATTTCTTGTTCTTTCCGATAGGTTCTTCTAGTGTTCCACGTTCCAATTTGTGTTTTCTGGTATTATTTTTCATACCTTCTACTTTACTCCAGTTTGTTTCCTATGTTTTTCGATTATTTTCGTTCCTTGCATTTAATCCCATCTCATTATTTGTACTCATATCTTTTTTTCTCACATTGTGTGTCATCTTCGATCCTTTACCCTGTTTCTCTGATACCAGTTTTTGTTTTTGTTTTCTTTCATTTGATTTGGTTCTTATTATTTTTTGTATTTCATATACCTGCGATTTTATTCTTACTTATTTTCCTTCTCTCAGTATTTTGTCAGTGTTCAGTCGTATGAATATCATATTCTTTTTCTTCCCTTTCTTTCTAGTCATTTCCAAATAAAGACTGAACCTGAGGATCATGTCCAAAGTAAATTTTATGTGGTAATGTCGCCCAATTGTAAAATAAATGACATTGTTTTTGTTTGCAGGATAAGATCCATACACGAAGACTGTGATGAAGCAGCCCGTATTCAACGTGCACGCGAAATTGAACAAGGTGTCGATCCACCGGCAAATTTTCGACCATTACGTCGCGTACAGCTTTTATACTCAGACATAGAAACGGAAGGTGGGCAGGCCCCCCGTCGTTTGCAATTAGTGTGTCCACCAGATTTAACAGTGGAATCTCTTCGTGCCTTCTTTCAAAATCGTATCACTCTTCGATCTTGCCCATTAGACACCATTACCGGATGCCACACGCAAGTTGATTTTATTCATTGTCTCGTACCTGATCTACTTAACATCACCAACTGCAGTTTTTACTGGGGTAACTTTTATATCTTTGTGTCCCGTTGTTAATGTTCGAATTTCAGGTAAGATGGATCGTTATGAAGCAGAACGTCTGCTAGACGGAAAACCAGAAGGAACATTTCTGCTTCGTGATTCAGCTCAGGAAGAATTCTTATTTAGTGTCTCGTTTAGGAAATATGGTAGATCTCTACATGCAAGAATCGAGCAATGGAATCACAAGTTCAGTTTCGATTCACACGATCCTGGAGTATATACGTCGGATACAGTTTGCGGTTTAATTGAACATTATAAAGATCCCAGTAGCTGTATGTTCTTTGAACCGATGCTTACATGGCCGTTGCATAGGAATTTCACATTCTCTCTGCAACATTTATGTAGAGCAGTTGTAGTTAGCAAACTTGATTATGATAACATAAATCAACTTCATCTACCTAAATCACTTAAATCGTACCTTAAAGAATATCACTATAGGCAAAAAGTACGAGTTGAACGATTTGATGACGATGTGCAATGGCTAGATTTACGTAATGTCCCACCATGATTAAAAATACTATCTACAAATTACGTAAACTGAAAATTTTATATTTTAAAAAGATATTTTAGTATTTCTATTTACATTTAATTGGAAAAAATGTTTGCCCTTTAATTATAACCATTGGTTGAGATTTTTGTTTGGGATGTTATTCGATTGGTAGTAAATGTTACCTGCACGATTCTGCAAGAATCTTGTAAGTAGCTTATATATGGTGGGTAAAACTGTTGTACGGATTTCTATCCATCATATTAACCCCAGTTATCGATAGTTTTATACGATTTTGTTGTAATATGTTTAGCGAATATATGCAAATTTATATGCTATTAAAGTTTATTTTAAAGCAGTTTCTTGCATTAACATTATTTTAATATATGTTTCGTCATTGATAACTGTAAACTACATGCTGTAATTAAATTGGTTTAAAGACCACAATACAGAAACTACAGAGGTATAGCCTTACTGAATGTAGCATCTATTAAGGATAGGCTCATTCAAAAAAAGGGAAACGGTAAGAAAATATTACTGGTCACAGATCTGTGACGACTGTAACTAATATAGAGAGAAATTTCAAGCAGAAATAATTCAAGAAAAAAACAAGTACGTATACCTAATTTTCATTGATTTTAAACAGGCCCATCACAGAATCTAAAAAGAGAAGTCTTTAAAGGCCTGAAACGGATAAGTATAGGAAATAAGATAATAAAATTAGAAACGATGCCGTTTGTGTACAGTATGAACACCTCCAAACGAAAAGAAAAGCACGAAAAATACGCATGACTTGAACAGAAAAGTAATTCCAAATGAGAAGGGAAATTCGTACACAGCGTTGAACAGAGTGCCTAGTGAAGTGAAATAATTGCTCGGGCAGCGAAAACAAAAGTCTATAAAACTATAATTAGACCAATGGGAACGAAATGCGCATATTGGGCAAAAAAGAACAAAATGAAATAGGGATAATTTGGCAAGAAAAGTCAAATGAAGATTCAAAATCATTGTACAATGTATGTACGTATACCTCTACTCTACTAATGGTATTGGTAAAAGCTAAAAAAAATGGGCTAAGAGACAGTACTAAAAGAAGTACTATAGAGCCATACCGGATCAGCAACAAGAAGAGAGAGGCAGCAAGGAAGATTGATGAAAGAAGTGGAAGAGGATATGCAGAAGACAGGGAAGAACAGGTAGACAGAAAAAGTTGACAAAGAAGAGAAAATAACAGAACAGTAAATGATTTATGTTGCCCCACTGTGCAAACTATATTCTAAAAAATATCCTTTCCAAATTGGCAATGTATTCAAGTGTCATTTCCATAAACAACTTAAACAAACACTTCAAAAAATATAGTGGAAATAACAACAAAATGACTTACTGCGCTGTTTGTAATGCAAAAATAGTATATTACACAACAAGCTTATAATCTTGGTGTTTATTGCAAGAGAGAATGTTTAACGTACGAGCGAGTCACGCTAAATTTCTCGAGTGCAATTAACACCAAGGTTATAATGAGTTGTATACGCTATTTTTTTTAATGCTAGCATCAAATTTGAAATTTTATTTTTAAACAGACTACTTGCATGAATGTTTGATGTAATAACGATATCGTTTCGTTGCATACAGTTGTTGCTGTCATGTGTAAATACCATATACACTGTGTCCAAGATAAGGAGGGCCACTATGGGGATTTCGGAAACGGTAAGAGATAGAGTTTCGGTTAAATGGGAGAAAAGTTGGGCAATTTTGAGTTTAGTACAATGAAATTTTTAAACTTACGAAATTCCGAACCGTTCCGAAGTTATGCGACAAAAAGCGAATTTTCAGGATTTCGTTTTTGACAAATTGTTACTTTGTCGTTGATGTTAACTGAAAAGTAAAAGGACCTTCTACAGGTACTTTTTAACGTTCTTTAACATGGCATACAGCAAATTGGAATCCGACGTTTCGTTTTCGAGTAACCATCATCAACTTTATTTTTTTAAATACGGTCCTGATTTTTTTATGCATAATATTAGAAGAGCTTTTTATTCTGCATTCAAGCATGTATCACACTTTATGGTTTTATTGCGATTTTATACTTATTTTACTATTGTACTTAAATTTACTAGATTCTACTTTGGAAGATGCTCTTGATATTTTACCCTAAGCCGTAGTACGCAATTGTTGGTTTCAGCAGCATGGTGCACTTGCGCACAATTCACGGGTGGTTAAGGATTACCTTTCAAATAGGTTTGCCGAAAGAGTTTTAAGCGCCAATTTGCTGTATGCCATGTTAAAGAACGTTAAAAAGTACCTGTAGAAGGTCCTTTTACTTTTCAGTTAACATCAACGACAAAGTAACAATTTGTCAAAAACGAAATCCTGAAAATTCGCTTTTTGTCGCATAACTTCGGAACGGTTCGGAATTTCGTAAGTTTAAAAATTTCATTGTACTAAACTCAAAATTGCCCAACTTTTCTCCCATTTAACCGAAACTCTATCTCTTACCGTTTCCGAAATCCCCATAGTGGCCCTCCTTATCTTGGACACAGTGTATATGTATGTCAGAGCAGGTAAAGATGTCGTTGTTTCTATGGTAGTTTTATTGCACGAGTCCAATAAAACTGGAAATTAGGAACGATTTCTGGTTATCAATAGAGCCGTTAATCATACACATCTATTTTTCCGTAGTGAAGCACATCAATTAAAAAGTTTACTTTAAATTAGTAATTGCACATATTTTTAAACTATGAAACGCAATGCCTAAGAACAATTTTGAAATCCGTTTAATTGTACCCTGTGCCTGTTACAAATTTCATCCGTATGTGGTTTAAATGCTACTTAAGAAAAAGAAAACAGATCGTAAAGTTTAAAGACAGTTTTTCAGAGCCCCTTTTTACTAAATATGGTGTACCACAGGGAACAGTTTTGGGTCCTCTAATTTTTATTTTGTATATCAACGACATTGTAGGATGTACGAGTAGGAGTAAAATGAAAATATTTGCGGATGACACGATGATGTTTATAATTGGAACGGATATAACACAAATGTTCAAAATGTTAAATAATGATCTAGAATGTGTATTTGACTGGCTGTGTAATAATAGGTTAAGCATAAATTTTAAAAAATCTAAATACATTATTCTAGGAAAGCAGCATACATTGAAAGGTATTAAAACTGAAGGGTTACAAATTTTAATAAAAATAACAGTGGTTTGGATAGAGTAACTGAAATTAAGTACTTGGGAGTGGTTATAGATGAAAACTTAAATTTTAAAAATCATTTTGTATATGTTATGAAAAAAATGTCGCGCAAGGTGTTTTTTTTTGAGACGCACGTCAGGCAGTCTGTGTGTATCCACTAGGGTAGTATTGTATAAATCGCTAGTAAGTCCGCATATTGAGTATTGTTCAACGCTGTTTTTAAACATGACTAAAGCCGAAATACAACAGTTACAGAAAATACAAAATAAGGCAATGAGAATAATAATTCAGTGTAACAGATATGCGCCAATCAGGGATATGTTAAATGTGTTAAATTTCATGAGCGTGGCACAAAAAATAAGATACAGAGCCTTAGATTTCGTCTATAAAATTAAAAATGGTATGACCCCAAAATATTTAATAGATAAGTTAAGATGGGTGAATGAGGTTCATTCGTATAATACTAGGCAACGAGACAATTTTTATATAGAAGGAACAACATCGTCTAGAACGCTTAGTTCTTTTTTCTGCATGGGCCTATTGCTTTATAATGGTTTGCCCGTTGTACTAAGGGAATGTAAAAATTATAAAACTTTCAAAAAAGAATTGACCCTGTACATTAAAGAAAATGTAAATATTTAATGTGTACATCTAAAATAAATTACACTTGTATTATTGTTTTAAAACTGTAAAGAGATAATATTTTTGTTGATGTATTTACATGTATAATAGCAATGCTATAATAAACACATTATTATTATTATTATTATTATTATTATCATATACTGGTAGGTAACAACTATCGATAATTTCAAAACGTCTAGCGTTGTCAAATGTTGACATTACCTTCATATAGTTGTAATAAGGTCAGCCCAAATTGACCTCACTCATATGTAGTACCTACCTACAGTTAATAAATGTTTGACAGTCGCAATTGAAATTGTTTGTAAATAACATACATACGGACATAAGAATTTGAATACTTAAAATTTACCTATCTTTGTTACATGCAATAGGTAGGATGTTATTGACATAAAACAAACTAGTGATGGTAGTAGCGTCATGAAAAACTAGAAAGTGTTTGATTAGGAAAGTTATCCAGACTACAAATAAATCCTATTAAGAACTGACTGAGAGTCCTTCAAGGGTAATAAGCTATAACATTTAGGGACTAATGTAGTCTTGAAATTGCAGCAACGCAATTGCAAAGGAGGCCATTCTAAAAAGCCTAATGAAAACTATGTATTTTCAGAAAAAGAATACTACTGGTTCAGTCTGGTGGAACAGTGACCTTTCTAGAAAAAGAAAAAAATCAATAAGGCAAAAATATGGTCACATAACTAACTGCAGAGAAGCGCCTGAAAAGAAAATCATTCTTCTATAGCGACTAGGTTTCCCTCTTTCCCAATGCTAAAAATGATCAGACACGCACCAGATGTTTACGATTGCACTAAACACTTTAGGACCCAATCGTCTTGGATTACTTTTAGGTGTGCAGTTTTATTTTTCCCAACCAACTATTTTAATCCCTCAAGGGAATGGCTGTTATCGTACAGTATCCTCCAGGTATTGGACGAGTACATTCATCTTTTGAAGGTGGGTAGGTACATGAAATATCGTTACGGAGCTATTCAACAAGAATTTTGGCCATTTGGTCTTCTACCTTCGTCTAGTTCGCTGAAAGCATGCTTAGTTGACTGTTAGTGTCGATCATCGCCACACTAAGGTACCTTTCGTTAGTCTCTTTGTAACTGTTGTTGCAAAGGGGTCTGTTCTTACCACTAATACATAGGCCATAAGGGAAAAGCTAAAAAAAATAAAGAGATACCAAATATGCTCTTGAAGGGACTATAGTGGCCTCAAAACAATTGAGTAGAAGCAATGAGTAATCAATGGTAGAAGGCAACAAACAAGCCAATTATAGAATAACCGTAGTCGATTACATGGAGCACAGTTGGCTATACCTACCTAATAAGAAGCTATCAAAACATGGATCAAAGACAATAACTTCTACACTGGCCTGAATATCTTAATAAAAACGAGAGAAATTTATAAATAAGTCATACAAAAAATAATTCCTAGCAATGTACAGAATTCAGTTAAAGATTACAGTGTAACTCACAGACAACCTGTCTATAAGATTGAATTGCTCTTGTAACTAGGTTACAATCACACATTGTAAGGAGTATAAGGACATTCGGATCCTATACAACGAAACTGAAGCATCTTAACTGAGATTATCACAATAAGCTGAGAAGGCTGAAGTACATCTGTATGACAAGACCTCCCTCTGTATTTGAAGACAAATGCTACCAAAGTTGATGGGGTCATGCTATAAAGTTAAAAAATGGTCCAATTAAAAAAGTGCAAACCTGTACAAAAGATGTACCTACACACAATTTTATAACTGTAAATTGAGTAATGAGAATATAGATGATAAATAAAAAGATTGATGCAATAGAGAAATGGATGAGTTTTAAAAATTCGTGAATCATCCCAAGGAAATTGGTGGCTAAAGTTTTCATATATTTTTCTTGGTACGTAGAACGTAGAAACATTCGAAATTACTCATAATTTTGGGAAATTCCACAAATGCATGTAATCAATAGTGATTTGATTATTTACAAACGAATGAATTGTTGGTTGCCTACCGTTAGGCGTCAAATTTCTTTTCGGTTAAGGGAAGCGGAATTTTAATTGCAAATTAGGAATATAACTTTGAATTTGAATTCCTTATATACCTATAATTATAATTTCAACGTAAATATCGGGATAAGATAACAAGGTCTTAGGTCAACGTCCAAGAGAGGTGATGCAGAAGGGTGGGGTCGACGTGCATGTGCATGGTAACAAGGCTTCGTTTTTTAAGGGTGGTGGGGGTGAAGCCAGAGCGTGGCTTTAGTAAAAGAGTGACGTCACCCCCGCACACAATCCGCCTCCCTTCTTCGTTTCGTCGGTCGGTTCTTGCACTGCATCAGAGGAGCAGCAGCAGGGAGTCACTTCCAGTTTTGTAGCGGTGTTGTTTTGTGTTGATCGTTAAATTACAGTGCACTTTATCGCGTGTTTATTGTTCTGAGTGATTAAACGAGAAAATGGCAACCGAAGTTGAAAACAACGTGCCTCCACCAACCGAAACAAAAGAAATCAAGGAAGAAATTCCGATTGATAATAAAGCGGAAGAAGCTGCAATGAAACCGGAGGCTACCGGTGGTGATGCCCCGGCCGTTACCAAAGAACCGGCACCACCAAAAGTTTTAGTGCACAAAAGCAATTTCGAGAAGGATATTGTATACTTATACCAATTTTCACGCACTCCTTTACTACCATCTTTGTCTCCTTACTGCTTGAAGGTGGAAACATGGTTGAGACTTGCCGGATTGAAATACGAGGTTAGTATTGTTTTTATTAAATTAAATTTCCTGTCTGTATTTTTAAATTAATTTTCGTCTGGGGGTTGTTGCCCTCTACGTGACGGGTCAGGGTTGAGCATCCGCCATTTTAAAAGAAATTCGTTCGTTTCGAGATTTATCTCATTTCTAATGTGTACAGGGTAAGTAAGTAAAATAATCAATAATGTAAGAGCGAGCGGCTTTGTTTCAACGGTCATTTGTATCTACGTACATTGTATAAGAGGGATTGTCATCAGTCCTTATCAATTTAACTCTGGTACAATATGATGAATAATTGACTTCCTCAATTTTTGCATCAACGACGCGTCACTCACGTATCTCCCAAGATAAATTTAGATGAATCAGAACGTGCCGGTAATCATCTGCTTTAAAAAATGATTGACTACGCCCTAAAGTATGGCGCGTGCAAAATTCGAAATTTTTTGTTTCCTATCGGAAGAGATCCAAAGGTTGATAACCTACAGGGTGCGTGCGTAAAGTAATATCTGCCAGTTAAAAAGTGTTAAAAAGGTCGTGGGATTTTTTAATGTCTTTAATTAAAGTATTAAAAGACGTAAAAATGCATTCCAGAGGCAATCAATGTGAATCGTCTTAAGTGATCCTTCATGCTTTATGTCAAGAGCGAACGGAAGTTGTAGATAATAGATAAACTACACGACAAAATTTCCAAACACGCTGTGACATTCTCAGACAGATTAGTTACGTCAAACTAGGAATTGTAAGCGGGTTCTTTTAAGTAATTTATGGTTCTAATCTACTTTCACCCCCTAAACTATTTTAAAAAATAGAAGCGTTTTATAGCTGCCCGTTTACCAGGAAAAAGTGAAGGGTGTAGATATGGTCTAGAAATATTTTTGGATAACGATGGACTTGTGCCCCATATGCGGGTGGACACCTTAGCGCCCCTTTACACAGCTGCGTTTATTATTGGGTCAATCAACGAATGGGCAATAACGTTCTCCCTCATCTACGAATAATTTCAACAATTTTTGAAATTGGCCGTCTAACGATGAATTAGAGAAGGTTCTGATGTGTCTCAACAGCAGTGGAGAAGTTTCCCATTTTTTGCTATAAATTAATTATGAAAATATAAGTAAAATGAAACAAAAATGTGAAAGAATCATTAAAATATCTCTACAAATGAAAAAGTTACGAGCCTTTAAAGTGAAGAATAATTTTGTACTTGATCCAGCGTGTGACGTCACTTTACCTGTTCGTGTTCGCTTAGTACATACGTGTACGGTTATTGGGGTGCACTCAGTTGCGCCTATCATACGTGTTTTGTTTATTACAAGATGACAGATGCTAAAAAATCCTCCTACAATACAAATAATGTATTCCCTCTAATTAACTCGATTCGGTAAAATGACGTCACACTACTGTCGTTCCGCGCTAAGTACTTAAACTTTAATAACTTATTTCTCAGTCATTTATTGACGGATTTTAAAAATTTTTGTACTGGTATATTAGTTTTGATCTATATTTTAATGTTAATTGGTTAAACATAGTATTGTAACGAAACTTTATTTAAGAAACCAAGTCGAATATTTATTTATTTACACGCTAATTATTAATCACTTATTTCTAATTACGAATAGGTACTTAGTTGTTAACTTAAGAATTAATCACTTTATTTACACTAGAGGTTCACTAATTATTTTAATCACACTTAATATTTAATCACTAAAAAGTCTAACCTAATCAACGTTTAAGGTAATCACATTTAAACTTCGCGAACGCGTTAAACTGTAGAACTGTGAACTATCAACTGACTCGTAATAATTGAGCGGCATTATTTATACAAGTCCGCATTTGCTCTCGAAAATTCTAGAAGTAACGGTAAGTCATCGCGCGCGGTGTGACTCAGCTTTCTCGAAACTTCCGGCGGATGAGTCATACCCGCCTTAAACAATGCAATCTCTGTAACATTGCCCCCTCATTAAAACCAATTTCGTCTCGAAATTCATTAGCTATCGTTGGTAAACCATGTCCAAGATCGCGCAACGCTGTCCGCCGACAATCCACCGTTCCCGGAGTGGGGATACTTTTCGGGTTAAACCTGCAAACCAAGATTTGCACACCGGTTCCCTGGAATATCTCCTCCAGCATATTCCGGACCTTCCTCCACTCGAGACCATCTAAACCACAGCCAATTCTGGGCATTGCGATCTTCCTTATGCCACTCCATAACACTCTTCTTTTTAGATCAAGCAACGAATTCCACATTTCTCGATAATCAGGTTTTCCAGACGATAACTTCTTTGTCACCAAGTAGTAAATGAATCGTTCTTGATCCCTTAACCATAGCACTCTTCCGACACGTGGACCAAACTCTCGCAGCTTCTCTACTTGACCAAACTTCGCTTTGAAAACGGAAGCAATTCCACGGGACATGCGGAGATCGGCCGCCACACAATGAGCAAGTGAATATTCTGACGACAGAGTGAAGAGGTCTTGTTGTCTCTCAATGGTTACGCCGAATGAAGCCACTTTATTATCTCCATACATCCTCTGAAACTCTTCGTATGAGACTTCCTTCCTCTGTTCCGTTACTCTGCGTACACCCTCCGCATGATTGTTCCCGTTATAACGTCCTAGTCTATTAAAATGGACAACTCTCGGCTTTCCATTTGGCATTTTACGAATACGATAAATGACATCGTTAATTCGTTTTACCACTTTGTATGGACCCTCCCAGTTATTCTGAAGCTTGGGGGACAAACCACGACGCTTTTGAGGGTTATAAAGCCAAACCAAATCTTCTTCTTGGTAACCCCCTTCTTGAGCTCGAACGTCATAATTTTGTTTCATTCGGTCGCTTGCACATTGAAGATTTGATCGTACTAGGTTATGAATGCTATCCATTTTCCTTCTTAAGCCGCTCACGTAGCCCTCGCCAGCCAAATCTTCACCAGGTTTACTACCAAAACTCAAATCACACGGCAAGCGGAGTTCTCGACCAAAAATGACGTTAGCAGGGGTTTGCTTAGTAGATTCATGGATGGATGATCGATACGCCAGAAGGAAGAAGTTGAGATGTTGGTCCCAGTCTCGTTGATTGGCAGATACCACCTTGGACAAATACCTGTTAACTGTTCTGTTCATTCTTTCGACCATTCCATCTGACTGTGGGTGTAAAGCCGTCGTTCTGGTCTTCTTGATGTCCATGACTTTGCAAACTTCCTGGAAAACAGCAGACTCAAAATTTCTTCCTTGGTCAGAATGTAATTCTAGTGGCACTCCAAAACGGCAAATCCAGTCATTAACCAATACTTCAGCTACAGTAACGGCCTCTTGGTTAGGCAAAGCGTAAGCTTCAACCCATTTGCTGAAGTAGTCCATCGCGACCAGAATGTATTTGTTGCCGCGTTCACTTTCAGGAAACGGACCAGCGATGTCAATTGCAATTCGCTCAAATGGACTCCCCACATTATACTGCTTCATTGGAGCTGTTGGTCGTCGATGCGGTCCCTTGCTAGCGGCACAGACGGTGCACTTCTTGCACCACTCATCTACATCTTTCTTGCAACCGACCCAATAAAATCTTTGGCGCAACTTTTCCAACGTCTTCTTCGATCCAAAGTGACCTCCACCAACTTCCTCGTGAAGTTGCTTCAATACTTCCGCGACCCTGCTTCTCGGAACCAGCAATTGCCTTTTCTGCTCTTGCCCATCGTCACTCTCCAGGATTCGTTTAAGAAGACCATCCTCCATCACCAAGGAATCCCATTGTGCCCAGTACGCCTTAACATTGGGGGAATGTCGCGCCACCTCTTGCCAATTTGGTCTATCTCCATTCTTCTTCCATTCCACAATCGGTTGTAAATCAGGATCCGCCTCTTGCTCTTGAGCAACGACAGCAGGTTGCCAAAAGTCATCCACCAAAGTAGTAGCACAAATTGACCCCATCTTTTCTTCTGCTCGATTACAATGGTTGCAATCTAACCCGCAAGGTCTCCGAGACAATGCATCTGCATTTCGATGACTGGTTCCTGCTCGGTGCTCAGTTCTGAAGTCGTACTCCTGAAGTCTCTCAATCCATCTTGCAATTTGACCCTCTGGACTCTTAAAGTTCAGTAACCATTTCAAAGCTGCATGGTCTGTTCTTAATAGGAATTTTCTCCCATACAAATATTTATAGAAATGCTCGATGGACTTCACCGCCGCCAGAAGTTCTCTTCTCGTCACACAATAATTACGCTCTGGTTTTGACAGAACCTTGCTGAAGTACCCAATCACTTTTTCCTGCCCATTTTGTTTCTGCGAAAGTACGCCTCCAATCGCAACATTGCTGGCGTCCGCATCCAATATAAATTCACCCTCGGCTTGAGGATAGCACAAAATCGGGGCACTGATCAGTCGCAACTTCAGCTCTTGAAACGCCGCTTCACATTCCTCGGTCCACATAAACGTTCTGCCATCTTCAGTGAGACGGGTTAGCGGTTTAGCGATGGTAGCAAATCCAGGCACATAGCGACGATAATAGGTGCACAGTCCAAGGAAGCTTCTGATTTGATGTTTATCTTTTGGAACTGGCCATTCACTTACGGCTTTAGTTTTCTCCGGATCAACGGCAACACCTTGGTCGGAAACGATATGTCCCAAATACTGGACAGCTTTCTCAAAAAGGTGACACTTCTTCGGGGAAAGCGTGAGATTGGCCGAGCGAAGCCTTTGGAATACCTCCTCGAGATTCTTCATGTGGTCTTCAAACGTCTCCCCTACCACAATTATGTCATCCAGGTATACCAGACACGTTTTCCACGATAATCCTTTCAATACGGACTCCATTAGCCGTTCAAAGGTGGCCGGAGCGTTGCATAAACCAAATGGCATTACTGTGAATTGCCATAATCCAGTTCCAATTGTGAATGCCGTTTTCTCACGATCTTCAGAAGCTACGCCCACTTGCCAATAACCACTCTTCAGATCAAGGGTAGAAAAGAACCTGGAGCCAGACAACGTATCCAAGGTGTCATCAATTCTCGGTAAAGGATAACTGTCTTTCTTGGTCACGTCATTAAGACGACGATAATCTACACAAAATCGCGTCGACCCATCCTTCTTCTTCACTAATACCACCGGTGACGCCCAAGGACTGCTCGACGGCTCGATGACACCTTCAGATTCCATGTCTTGTATTATCTTCTCGGCTTCCTCTCGTTTGGCAAGTGGCAGCCTTCTAGGTGACTGTCGGATAGGCTGTGCACTCCCAGTATTGATTTTGTGCTGCACGAGATTAGTTTTTTCCCTTGGAGCCATTCTTGCTTTCAAATACGTCTTGGAATCGAGCTATAAATTCTTTCACCCTCCTCTGCTGCTCCTTTGATAAGCGGGAATCCTTTGGCCAAAGTTGATTCAGAATTTGGGATGCACCGCTCTTATTAACCGTGTTTCCAGTGTCTACACCGCTAACTTGACGAATCACACACGAAACACTTGAACATTCTCCAAGAACAGTGCCTTTCCGCAAAGTCACTGGATGATAGTTGACATTCATCACACGAACCGGAATTGTCTTTTTACATCGGAACACTTCTTTACCGACTAAAACACCGCGACCGACCATCTGTTCATCACTCGCGGGCTCGAGAAGCATAACACTGCCCTCAGTAAAGTCTCCGTCCAAACAACCCGCGACCATAACTTCGGTTCGGTCCTTTAGCACTGTGTCCTTGCACAAAATCACTCGCGATTCACACTCTTTTTGTGGATGGATCACCAGTTCCTCATTATTAACATGGATCACTCCTTGTTGTAGATCCATCCTAAAGCCATACTTCGTCAAGATGTCCATGCCCAAAATGAGTTCACTCTGAATCTCAGCTACCAGAACTTTTTCATTTATGCAAAAGTTTCCAAATGCAATATTCACAGTCACTTCTCCATAAATCTTCACAGCATCTCCAGTTGCTGTACGCAGTCCCCATCTGGTAGTGGAGAGTTTCTTCTTGACGACATTTGGTCCCACGATAGTTCTCGTAGCTCCAGTATCCACAAGCATCCTAACTGGTGAACCATCCACGAAAGCATCTACAACAATCGACTTTGGAGTTATGTTATTTAAAAAGGATATGCATGCTGTTAGGGCTCTATTATGAGAGGTCGACGTTTGCCCCTTGACGCCGACCTTTTTTAGTTTTCCTGCTGTTCCATTGAGGGACCTCTGCCATAGCCTCTCCTGATAGGCTTTTTACAGCGACTTCGGATATGGCCCACTTCACCACAATTCCAGCAGCGGACTTCCTTGTTGTTTTTCAAAAGATTCACGGTGCCTTCTAGCTTCTGGAACCTCTTCTCGATCATTTCGGTCATAGTTGCAGTTATTTTCTCTGCCAGCTGGTCAGCATTTTCCGATTCCACGGTTCTGACGTATCCATGCCCTTTAACTGCCTGTATAGCCGCTTGCATCTCCAGCGCTTGAGCGAGCGCAGCTGTTAACGTCTTAGGACGGCTCAAGAACAAAGCCTGTTTTATTTCGGGATCACGCAATCCATCCGTGAACCTCTCTACTGCCCATTCTTGCAGTACAGAATCAGGTACATTATTGTACACGATCTGACTCAGACGGGCAACATCCGCCTCGTACTCTTGCAAACTTTCTCCAGACTTCTGACTCCTATTCCGGAGCTGCATCCTAAAAGCTCCTACCATATGAGCATGCCCATATCTAGTCTCCAAACGTTCCACTATGTGGCCGTAGCTTTTACGTTGAGCAGGAGGGAGTGTCTGAAGAACATCCAGTGGCTCTCCGCGCAAGGCGACTGTCAATGCTACAGCCTTTTGGTCGTCGTTCCAGCCATTCGACACAGCAGCAGCGTCGAACTGGATGAAGTAGTTTTCCCAGGTTGTTTTCCCATCAAATGTAGGTGGCTTTACTGCTGCATCCAGTCGTCGAATTGTGGGCTCATGCACTTCACTGATTCTACTTACTTGTTCCTCACCGTTGGGCGCATCAGTCTCCATTATTTGATGCCTCTCGTTTTCAATATGTCGACTATCCCAGCGTCTCTCCAGTTCCCGGAACTTGTCGTAAAATTCTTCTTTTATTGCACCTATTTTATGTTCCAAAGCCACCGAATTTTCCAGAACTGCCTCGATTTTTCTATCGAATTTAAATTCTAATATTTTCGAATTTTCTTCCATGTTTCTCTCGATCGTTCTAGAGCTTTCGGCGAGTTCCTTTAATTCTTCCCTTAATGTTGTGGAACTTTCTTTTAATTCTTCCCTTAATGCCGTGGAACTTTCTTTTAATTCCTCCTTTAATGTTTTCTCGATGTTTTGGAATAATAATTCATTCTCGGACTGAAAGTAATAATTTTCCGGATCATTTCCATCATTGATTATTGCTTCTTTTAATCGTTCCACAAGATCGAGTTTTACACCGGTAGTGTCTAATCCCCTGTCTTCCAACTCTACTTTCAATTCAGCAACCTTTAATTGACTTAGCTTCTTCATTTTAATCCCACTTCTGACACCAATTGTAACGAAACTTTATTTAAGAAACCAAGTCGAATATTTATTTATTTACACGCTAATTATTAATCACTTATTTCTAATTACGAATAGGTACTTAGTTGTTAACTTAAGAATTAATCACTTTATTTACACTAGAGGTTCACTAATTATTTTAATCACACTTAATATTTAATCACTAAAAAGTCTAACCTAATCAACGTTTAAGGTAATCACATTTAAACTTCGCGAACGCGTTAAACTGTAGAACTGTGAACTATCAACTGACTCGTAATAATTGAGCGGCATTATTTATACAAGTCCGCATTTGCTCTCGAAAATTCTAGAAGTAACGGTAAGTCATCGCGCGCGGTGTGACTCAGCTTTCTCGAAACTTCCGGCGGATGAGTCATACCCGCCTTAAACAATGCAATCTCTGTAACAGTATTATTAACATCATGAAACTTCTCCATTGGCAAAAACGTTCAATACCATGTTAAATTCCTATGTTCGACTTTGAGACCGAACTCCCGGTATAGTCCAACGTTTTCCAACCGCACCAAGTAAATCTTCCGAAATCTTTTCAAAAAACACGTTAATAGCTTCTATAACTACATTACCTGACAGGTAACGTCCCTCAGTGGATTTCGGTGTTGGGAAACAATAACCGCTAGGAGCAATATCTGGGCAGTATGTTGTAACAACACACCTTTCTCTTTTGCGTTTACTCTTCATTTCAAAGTTTCAAGTTTCTCTTCAAAGTCTGTAAACTCCTTCTACAAACTTTGAAATTATTATTTTTTTAAGTTTCTTACTCATCTATGCACACGTGACTACTACTATCCTTAGTTGTCGATCTTCCACCCTGGAATCTTTTACATACAGAAAATTATTATTTTTACTGATCTATGCACGTGCGTGTGCTAATACCCTTGACTTTTTCTGTTTGTATGTCAACGTCAACAGCTTTAATCTCCCACATCGATATTCTTCCAGTCTTCATGAGCACCTCGCCGTTTCTTTGCAGTTTTTCTTCTCTATCACTCTGCTCGCCATATTTTCTTTATTTCTGCTTGTTTGGATAGGTATGTTTGATCCCCTTCCTCTATACTTTTTTTACTGCTAATAATTTTCAGACGGTCATTTTTTTCCTTTACTTGCCTTTTCGAATTCGTGCTCACTAGGATATGGGGGTATTATAATTTCTTCTTCGTCCCCCATTATTTGAGTGACTTTTTCTTGCACTCACACTTAATTCCTTTTGCACCGTTCGTCGAATTATTCTTTTCCCCCCAAACTTGTATATGGAAAGTTTACCGTTCTGCACATTTGTTCTTCGCATCAATTTAGGAAATTTGCCTACGAGTTCTTGTCTTTTCAATCATTGAAAATGAAGTACGCCTTTTCTCAATGTAGGTATCGATTTCAAACAATTAGGACCTCCCAAGTCCCAGACATAGTTTCAGCGTCTATGTTTTAATTTAGGCCATACCGCAATTTTGGCATTTTGCCTTTGTGATCCTGTTGAAGTTTTCTATTGTTTTCAACGTTTTTGAAGGCAATTTGTGGATATTAAGACATGATAAAATGTTAGAAGATTAGTTAAAATTATTACAATGAGCGTCCCTGGTTCGGTCTTTAACAGTGTATGACTTGGGACCGTGTACGATACAAGAATGTTTGTTTTTAAAGCTAAGCGCTTCTGAAGCTTACGTTTTTGAAGAAATCTGAATTTGCTGAAAATCTTCCACCTCATATTAGTTTCCATCAGAAGAATGCTAGAATAGTATCGAGTGCCAAAAAAGAAGATCTGAGTAGATAAAATTGCTCCTTTTTTCTTAAGTAGAATGAATGCATTTCGGTTTAGATTTGTAAAACTTATCTATCGCTACCTAAGTGTTTCTTATACTTCTGATAAGCAATATTGCACAGAACTTACTATCCCCGAAGTAAGTTAGTGGACAAATGTTTCTGCCTATTGTTCATTGCAGAAGTACATATTTTCTTATTTCCATGTACTTTTTGTCCGACAACTTGCTTGAAAAATGAAAGCATAAGCTTTTTTAAACAGTGAACCAAATTTCTCCGCTGGACGTGAATGGTCCACAAATTTAAATACATAATATGAATGTATTTATGTGTCTTTCTAACCTCAATTTGACCTTCGGATAAATATTTCGACACATCATTTATTATTTATAATTTATTATTATTGTGTTTAGGAGTGGTCCCAATTGGTCCCTGCACTGCGACCTTTTGGTCTATTGTGCTCCCCGCTGTTGTCTAATCTTCGAGAATACCTGTATCTTTAACAAAGTCCAGGATTTTAGTATGGCGAATCTTGGTTACTTCCTCTTGTGTAATGTTTTGATTTCCAAGTAGGTGTTCGCTTGCCTTTGTGAATGCCTCAGATTGGCAAGTAACGTGATAGGGCGTTTCTTCTTCCTCATCACAACCCCTGCATGTCGGGCTATCGGTCAGTCCCATGTTATGCAGGTGTTTCTTCAGGGGATAGTGGCCTGTGACCATCTCTGTCGCAAATTTTATCTTCGTCCTACTGAACTTCAAGATGGGCGCTGGTAAGTCCCCTTTTGGGATTTCCAGAAAGATCTTGGAATAATTTTGTCCTGGGATTTTCGACCAGTGTCTGCAATGCTCTTTCGTGAGTATTGCCTGAATCCCCTTTTTGGCTGTGTTGTAATCCCACAGGCCAGTTCGGGTCCTATGAGTGGGTTTGCGCTTGCCATTCTCGCCTAAGCTCCTCACACATCATTTAATTCATTATGATTATGATGGGTACCACACTCGGTACTACACCAAACAGAAACAAATAATCATTTACTCTTACCGTCGCGTCGTTATGTCTAAAGATGTTGAGCTAAGTAATTGAAATTTATTTTTTGTTAGTTAGTTGCGCCAAATTTTTGATGCCAAAATCGCAAAGTCTTTGACGTCTCATTAACCTCTTGTATTTCATGCCAGAAATAGGCAACGCCAACCATATTATGGCATATAAGTTTCAAAATATCAAACCGAAAACATTTCTGCTAACTTTCACTTGTACGTAAGCCGGATATACCTGTATGGTGAGAGTACTTTTGATTTTTTTTTAACTGGTATAATTCGAACAATGTTTGAAAAAATCAAAACTTAAGTAGGTACTTAATTATATGTAATAGCTAATAATAAACACAAGAGTAATTCCATTAATTAGTTGAATTAATTACGAAGTTCCGCAAAGTTTAGAGTTTGGAGAAAATTAATTCAAAACCTAAGTACATACTTATTTTTGAGGATGACCGTCATGAAATTTATGGTGGTCAAGAAGACTTCAAAGAGAACTCTTCATTGAAAAAATTCGATGAAGACGGCAGTAAATTATGAAATACGTTAAAATCAAAGAAGAAAAGGAATGTATTACTTTTGGCATCATGCAATATTTTTCTTAACCACGAATGTTTTAAAAAGTTGAAATTTAAGAAATTATTACTACCTACTTAGAGTCCGAGCTGGGGGGGGGGACTACCCCCTCTTGCCCCTCCTTATGGACGCCCGTGCGGCCTTGTTGTTCCTTATTAGTACGAAACAAATTATAACGATAAACTTAAAAATGAAGTGCTTATGATGTCCAAGATCCCTCTCCTCTTTCCTGTACTGCTCTATGTTCACATTGTCTGTCGTTTACAATACCGTTACTATTGTTATCCTTCAGGAAGGACTTCCTAACATAATCCTTATCGCGCAAAAATATTCACAGGATTGATTTCACAGGATCTCATCGAAGATTAGTAATTACTAAAATGGACTTGAAGGAAGAAAGACAGATTAAATAGATAGCTGTTACGATGTAATCTTCCATACAGTTTCTCCATTCCTCCTCGCATTCAGACAAATGAAGAAGGCAAGTGTTTGGTACTTCAGTGAAGCTGAAGTACTGCAAAGTTGCGCATCAACAACAGTAATAATAATATGGTGAAGGAGCAGCTTTTGGAACGTCGCGTCGTTAGGTTATCAACGAAACTTGAATAATGAATGCAGCTTATATTAATACACTAAAATAGGAAAAATCTTCATAGTCACCCATAGTAAAGTGAGTGACGTTTTGTTACCATTGAATAAAGAGTATGTGAACCAATTCAATGCCAAATGTCGACTCTACATTTAAGATTATCTCAATCGAACATTTCATTTTATTGGTCTTCATAAACAGTATTTTAGTACTGTATGAGAACTTAGGTTTGTGTTATTATACCTATACCTACTTATAAAGCACGTCACATCCTTGTACTTAAATTCACAGGATAATTCGCGTTATTTTAGTCCTCTGACCTATGGGACCGCAAGAGAACACACTCCTCCAAGAGATTGAGTGGTGAATGAAAACATTGACATTCTATAAGTAAATTCAATGATGAAAACTAAAATTTCTAACAATTTCATCGTTACAACGTCTAATGTTCTAAACGGAAATCAGTCTCCTAATATTTCTAAAGATTTCATTATAGTCTAGTATGAATGTATGATTGTTATTTTAAATTCATGAAATAAATAACGATGTCAGTTAATCAATACAGGGTGTAAGTATACATACCCGCAGGACTATGAAATGTCAAAGACACACCCCGAAACGGCATTAATCAACCGAGTTTCAAAGCAAAATAGTTATTTGACACAAAACTCACCCTCACGAAAGAGATTATCTAGTGCGATGATTCATGACTAGAAAAGATCACTTAGAAGAAGAAGGTAAACGAAAGGGAGCTGAAATTACAGATGTGGCAACCGCTTTTGGTGCCTCGGGCTATCCCTGTTGGGTGTTGGCATGCCAAGGCCGCAAGTTTAGATGGTTCAACTCGGTTAATATTAATCTATTTTGATTCGTAAGATTTTTCTTCTCTAGTAAACAAGGAAATAAATTTAATTATCTTTTGTTTTAAATAATTAAACGGGCATTCGTACGACATTTTTGCGGTTAGTTATATATGTGTACTGTACACGTTTCCTATATGGTTGAGGAATTTATCAAATGATGTGTAAAAATGTAATCAAGCAACTTCGACCAAACTGGGCGAAGCTTTAAAAGCATTAAATTGTACATGATACGACACATAGACATAAGTACGAATTTCCTGTGTTTTTTCGTTACGATTAAATCTACATATTTATACAGGGTGTCTCACGGTGACCGTCGGTCGGGTTAGAAGTATATCAAGAACTGTAAAAGCCAGAAATTTGAAATTTTGCACATGCGGCATGGAGTGTTTAATCTATTAAATTATACATAGCTATTTATACAACTAGTGGTAAAAGCGATACTTTTTATCATCAGACGTGAAAATTGTTCATCGAGGCGAAGCCGAGATGAACAACACGTCGTGTGATAAAAAGGCGCTTTTATCTCGTGTTTTATACAAGATTTTTTCGCATTTTGTTGCAAAATGAATGAATGAACAAAATTTTTTCACTTATAATTGCACAAGAGGTTTGTATTTTACCGAGTAAATTTGGGTTGTTTAATAAGAATCTGTTGCCTAGCAATTAGACGAGAAAAACTGTCAACCAATAAAAATGCGACACCGAAGGTGGAGCATTTTTAGGTTGACACTTTTTCGAGTGAAATTGCTAAAGGAAACAGATTAGAATTTAAACAACACAAATTTACTTGCTATAAATACAAATCTCGAGTGTAATTCGGCAGGACAATTTAACGAACAAGAAATTTAGAAATCCGTTCGTAACTTTACCAAATGGACTCATTCTTAAAGTAACACAAACATCATGCAATAAATTATTCGCAAATGTCAAACTATACCCTGTTCAAGTGACCAGCCATTGCACGTCATTATTCGTGTACCAATGCTATAATTATAATTTACTAAGCAACTTTAATAAAATTTGCATTAAAGCCAAAATGTCATCGTAAGTACAGTTGGTATTAAAAGTCATTAATCGTGTAGGGTTAGCGACCATATTTTATCCTTGTCGCACACTTTGCAGTTCGTACTTACAACTTAAAACGTAGTGCGAATATAAACTCATAAAATATCTCGATGTTGTCACGTCAAGTTTTGTTTACTTTGTTAAATTCACCGGTACGCATTTAAGCTATTTTTTTTTAAATTGCGTTACTAAAAACAGTACTTATCAGTACTCTTATATTGTTTATGTCTACATTAGTTGTTGTATTTTATTATTACATAGGTATACAGTATCAATTTGTTCCTAACCTAAAAACGTCAGTCTGACAACACGTACATTTGACAACGCTGATTACACGTCATTGATTTAGTAAGTTTTAAGCTATGACGTGCAACGGCTGGTGACTTGAACAGGGTATATGTATTTATACGGCGGCCACGGATACTGCGATAGTTGATTAGAATTTGAAAGTGAAAAAACCACTATAATAGTGCATTTGTCGCTGTAAAAGTGACAATTGCACTGCGGCTAATGGGATTTTTTATACATGAGTTAAATTGTCCGTATAAATTGCTGATGAGTCGTATCTAGACATCCAGAAGGTCCGTTGCTATGGCAATTTATTTCAATAGCAATCTAGACATTCAGAAAATCCGTTGCTATGTCAATTTATTTCGATAACAACGAATTCTTTGACAATTTTGAAGGTTTTCGAATCAAATTTGCTATTTCTTGAAATGAGTTCTTCCGAAGATTCAGATATTGAAAACGATCCAAATGCAGCTAAGTAGATACATGTTTATAATAAATAGAGGTTTTTTGCTGTTCTTTGTCTTATTTCTCCACAATAAATGTCATTTTACAACCATTTACAAAAAGTAAAAGCATTTTATCACTTCTTACAAAAAGTAAAAGCAATTTATCACTTGTTACAAAAAGATTGACTTTTCAAAACTACAATGGCATTCAAAAAGTTGACATTTTGCAACGAAATGCGAAAAAATATTTTCCAAATGGCAGCACTTCCGGAAATACCGGAAGTGAGCGTCAACTTCTTTATTTTAAATACAAACCAGGCAATTTTTTTTCACATTCTGATGTGTCATAAAATGTTTAGTAAGTATGCGTAAAATAATCGGCGTATCAATTTTGATTGTTGAGAAAAAAAAAAATTTTCACTGCAAAATGTCAAAATCTTGTTTAGGAAATAAAATTGAAAGTCGAAGGTGGTAAAAGTTAGGGAAATGGGATTTTAGGTTCTCAATGTCAAAAGATTGAGACACAATTGTCTGTCATGGATAATAAAAAATTGCCCGCGGTTACGTATCTATTTGACGTTATTTCCAGACTTAAGAAAAACTTTAAAAAGTCTCTTTTTTCAAATTGAATGCATATTTAATTATCAGCCTCTTCGATGCAGAAATAAATTTCCTTTAAATTGATATACCATGTTCCTATACCTAAAATCAATGATTACAGAGTTATTTACATTTTTCTAATTAAATTTATAATTCTAATTAAATTTATAATTACATACTTTACAAAACATGGTTGGCTTTGAAAATTTTCAAAAAATCTTTATTCAATTATTTCTTATGATGACAGTGGTCAGTTAGCTATCAGTTTGAAAGTTTACGCTACATTTACGTTTGTTATCACTGTTATCAGTGTTATCTGTTTGAATTTTGATTTTTGCGCTTAATATTTGTTTTTAATTGGGAAATATGGAATACACAAACGCTGATATTCTAAATTTGTTTTACATTCATGGCGAGTCTGCTCGTATTACTTTTCGGACCTGCAGAATCTTTAACCATTGAATAAAGAATCACTCAACACTTTAATGAAAGATATTCGCATTTACCTACAATGACAGAACGAAAAATCAGGATGATTGAAAAGAATTTTCTAAATTTGGGCGAAGTAAATGCGCCACGAAGTTTGGCAAAGCCAATTGTCCCCAATGACGCTGCAGAAACCAATGTATTGGGATATTTTATGTTTTCCCTGAAAGTTCTGTTCGTTCGGCGGAAAGAGACCTTGGATAGTCAAGAAGTTGCATAGATAGAATTTTAAATAATCATAAAAGCATAAGCATAAGAAACAATTGAATAAAATTTTTTCGAAAATTTTCAAAGCCAACCATGTTTTGTAAAGTATGTAATTATAAATTTAATTAGAACAATGTAAATAACTCTGTAATCATTGATTTTAGGTATAGGAACATGGTATATAATCATTGATTTTAGGTATAGGAACATGGTATATCAATTTAAAGGAAATTTATTTCTGCATCGAATAGGCTGATAATTAAATTGGCATTCCATTTAAAAAAAGAGACTTTTTAAAGTTTTTCTTAAGTCTGGAAATAACGTCAAATAGATACGTAACCGCGGGCAATTTTTTATTATCCATGACAGACAATATTGTGTCTCAATCTTTTGACATTGAGAACCTAAAATCCCATTTCCCTAACTTTTACCACTTTCGACTTTCAATTTTATTTCCTAAACAAGATTTTGACATTTTGCAGTGAAAAAATTTTTTTTTCTCAACAATCAAAATTGATACCCGATTATTTTAAGCATACTTACTAAACATTTTATGACACATCAGGATGTGAAAAAAAATTGCCTGGTTTGTATTTAAAATAAAGAAGTTGATGGTCACTTCCGGTATTTCCGGAAATGCTGCCATTTGGAAAATATTTTTATTTAATAGATTAAACACTCCATGCCGCATGTGCAAAATTTCAAATTTCTAGCTTTTACAGTTCTTGATATACTTCTAACCGACGGTCACCGTGAGACACCCTGTATGTATGTTAGTAGATATGTATCTCACCTCTCTTCATTAGATTCAGACAAGGACACATGTGTATATAAATATGTCGTGTTGAGACACGATATTGCGTTCAGGCGTTGAGTTTATTCAATGGTTCAGGTAAAACAGCAAACAAATAACAAAACAGGTCAGTTCACAGTCAAATAAAACGAAAAACTAGAATTTTGAACTCCTCTCTTAAAACATTCCCTTATTGTGCAAAATTTTGTTTCCCATTCATCATGATAATGGTCGTTTAAGTAATATACAAGGTGGACAACGTAATAGAGGTTATAGAACTCGTCAAAACTAACACTTTTAAAATAATTTTTTTCATTTAGGCTTTTGTTTTCGAATTATGGACATTTTATTGATTTTTTACAAATCTCTATATCCCCATTATTTATAGTCGTACCTATTTCAAAAAATCAAAGTTTTTTGGAATCAACAGTTTAACAACAGCAAAATGGCGGTCATTTTAAATTTTCCAAATTGAATAGCACAAAATCTACTCCAGAAATTTTGAAAAAATTTTACCAATAAATTGCCTAAGCAATTATCTACAAATTTGATTTTAATCATTTTCCTGTAATTTTCATCCTAAAGAAGTTATTGTAGAAAATAGATTCATGAATTTATGCATTATGCGATATCAAATATCAATGTATTATTTTCACAAGTCAAACAACCAGAAATAATTGAACGTTTCTTACTTTAATTGTTTTTATTTGTTTGACAATCGCAGTGTATTTGATATAAATCATATAATGGAGCCTTTTGAAAACTTAGAGATGGTTGAAATGTTAATAATGTACGGAGAGGCAAGGCGAAATTCTAGGGCAGCTGTAATTCTTCATCACGAACGATACCCTAATAGACAATTCGGCAAGATAATCCTGTGAGACCAGTGAGAACCCCTGATTTTGAGGATGATGTTCTCGTTCATTTTGCTGCAGATCCAACAGCAAGTACACGTCGAGTTTCTAGAACTTTTGGAGTAAGCCATACGAGTGTGTAGAGGGTTCTTCATGAAGAACGTATGTATCCTTACCATCTTCAGAAGGTGCAGCATCTGAAGGATACTGATTTCCAACCCCGAATAGAATTCTGCAGGTGGCTCATAAATTATAGAAATTTAAGAGCTTTTTGGATTACATCCTCTACTCGGATGAGGCAACGTTTGGGCGGGATTGGACTTTTAACTCAAGAAACAGTCACATTTGGGACGCGTAAAATCCCCACGGTGTTTTCAATCGAGGACATCAGGGGCGATTTTCAATCAATGTGTGGGCAGGGATAATAGGAAGTTATCTCGTTGGTCCTTATTTGCTGCCAAATCGGCTCACCGACAACGACTACACAAACTTTTTAAACACAACTTTGGTGGATCTTTTAGAAGATATACCCTTACTAGGCAAAGCATGTGGTTTCAGCACGACCGACGGTGGTCCAGCCCATTCATCAAGAGGTGTAAGGGCAACCTTAAATAGAAGGTTTCCCAATAAATGGATAGGGCGTGGAGGCTCCGATTAGTTGGCCGGCGCGGATAAACCCGAAATTCTTCAACATGTTTTTCGTGAAGAAATGTTAAAGCGATGTAGACGATGTGTGCAAAGCCATGGTGACCATTGTGAACAATTTTTAAGGTAATCATAAGGAAGAGTCTAACTAAAAACAATTAAAGCAAACGTTCAATTATGTCTGGTTGTTTGATTTGTGAAAATAATACATTGATACAAGGCCACCTAAAACAGAGGCCTTGATTGATATCGCATAATGCATAAATTCATGAATCTATTTTCCACAATAACTTCTTTAGGATGAAAATTACAGGAAAATGATTAAGATCAAATTTGTAGATAATTGCTTAGGCAATTTATTGGTGAATTTTTTTCAAAATTTGTGGAGTAGATTTTGTGCTATTCAATTTGGAAAATTTAAAATGACCGCCATTTTGATGTTGTAAAGTTTTTGTAAAAAAGTGTTGAACAAACGTTGTAGATATTAAACTGTTGATTGCAAAAAGCTTTGATTTTTGTGAAATTCGATTACAAATAATGGAGATTAGAGATTTGTAAAAAATCAAAAAAAGGGCCATAATTCGAAAACAAAAGCCTAAATGAAAAAAATTATTTTAAAAAAGTGTTAGTTTTGACGAGTTTATATAACAAATCAATGATCACGAAACCGAAGTTTATATAACCTCTATTACGTTGTCCGCTTTTAATAGAAACACCCTGTATAAACTGTTGTTATAAACAATAAGGTTACAGTAAATTGAATCACAATGGTTTAAGTTATAATTGTAGCATTAGTTGCGATTCATTTGTTAAAAGTTTTTTTCCGTTAGGAATTGATAGGTAAGAGGGTTTATTTCTTATCCAACACTTTTGAATATTTGTGGGAATTACAAGAGTTTTCACTTGATTCGCAGATCAGTACGAATTGCCAATTCCAGAAAAATTCTCGTGTAGCGTGAAGGACAACATAATAATTTAAAAAAATCATTTTAGGGAAGGTTTTTGGAACTCAGTTTTTATTTTTGCTCGAATTTTTTTAGTACTGTACTCAAATATTTCCTCACAAGATACAAATTCCTTGGAATTACTTTTGGGACGATTTTTTTAACTTTGTGCTATGGTGACTCAGGGCTGTGTGATTGGTCCATAACTTTTTTGCTATTCAAGACATCGACATGCGGTTTTCACCACCAAGTAAGCACACTTATACTGCATATCGTAGTTCAACGATTCTACAATGCAAGTTATTTTTCAATTTTGTATCGCAATATATTGATAAGTTATAGGTATATAGTAGGTACATTTCATATGACTAACAATAGCATAATACTATAATTTTTTGGTTTTCAACAGACCATTTCTCACGTCAATTCCTATTTAGTTATCTATATTATATTTCGTTTTTTTAATTATTTTTTTTTGCTGGAACAACCTTTTATTTACGTCATCAATCATATAATTGCACGTAACTGCTGACACCGGACTTTGCATATTAAAATTACTTTTGAGTTTTGACCTCGCATTTATATATTTTTTGAATAAATAAATCAACTGGCTTTAATTGCAATTAAGTTTCTTATGATTATGAATAATTTAAATTTTGCGCACTTGAGGGCAATTGGGTTACCAAAACAATACGATCTTTTCAAAATTGGGATCTTCAACTATTCGATAAACATGTGGCTTCAGCCCCATGGCATTTAATTTACGAAACCCGGCATTTAATTTACGAAACCCTTGCACCTGAGGATAAGGTTGGATTATTGACATTTGACAATGTTCATAATCCAATTATTTGACATTCACGCGCCCTTAAAAACAGTTAAGTTTTCCAAAACACCAAAACCTTGGGTTACGGATAACGTTAAATTTTTGATGTCACTTATAAGCCTTAAAAAAATTTAGAAAAACAAAAAAGTCGAGTGACTGGAATTATTACAAAGTGCTTCGAAATTATGCTACAGACAGGCGCGGTTCGCAGGGAAAGGAAAGCTTATTTCAATTATGACTTTAGCAATTGTAAAGATAGAAAGATGTTCTGGAATAAGATAAATGCTTTAGGTGTACATAACAAAAAAGAGTGCAAATTACCGAATCACCTGCGTGATGCAGATAAAGTAAATGACTATTTTATTCAATCTATGCAAAATATCGCCATTCAACCTAATCAGACATTAATTGATTCTTACAATCGCAACGTAATAGATAGTTCAACGAATAAATTTAACTTTACTGAAATATCTGAATTAGAAATGTTTGAGATTCTCAAAAAAATTAAAACCGGTGCCATTGGTGTTGATAATATTAGCATTAAAATGATACTGCTATGTTGCCCGGTCTTACTCCCCCTTCTAACACATATTGTCAATGTTTGTATTTCAACTAGTACATTTCCGTCTCAATGGAAAGTAGCTAAAGTTATACCTCTCCCAAAAGTTAAGTCCCGCGTCGAGTATAAACAGCTGCGACCAATTAGCATCCTCCCAATCTTTTCTAAAATACTTGAGAAAGTTATGGAATGTCAAATGAGAAAATATTTTAACCAGAACAACATTTTGGCTATGCATCAATCAGGTTTTAGATCGGGTTATAGTTGCGCTACAGCTATGCTGAATATTGTCGACGACATATTATGTAGATCTCACGATGAAAGTAAATGTACTGCTTTGGTGTTGGTGGACTTCACCAAAGCCTTCGACACCTTAAATCATTCGTTATTACTAGCCAAGCTACACTATTGCAATTTCAATTCCTCTTCATTGTTGCTTATAAAAAATTACTTAAGTCTAAGGTCGCAGATTGTTTTTATTGATGATTCCTCTTCTAGACCCCAGCTGTTAACCAATGTGTACCGCAGGGTTCAATCCTCGGCCCTTTGCTGTATATTTTGTATACTTTTGATTTTGATAACTGTATTAAACATTGCAACTGGCACTATTACGCAGATGATACTCAACTATATTATTCGTTTCTACCTAAAGACGTACATGATGCAAACACAATTATAAATAGCGACTTGACTAGTATTTTATCATTTGCCAAAAAGCATTCCTTAATTGTAAATGCATCTAAGTCTACGGTCATAACATTTGTTTACAGTTCCATTCAAACGTTGGCTGTAGGTAATTTAAATATTAATATTGATGGTGTTCGGTTGACTACTGTTGAGACTGCCCGTGATCTGGGCTTGATTATTGACAGTAAACTCAGATTTAAAGAACACATTAACAATCTAATTAGAAAAGCCTACTTATCTTTAAATTTTCTATATACCAATAGACAACTTTTTAATATCAAAATTAAAAAATACTTATGTGACGTTCTGGTGCTTTCTCATTTTAATTTCTGTGATGTGGTATATGATGCATGCATTGACAAGTACGATCAACGTCGAATTCAGTTGATACAAAACAACTGTATGCGCTTAATCTTCGGTATACGAAGGAGAGAGCACATATCTCATAAACTCATGGAACTCGGATGGTTGAATATGGCCAACAGAAGATTTTTGCACTCCGCTTGCTTATTTCACAATATGTATCATTAAATATAAATCGCCTCCGTACCTGTACAACAAAATACGTTTTAGAACAGACATCCACAACATTAATATAAGATTTAAGAACATCATTTCATTACCGTTCCTCCACATAGAACAACGTTTTATAAATGCTCATTTTCATATAGAATTATTTTTTTCTATTTTGTCGAGTATTTTGTGTAACAGTAGTTTAATTTTGTCTCATACTCTACAGCAGTGTTTTCATCGGGTTTAGGTGGAAGAACAGTCGTTGGTTCGCCAACAATCTGAACCTCACCCCAAGGTTAACCAACCGTATACTACCTGTACATAATGGTTAATAAAGAATTTATTATTATTATTATTATATTATAAAAATATTTTGATTATATAAAGAATGTTCCTATACAGAGTGGTAAACCAAAGTTATGTTTTTTTAAATAGGACACCTTGTATATTTCTACGTTATTAGTTTTTACATGAAAAAATAATGGGACTAGCTCTCTCCGTTTCGGCGTTGTTCAACGTTTTGTTCCAAACAAGGCTCATTTAATAGATCATTGCCCAGTAGGCCATGGATGTTTTTCGACAAACTTGCCACAGAAAATTTTAGAATAACTTGGAATTTTAATAAATAGTCGCCTTTTGGTCGCTGTCAGCGAATATCGCAAGTGATATGACAGTTAATTTAGAATAGATGATAGTGTGATAATCTACTTCACTGCTTTTATAAAATAACAAATTGATTAAATTATTATTAATCAAATATTAGTAAATAATTAACAATAACAATAATGAACATTAATGAATGAATGTTTTTAGGAAACATAAATAGAAACAATGCAACTAGATATCAATGCAGCTGTTCAAATATTCCACCATTCTGCTGTACAGGGTGATTCACGACTATTCCCTCGGTCTCTTATGCCTAAACGGTACAAGATATCAGCTTCATTTTTTGGTGACATATGTAAATTGATAACGACTATTTTTTAAAATTATTTTCAATTATACAGGATGCTTCACAAAATTGTAATATATCAAAGTTAGGTTTTTTTAAATGCAACCCCCTGTATTTTATTACATTTTTAGATTATACGTTAAAAACTAAGGTAACTTTATTAAACGTTCCCTATACCTATCGCTTACCAATATTGAGAAAATTGTGATTTTAAGAAAAATATTCAATTTAAACAACCCCTAATAACACGGAAACCACTTACTTTCAGTAACACAAATTTATATCGATTTATCTTGACCTTTAAGGCGTTCATTTGCACTACGTAGGATTTCGATTCTTTGTACAGGGTGTTTAGAAAAAGGATTCATATTTTATATTTTTCAAACATCAAAAACTCACTTAACTTAAATGGAACACCCTATATGTTTTTATTCTATGTTGAATAACTTTTCATTTTCTATCAAAAACTATGAGTAATAGATATGTCTAAAATCAACGATTAAAAAGTTATTAAGATTTTTCTCTAAAATTTGTATGAAAATGGTTTTTGTTTGCATTCTAGTAGGCCATGATTTTTTTATTGTAGTTGATAATTAGATATGTGATCAAAACTTAATTAAAAATGAAATTAATAACAAGAAGTAATCATTTACGGAAAAAAATGGTATAGTAAATGCTCAATATGATGACCATTTTCTTCTATGCACAACCGCACTCAATTTTCAAAAGATCTAACGTTTCTCAGGATATCTGGTGTTATAGTAGCAAACGCATCCTTTATTGTAATCTTTATGTCATCAGCAGTGGTAGGTGGAGTGTTGTGGACTTCGAATCCATTTATTGAGGAATTGTCTATTTAAATATTTTTGAAAAAAAACATAAACACCATTCTTATCACATTCAACTTCGCCAGAATTTATATGGACGAGGCTTTCAACGAAGGTTGAATTTTTGTTTATGGAGTCTCGAAAAAGTTGGAAAAGAAGATGAATTCTTTAAATATGTTTTATTTACCGACGAATCCACTTTCCACAACATAACGGCTTGGTAAACCGACATAACTTTCATTACAAAATCGTCACCTGTATCGCACTGTTGACCGCCAAAACCGGTGGAGCCGCAATGTATTTGGGAGAATTTTGATTTTTTGATGAAAACTTGAACGGAGTAAAATTTTTACGGATTTTAGAACAACACTTTTTCGAGTCTTCTTGATGAAGTTTGTTTAGATATTATTATTATTATTATTATTATCATTAAAAATTTAGTTTACAACACTCCACCTACCCCTGTTGATGACATGAAGATTAGAATAAAGGATGCGTTTGCTACTATAACACCATAACGTTAGAAGATCTCTTGAAAACGAGTGCGGTTATGCATAGGAAAAAATGGCATTTACTACAGTATTTTTTCCATTGCTTCAATTTCATTTTTAATTAAGTTTTGATCACATATTATCTAATTATCAGCTACAATAAAAAAATCATGGCCTACTAGAATGCAAACAAAAACCATTTTCATACAAATTTTAGAGAAAAATCTTAATAACTTTTTAATCGTTGATTTTAGACATATCTATTACTCATAGTTTTTGATAGAAAATGAAAAGTTATTCAACATAGAATAAAAACATATAGGGTGTTCCATTTAAGTTAAGTGAGTTTTTGATGTTTGAAAAATATAAAATATGAATCCTTTTTCTAAACACCCTGTACAAAGAATCGAAATCCTACGTAGTGCAAATGAACGCCTTAAAGGTCAAGATAAATCGATATAAATTTGTGTTACTGAAAGTAAGTGGTTTCCGTGTTATTAGGGGTTGTTTAAATTGAATATTTTTCTTAAAATCACAATTTTCTCAATATTGGTAAGCGATAGGTATAGGGAACGTTTAATAAAGTTACCTTAGTTTTTAACGTATAATCTAAAAATGTAATAAAATACAGGGGGTTGCATTTAAAAAAACCTAACTTTGATATATTACAATTTTGTGAAGCATCCTGTATAATTGAAAATAATTTTAAAAAATAGTCGTTATCAATTTACATATATCACCAAAAAATGAAGCTGATATCTTGTACCGTTTAGGCATAAGAGACCGAGGGAATAGTCGTGAATCACCCTGTATACAAAATGTCCCCATATTTTTTCTCTCTTCTTCATCGAGTTTACACAGAAACGGCTCTCGTTCGTGAACAAAACGCGACCCCATTGATTCATATCCCATTCCTCATGTTCATGTCCAACGCAAGTCGCGCTACTCGATGACGTGCCCTAAGTTTTGGAGCTTTTACTGGTACATATGAACCTAACTCGACTTGCTTGAACCTTCTTATTGTTCTTTCACTTATTTGTACACCTCGCATCTCTTGTAAAGCTATTCTGGTGTGTACTGCTGTATGCCGTCTGTTTCTCAAAGTTTCGATTACTATGAAACGATCATCCCTGGCTGTAGTTGAACGTTTTCTGGCTTGCCCGCTCCGTCTCACGTAGGGAGCAGTCTCTGTAATTCGCAAAACATTCTTATGAACAGTAGGTTTTGATGTTTGAAGGGTTCTAGCGCGAACTTCATTGAGGTTCGTGGGTTCTAGCCACTGCGCGATAAGATTGACCACATTTAATTAATGCCACAGCCCTAGCAACTTCTTCCCTTCTTTACCAGATCGGATTTGATATCAACTACAAAACAAAAGTTAATTTTTTCTACAAGCTGTAATATGACGAAAATATGAGCAAATTTTGAAATGATTCTATAATTTTTTTAAAACGCTTGACAGCTGTCAATTTTGTATATAAACAATTGAATACAAGATAACTACTATAAAAATAATATCATACTCAACGATGACCCAAATACAAAAAAAAACAAATGTATTTTGTAAGTGTCCTCCTAATTTTGCCGATAATATTGTAGTATCTAGTACCTACCCTACGTTTAACCGTTGAGTGAAAATTTTCACTCAACGTTAAATTAGCCCTACCTGAATTAAATACATTTTTGTTTCAAACGCCTTAGGAACTAAAATAACACGAATTATTTCAACCAACGCAACGGTCACTTGCCGAATTGAATGCCAAATACTTTTCTGAGAAAGTGTACAGCGAGGGCGAGATGGACTGTAAAAGCGCTATTGCTGATGGGAAATGGTATCCTTACCTATATCAATTGTCGGAAAATAAATAATGCGGAGGCATTATCAACTCCAAACGCCTCTTAATAAAATTTTGGGCCGTCAGATTGTTGTCCATTTTCCATTTTATCTCAACTTCGCAGCACATGGAACCATAGAGCCATTCAAAGTTTGTGGAATTTTTTGGTACTCAATAACAGAACTTAACCGACCCATCGTGAAATAGGAAACTGAAAGTTAAATACTTTTCTGAAAAGGCGCGGTTGTACAGTGACAGCGAAATGAACGATGAAAGTGCTATTGCTTTTGGGAAATTGTGGCCTTATCTCAAACGTGGGTCTATGAATAACTGAGAGAGCACCTATATTCTGCAGGCGTCTTCAGCCGTTAGATTTCACGTTCTGTATTCGTTAATGTTAGAGAAAATTCGCAATCATATTCTCTGGATAAACTCTTGGCGATCTAATTAACAGTAGCACAGATGACAGTAGCAATTTTGTGGAGGACGGAAATTAGAAAAAGAGCGTGTCAAATTCTTCATGTTTTTCTTCCAACACCAACATCCTGTGGAATTTTTTCCCACGCTCAAAATTGTCGGCAACAAAGAACTAATACAATAATAGCAATTAGACGATATATCCAAGACGTAATGAGAACATAAAACTCGTTTTCAATGTCAATGCCACCATCCGCTTAAACTTCACAACGCTTCAACTACGTGTCGAGAATAATGAACAAATAATAAATTTCAATAAATATTTACATTTATCTGGAACGCCCACTTAATGTATTTGTTTATGGTAGTTATTATTAATTAAAGTTGTTTAAATGGTACCGATAAGCATTTTGATTGCATTCATCCTGCGTTATTTTTCTACTCTTCTATCTTTAAAAGGCAGCCTAAAATCAGTATAGCGTGATGACTCAACTGACCTAGAGAATTATAATGCATAACTAATTATGAGAAATGTTGAAACCTTTTCTACAAACTACATTCTTTTACACGCTTGTACACGACAAAATGGTATTCTTTAAATACACCCTCTTTGAAAAAACGGATGTCGAAACATTTTTACCTGCCTTCATCCTAATCCGATAAGATTACTTTTCTAACGGAAATTGATTTTTGTTATTTTATAATTAAATATTTACCACAGTTCCTTTATCAGTCTGTTCCTCAAAAGATCAGACGGAAAATAAAGCGAGAGACTAAGGGCGATGACGATTTAATTGATGAGTCTTACTTACCTATATGGTTTACTACTCCAGTGTGATGATTTAGAGAATTTAACAAAGATTATATGTGATCGAATAAATTTCATGATATTTTGCTATTTGAGTGAAACTTCATACGTTAACCATAACATTGTAGTTATTTTTTTACCTCCGTGTCTTGGAGGGGTTACTAATCCTATACGTTCCTCTTCCACGTCCAGATGTTTTTTTTTAAATGAATCCACCTCTTTAGTTCTGACGTTAGTCACTTTTTAGCACTACCTAATAGTCAAGCGTTAGTTATAATACTGAAATTAACTAACGGATTTGGACAATTTCAAACGTAACAGCAGTTTCCTTTGTGAATCATAAAATAGTGTACCTACACTAAGTAGAATTAGCAATGGCTGTAGCACCGTTAGAGAACTTAATTTCGCTCTTTCGACATACGAGGGACAAGCCATTGACCATTGTTATTGAGAAGAAAAGAACCAGATGTAATTTTATTTTAGATATGTTCAAATGTAGTTGACTTCTGTTATGTTATAATGCACTTAGCATTCTTTCCGTACATTGCTTAAATGCTCCAAGCCAAGCAGCTTTAGAAATAGTATTAAAATAACACCGAACCGCAGCATTGATCTCTTCCTCTGAAAAAACCTTTTCCTCGTAACTTCTTTTTAGCCCAAAAAATAGCCAAAAGTCGCACATTGCCAGATCCGGTGAGTAGGGAGTGGGGTTCGATTACATTAATCTTGTTTGCAGCCAAATACTGTCGAGTTAGCTCTGCAGTGTGGGAAGAAACATTATCGTGATGTATAGCATAATTCCCTTCTTTGGCGCTTTATTAAATCCTTCCCGCAAACAGTGTTCGACGTACCATTTAGCTGTGATAGTTTTCTACTCCTCTATACTCACTGGACCGGTACTTCCAAAGGACACATCGAACATTACTTTCTTCATTGCTCGCTGATATCTTAATGTGGCGGTTTTGCTAATATGAATGCTAACGTAGTGATATTATGTGAAATATTTTTTAAACGTCAAGTACGTATCGGGTTAGCCCTGTCCCAATTCACACATTTTGCAAATACCTACATGCAGATTCCTCAGAATTTTATATGGTACAGTACCACTATCGAGTTGGTCCACAGTTCGGGTCCCAATGTGGTCACATTTTTCAATCGCCATTACTTGTCTATTAACATGACAGTATTTGGTGAAGGATAACGTGCCATTTGTAATGTAATGTAATGGACAGAGAGGCATTCCCCTTCCCCGCATACTATTCGTAACGCAGCGATGCACCTTTTACGAAAATTTGTGTACAAATATGTAGCCCCAATAAGTAGGTAGGGTACATTACAGACACTATGATTATTTATAAATAAAACATTATATAGAGATCACCGTTTCTTCTAGCCACCTTGTTTATTCTTCTGAAACTTGTTGATATTGATGTGTTTAAAAAAATTAGGGCCCCCTTTTGTTTTCAACAAATCAATGTATTCAAACGCCATTATGAAAGCCATCTATTGAATTCATGAAATATAAAATTCGAAGCCATAAAATAGAACAAAGAGTTTCCTGTTTTGGATGTTTTAGGGTTGGAATTTAGTTACTGTAATTTTAGAATGATGCGTGCGTTGTAAAATAAAAATGGCCCATTTTATTTTGGACTGCATTTTGTTTTAGTTGTAAATTTGTAATTAAATTTCCTCAAGGAGGAAAGTGTGCATCGAAGCTAAAAGGTTTATGGGGTCTAGTTCAGTGGTTCCCAAAGTGCGGCCCGCAAACCCTGTGAATGCGGCCCGCGATATCAATACGATATATTATATTTTTATTAAAAAATTAATAAGTAAATTAAAAAAATTATTGTAGTATGTCTAGTCTAGTCTAGTTATTACAGATTTGTACAGAAATATAATATAGTAGTCTCAAATAGATACATTCAATGATGTGCGCTGTGCCACTACAACTGCACCTAATTATGAACGAAATGCGCCTTTCGCGCAGTTCTATTTCTATTTGAGACGTTGTGTTTACATGTGCTCTGCTACCTGTTGAAATAATAAAATCTTTATTATTATTATTATGACTGTTTAGTATACTGATAAAAAAAGTTAAAAACATAAGAAATAGTGAAATACATATATTTAAAACAAAAAAATGGTTAAGTATTGTTTTGATTTTATTTTGTTTTGTTTGGCCCGCCAAAAATTTCGGTAATATTAAATTGGCCCGCCTAAGAAAAACTTTGGGAACCCCTGGTCTAGTTAAATGTGACAGTAAATTAACGGAATCATGCTAGAGTGGATTTTAACTTTATTTACTCGGTTTTGTAATTCGATGTAGTAAGTGGATTCTGTTTCTTCCGATGTTTATTAAATGGTAAACGCGCGCGCGCCATCTGTAGCCGTATCGTTTTGTGTTATTTAAATTCGAACAGCAGGTGTTCATTATATTTGGAATGATGCAGAACATTATTAATATGCACAACATTATTAATATGCACCTACGCCAATTCCATTTTATGAGAAAATAGTGTAATTATGTGATTAACGCGCTGTTATGATTTCTTCCGTCGTGTGGGATAAAATGCATTAATTTAAAACAAAAATAAACAGTTCTGTGGGTGGTTAATTGTTTATAAACATGCATCAATCAACATTCGTTTTGTTACAAACGTCGAGTTCGTTGAACGGTTTTAGGTATTTATCAATCTTCTCAAAATTCTCTTATGAATTGATTGTAAATTCATGTTCTTCATTAAAAAGTACATCTCGATTCTTTTAAAATTGCCCAGAATTCTTTTATGAATTGATAAAACGAAATCAATAAATTGCTCTCTATGTCTTTCGCTTTCCCCAATTATTTTAATGATTCTATTGCTGAATTGTGAATCATTAGATAATAAACAAGATTTCTAAAAGTGCAATAACTTTTAAATCTCCATCTCCATTGAACTAAAATTCCCAAAGAAAAATGTGATTCATTTAAAAAAAATGTAGTTACTGTTATTTTAAATTGTTAAGCTAATGTTCTTCTTACCGCTACTTAAGTAATATTAAATTTTTATTAGCACAGCATTAAATTGAATATAGGTAGTTAGGTACCCTAAAGGATAAGCGTGTAAATATTCCGTCAAATTATTATTAAGTCGACTGTAGATAAATACCACAGAATATAAATACGTCAACGTAAATCAAAAGTAAGTATGTATGTAAATCAAAAATATCACCTAATTATTGGCATTGTTAAACTCGCCCATGAGAAGAGTGTACTGTTAGGTGAGCGTGACCTGTATCTTTCTTTCTTTAAATTCTTGATGAGTGCACATTTTTTTAAATTATTAGCCAGAAAAGGAATGGATAACTGGATACTAGATATAATGTATATTGTATGTACATCTGTATACTTGCTATTAATAGCACATTGTGTCACTTACGGTAAATGTGTTGATTTGTAGGAATCGAAGTCACGAAGTGTGTGTTAAGCTTATCGCGCACTAGCCCGTCACGTTCCATCACGACGACGGCAGTCAACGGCCGTCGACGGATTGTCCTAACGCGCACTATTCAGTCAGCTTCTAGACGGAGAGCCAGCAACGTATTTTGAGTTGTCATTTCAACAGTCATGAAAAGTCACTCAGTGAATCTCTAATATCTGCTGAAAAATAAAAGTTACTTCTGCCAACCCACTCCGGTCGGGTTGTACTACCCTAAATTTTCAAAAGGGGTAAAAAATAAGGCTCAATGTAGTTATAGTATCAGTCTTGAAATTTCAGGAGGTTATTCCCACTTATATTCTGGATTTATCAGCATGTTGACGGAACATTTCCCCCCTCACCTAATTGCTGACAGAACGCCCTAAAGTCTAAGTATAAGTACATAAAACTACATTTACAAGGAGGGTAACAAATAAAGGATCAATATGGTTAAAGTATCAGTCATGAAATTTCAGGAGGTTATTCTCACTTAAATTCTGGATTTATCAGCATGTTGACCGAACATTTCCCCCCTCACCTAATTGCTGACAGAACGCCCTAAACTCTAAGTATACGTATATTAAACTACATTTACAAAGAGGGTAACAAATAAAGGTTCAATATGGTTAAAGTATCAGTCATGAAATTTCAGGAGGTTATTCCCACTTATATTCTGGATTTATCAGCATGTTGACGGAACATTTCCCCCCTCACCTAATTGCTGACAGAACGCCCTAAACTCTAAGTATACGTATATAAAACTACATTTACAAAGAGGGTAACAAATAAAGGTTCAATATGGTTAAAGTATCAGTCATGAAATTTCAGGAGGTTATTCTCACTTAAATTCTGGATTTATGAGAATGTTGACAGAACATTTCCTCCCTCACCTAATTGCTGACAGAACGCCCTAAACTCTAAGTATACGTATATAAAACTACATTTACAAAGAGGGTAACAAATAAAGGTTCAATATGGTTAAAGTATCAGTCATGAAATTTCAGGAGGTTATTTTCACTTATATTCTGGATTTATGAGAATGTTGACAGAACATTTCCCCCCTCACCTAATTGCTGACAGAACGCCCTAAACTCTAAGTATACGTATATTAAACTACATTTACAAAGAGGGTAACAAATAAAGGTTCAATATGGTTAAAGTATCAGTCATGAAATTTCAGGAGGTTATTCTCACTTAAATTCTGGATTTATGAGAATGTTGACAGAACATTTCCTCCCTCACCTAATTGCTGACAGAACGCCCTAAACTCTAAGTATACGTATATAAAACTACATTTACAAAGAGGGTAACAAATAAAGGTTCAATATGGTTAAAGTATCAGTCATGAAATTTCAGGAGGTTATTCTCACTTAAATTCTGGATTTATGAGAATGTTGACAGAACATTTCCTCCCTCACCTAATTGCTGACAGAACGCCCTAAACTCTAAGTATACGTATATAAAACTACATTTACAAAGAGGGTAACAAATAAAGGTTCAATATGGTTAAAGTATCAGTCATGAAATTTCAGGAGGTTATTCTCACTTATATTCTGGATTTATGAGAATGTTGACAGAACATTTCCCCCCTCACCTAATTGCTGACAGAACGCCCTAAAGTCTAAGTATAATTATATAAAACTACATTTACAAAGAGGGTAACAAATAAAGGTTCAATATGGTTATAGTATCAGTCATGAAATTTCAGGAGGTTATTCTCACTTAAATTCTGGATTTATGAGAATGTTGACAGAACATTTCCCCCCCCCCCCCCCTCTTAATTGCTGACAGAACGCTGTAATCTCTAGGTATACGTATATAAAACTAAAAGTCCTGACTGACATATCAACGCCCAGCCCATACCCCAGGACCTAGATGGCTGAAATTTGACACAGAGGTTGGTTTTATGATGTAGACAAGGGATAAGGCCGGATATTTCAAAATTCAACCCCTAAGGGGTTAAAATAGGGGATGAAAGTTTGTAAATCCATAAAAATTGGTATATGACCTTTCGGTTAGAAATTAAGACAGGCGTGATTCAGGAATTTTCGAAATTCAACCCCTAAGCGGGGTAAAATAGGGGATGAAAGTTTATATGGAACTTCGTCATTCTTTAAGTTAAATCAATAAAAAAATTGGTATATGGCCTTTCGGTTAGAAATTGAAAGACGTGTTTCAGGATTTTTTGAAATTCAACACCTAAGGGGGTAAAATGGGGATGAATTTATTTCTACTTTTCTACGAAGCGTGGTATTTCGACAATCAATTGCAACAAATGAACAAACTCCCCTCAGTTACAATTTATTTCTGCCAAATCGTGACGTTACTATTTTTGTGGTAATTTTCTGTAGGTAATTGCAGAAAAATTTGAGCCAACAACGTATTTCGAGAAAGCCTAAAATACGTCTTTCTTAACTTGTAACAGAAGGTCCAAATTCCAATTTTTATGTATGTACCTTAAAAAATGACGAATTTCCGTGTAAAGCTTTATCCCCATTTTACCCCCTTAGGTGTTGAATTTCAAAAAATCCTGAAACACGTCTTTCAATTTCTAACCGAAAGGCCATATACCAATTTTTATGGATTTAACTTAAAGAATGACGAAGTTCCATATAAACTTTCATCCCCTATTTTACCCCCCTTAGGGGTTGATTTTCGAAAATTCCTGAATCACGTCTGTCTTAATTTCTAACCGAAAGGCCATATACCAATTTTTATGGATTTAACTTAAAATACAAACTTTTATCCCCTATTTTAACCCCTTAGGGGTTGAATTTTGAAATATCCGGCCTTATCCCTTGTCTACATCATAAAACCAACCTCTGTGTCAAATTTCAGCCATCTAGGTCCTGGGGTATGGGCTGGGCGTTGATATGTCAGTCAGGACCTTTAGTTTTATATACGTATACCAAGAGTTTACAGCGTTCTGTCAGCAATTAGGTGGAGGGGGAAATGTTCTGTCAACATTCTCATAAATCCAGAATTTAAGTGAGAATAACCTCCTGAAATTTCATGACTGATACTTTAACCATATTGAACCTTTATTTGTTACCCTCTTTGTAAATGTAGTTTTATATACGTATACTTAGAGTTTAGGGCGTTCTGTCAGCAATTAGGTGAGGGGGGAAATGTTCTGTCAACATTCTCATAAATCCAGAATTTAAGTGAGAATAACCTCCTGAAATTTCATGACTGATACTTTAACCATATTGAACCTTTATTTGTTACCCTCTTTGTAAATGTAGTTTTATATACGTATACTTAGAGTTTAGGGCGTTCTGTCAGCAATTAGGTGAGGGGGGAAATGTTCTGTCAACATGCTGATAAATCCAGAATTTAAGTGAGAATAACCTCCTGAAATTTCATGACTGATACTTTAACCATATTGAACCTTTATTTGTTACCCTCTTTGTAAATGTAGTTTTATATACGTATACTTAGAGTTTAGGGCGTTCTGTCAGCAATTAGGTGAGGGGGGAAATGTTCTGTCAACATGCTGATAAATCCAGAATATAAGTGGGAATAACCTCCTGAAATTTCATGACTGATACTATAACTACATTGAGCCTTATTTTTTACCCCTTTTGAAAATTTAGGGTAGTACAACCCGACCGGAGTGGGTTGGCAGAAGTAACTTTTATTTTTCAGCAGATATTAGAGATTCACTGAGTGACTTTTCATGACTGTTGAAATGACAACTCAAAATACGTTGCTGGCTCTCGGTCTATTCCGTATCAATTTTGCGAAAGTTGTGTGTAATAACAGCAGTCGAGATTAATTAATTATTATAAATACATATAATATATCAGGGACGATAGTAGTTCTGACGAAGAAGTTGTTGTAGTGGCGACACTATTAGGTGAAATGGTGAAAAAAACAGAAAAAATATGGATTCACCCAATTAATTTAAAGAGAGCTCCGTTTAGGAGAATTCCACCATCTATTTAATGACTTAAAAGAGGACGAAAGGAAATTTTTCCAATATTTTAGAATGTCGTTTGAAAAGTTTTCCGAATTACTCAATTTGTAATTTTGCACATTGTAATCTCGGTTTAAAGACTGCAATAAATAGAATAAACACTTGAGCTTATTTTCTAAATAATCCTTAGAAATTGTTATTTAGGTACCTGTTCTTTCCATCTCCTTTGCAATTTCCTCCCAGATATTGTCCTTTATTTGTTGATTGTGGTACTTATCACTAGTGTCGTATAATTCAGAATAGTTCTGAACTACAGAAATTAATTTTTCGTCGTCCATTATTTAAAAAAAAAGTACTTAAGCAATTAGAATATTAATTTTTTAAGCAGACTCAGTGCAAAAACAAACTACTTTTGACGGTCGGCCACGGTCTGCTACCGCGCACTAGTCCGTCGCTCTCAGTTCGACCCGTTTTTTGACTGAAAGGATCGGTGATCTGAAATCCTATTCTAGACCGACGGCAACGGTATGTGATGGAACGGACAAGTGCGCGCTGCATGATTTAATTCAGTGTATTTAATCCTGAACGTTTTTTTGATGGTCCGCGTCGTGATGGAACGTGATGGGCTAGTGCGCGTTAAGCTTATCGCGCACTAGCCCATCACGTTCCATCACGACGACGGCAGTCAACGGCCGTCGACGGATTGTCCTAACGCGCACTATTCAGTCAGCTTCCGTATCAATTTTGCGAAAGTTGTGTGTAATAACAGCAGTCGAGTTTAATTAATTATTATAAATACATACATATATATCATGGACGATAGTAGTTCTGACGAAGAAGTTGTTGTAGTGGCGACACTATTAGGTGAAATGGTGAAAAAAGAGAAAAATATGGATTCACCCAATTAATTTATAGAGAACTCGTTTAGGAGAATTCCACCATCTATTTAATGACTTAAAAGAGGACGAAAGGAAATTTTTCCAATATTTTAGAATGTCGTTTGAAAAGTTTTCCGAATTACTCAATTTGTAATTTTGCACATTATAATCTCGGTTTAAAGACTTTGCAATAAATAGAATAAACACTTGAGCTTATTTTCTAAATAATCCTTAAAAATTATTATTTAGGTATCTGTTCTTTCCATCTCCTTTGCAATTTCCTCCCAGATATTGCCCTTTATTTGTTGATTGTGGTACTTTATTATCACTATACACTGTGTCCAAGATAAGGAGGGCCACTATGGGGATTTCGGAAACGGTAAGAGATAGAGTTTCGGTTAAATGGGAGAAAAGTTGGGCAATTTTGAGTTTAGTAAAATGAAATTTTTAAACTGACGAAATTCCGAACCGTTCCGAAGTTATGCGACAAAAGGCGAATTTTCAGGATTTCGTTTTTGACCAATTGTTGCTTTGTCGTTGATGTTAACTAAAAGTAAAAGAACCTTATACAGGTACTTTTTAACGTTCTTTAACATGGCGTACAGCAAATTGGAATCCGACGTTTCGTTTTCGAGTAACCATCATCAACTTTATTTTTTTAAATACGGTCCTGATTTTTTTATGCATAATATTAGAAGAGCTTTTTATTCTGCATTCAAGCATGTATCACACTTTATGGTTTAATTGCGATTTCATACTTATTTTACTATTGTACTTAAATTTACTAGATTCTACTTTGGAAGATGCTCTGGATATTTTACCCTAAGCCGTAGTACGCAATTGTTGGTTTCAGCAGGATGGTGCACTTGCGCACAATTCACAGGTGGTTAAGGATTACCTTTCAAATACGTTTGCCGAAAGAGTTTTTAAGCACCAATTCTGAAACACCCTGGCCAGCTTGTTCTTCCGAAATAACCCCGCTGGATTTTTTTCCTTTGGGGTACATAAGAAATTATGTTTACAAAGATATCTTTGGAATAGAAGAAGAACTCCGAAGGTTTGTACTTAACGCATTCCAAACTGTAACAACTGCAATGTTAAAGAATGTTTTGGATTCTACAGTTAGAAGATGCTATTTACGATTGGAGAACCAAGGGGGGCTTTTCGAGCATTTATTATAATTTTTTTTTAATTATTGGTATGTGTCATGTTTAAATTTTCGTTTCATCAAATGTTTTCTGTTGATTTATGACGTGTTGTTGATTGTTTGTAATTATGTACTTGGTTATAAAATTTGTGTTCAAAATTGAAAATTCTGTATCATTTCATTAATTTGATGAGTAAAACACAGTTAGCAAAAGTCCATTTATACATAAAATTCAGTTTGCATGGTACTGAGAAGGGATACAGGTTCGTACTTAGGATTTTTTCCGCTAATCGTAAAGTAAGTATAAAATCGAAATTAAACCATAAAGTGTGATACATGCTTGAATGCACTATAAAAAGCTCTTCTAATATTATACATAAAAAAATCAGGACCGTATTTAAAAAAATAAAGTTGATGATGGTTACTCGAAAACGAAACGTCGGATTCCAATTTGCTGTACGCCATGTTAAAGAACGTTAAAAAGTACCTGTAGAAGGTTCTTTTACTTTTTAGTTAACATCAACGACAAAGCAACAATTGGTCAAAAACGAAATCCTGAAAATTCGCCTTTTGTCGCATAACTTCGGAACGGTTCGGAATTTCGTCAGTTTAAAAATTTCATTTTACTAAACTCAAAATTGCCCAACTTTTCTCCCATTTAACCGAAACTCTATCTCTTACTGTTTCCGAAATCCCCATAGTGGCCCTCCTTATCTTGGACACAGTGTATAGTGTCGTATAATTCAGAATAAAGAAATTAATTTTTCGTCGTTCATTATTTAAAACAAAAGTACTTAAGCAAGTAGAATATTAATTTTTTAAGCAGACTCAGTGCAAAAACAGACTACTTTTGACGGTCGGCCACGGTCTGCTACCGCGCACTAGTCCGTCGCTCTCAGTTCGACCCGTTTTTTGACTGAAAGGATCGGTGGTCTGAAATCCTATTCTAGGCGGGCGGCAACGAGATGTGATGGAACCTACAAGTGCGCGCTGCATGATTTAATTCAGTGTATTTAATCCTGAACGTTTTTTTGATGGTCCGCGTCGTGATGGAACGCGTCGGGCTAGTGCGCGTTAAGCTTTAAGCTTTACACTTACATTCTACTGAACCAATTTGACAGATGCAATTACCGCATAAGCTAACAACTATTTTAGCATATTTTCTGTTTTTTTCAGGTACTAACTGCCATTTATGTTATCAATTATCATCATACGGTTACTATATTTAATGTTACAACAGGCACTAATTCTGGAGCAACAAGGCCGATTTAAGTTTTTTGACGAAAATTATGTTTAATTAGGTAACTCAATTATGTTACGGTTTTAAATTTAAAATTCCTGAATTCCGTATCAGGAAGTAAGTGGATGAGTTTAAAACGTAAAATCGATTCATCTTTTACGCTCATCAGAACATTAAAGAGAATTTGAGCAATCAGGAGTTCAATATAAGCTATCGCAAAACAGTCTAGAAACGCTAATACAGTTTCTTAATCGGAAACACTTTTATTTTATATTATTAACCACATAGTCCCATGAATGTTATGTAAGTGGATCAAGAGAATTGAGTGACAGTTTCCTGGAAATTGTCAGTAAGTTTCCAAAATGTTTGATCCTCATGAGTCATGAGTAGGGCTGACAAAAATATTGATTTACATATAAAATATTTATTTAAATATTTCGGGCATATTTAGGGTTCCATCCATATTTTTCAATTTGTATTCCTATTATCAATATTTTTATCTTGTTTATTCCTTACAAAATTTAACTTGTAAGTTACAACAACATACTGAGTGATGAGTGATGAACTGATGACAAATAAAACAAACTTTGATAATCTTAAATTTGTTATAATTCGCCACTTCGCTTGAATTCCAATCGCCATCGAAAAGCTGGAACGCAAAGGTATGCTGCTCATTGATGCAATCCGCGCTGATAGCTTAGCTATTCGGAAACGTACAGAATTCTGCAGAAATACGATTTCGTTCACAACAAGAATCATGGTTTAAAAATGTTGGAAATTATTAGCGAAATATTGGGTAGCAGTACACCACAAGGCATAGAGCAAGAAAACCGAATCAATGAATTGACTCTAATCGAATAGACAGCTTAATCATGTCGTGCTACGTTGAAAGATCCTTTTCAGCGTACAAAAGGGTGGTCGAAGACTGTCGTCATTCATTTGTGTTCGAAAATTTGAAGATTCATTGCAATAAATTCAACTAAATGTGAATAAAAATCAATATTTTCCATCCATATTTCGACTGTTTTTCGTCCATAAGTTCATACCTATTTTGTAGGTTTTTCGTCCATATTTTTGTCAGCCCTACTCATGAGCAAAGCTCCCTCAAGAATTGGGAATTTTTCCTCTTTCAAAGGTATAAGATATCAAGAAATTTTCATATAGATCGGTAGAATTTTCAGCTTTAAATTCGAAGATATGGATAGTTGTGGATGTATGGTTTACTGAATAGCAATAAATGGACGAAATATGTACTTACACATTGCCGCCAAATTTCGATTGATTTCGATGTGTACTCATTATGTCGATAATATCAATAGACCTAAAAATTGTCGATTTTCATTTTAATAGCCAATAAACTGAGACATCATTTGTTACACAAAGTGCTTTATAATTTAAAGTTAAAACTTGAAATTCACTCGAAATTTAATATGCAATTTAAAATTTGAAACGTGACGAATGAAATTCAAAAATTCAGAGATCGCGAAGTTTCAACTTAAAATTGAATACTCACTGTAATAGTACAGTCAATTTAAACACAAAAATATACAAACATTGCAAAAAATCCTATGTTAGGTTTGCTTTTTTTATGGTGTTAGGTTCGGTCCCAGTAGTAAATACTCAATTTTGCAACTTCGAAAAACTTGTGGAAACTGGGGGGGGCACCAAAAACCGCGATTTTTTCGGACTTTTTTCAGTTTTAGCCTCGTAGATCAAAAACTATGAGTTGTAGTGCAAAGAATATGATTATCTTTTTTAAACTGGACTAAATTTTCTACCATTTGAGCCCAACCGGAAGTCTGAAAGACTGAAAGTATAATAGTTTCCGAGATACAGCTCTTCAAAAATAGGCATTTTCCCTAAATCTGTTTTTAACGTATCATCCATGATTCGAGCCAGATATTGCCACAACAACGTGCCCTACGACCGTTGTCACGGAGGAAAAAACTGTAGGAAATTTTATCACCTTTTATTTAAGCATAGATGCATTCCTGTAGGCCTAACAGTTCTCGAGAAAAAGACGGAAAACCGGAAAACAGTGAAATCGCTACGAGTCCACATATATGTAATAGCCTTAATATGATTAGAAGACATTTTCTGATTATTCTTATTTAGCCTAGCGAACGAACGCTCAAAAAGGGCTTGTAGACAGACATTTTGATCCTAAAGATTTTATTTCTGGGATGTGTTTGGTGATGATTATACGAAAAGTAGCGTAACAAAATGTGCGGATTTGTTAGGTTTTCCGTTTACATCTCTTGAACACGCCATTGTAGTGGGAAATGGCCAATTATAAAAAAAAGCTGATTAAATTTTCTACAAGTTTGCTTCTATGCGTTTTTTCTCTATCTCTATCCGTTGAAGAGATATTCGCTGTCAAGTATTGACATTTTTTTTGAAAATCGCTTTTACACGACGTTTTTCGGCAAATATTGTATCCTAGCTCCTAAAGTATTGGGTTTATAGCAAAAACTGCTGAAATAAAAGTTGTAGACCATAAAATTTCCTATAAAATACATATACCGTTTAATATTTTAAAAACGTTGAGTTCAAGATGGAATAGAGGGCACTAGAGAACAAGTAATTTTGTGGAAGGTTTGGAGCTAAATCTGATATGTGAGTATTAAATACAGATTACCTGCATCCTTAGCCAAACAATTTCAGTCTTTTGCGCCACCATGTTTAATGGTCTCGAGTCTTTTCTAAATACATTTATGATAGGGTTAATGTTTGACGAAAAGAACAAAAGTAATTTCTCAAGGCAGCTTTTATTTTATAATTGGCCATTTCCCACTACGATCGTCTATTCAAGAGATACAAAGGGAAAACTTAACAAATCCGCAAATTTTGTTACGCTACGGAGTTAGCTCATACGGTAGGGCCGGGGACTTTTCGTATAATTATCACCAAACACATCTTAGGAATAAAATCATTAGGATCAAAAAGTCTGTCTACAAGCCCTTTTTGAGCGTTCGTTCGCTAGGCTAAATAAGAATAATCAGAAAATGTCTTCTAATCATACTAATGCTATTACATATATGTGGAGGATTTCACTGTTTTCCGGTTTTCCGTCTTTTTCTCGAGAACTGTTAGGCCCACAGGAATGCATCTATGCTTAAATAAAAGGTGATAAAATGTCCTACAATTTTTTTCTCCGTGACAAGAGTCGTAGGGCACGTCGTTATGGCAATATCTGGCTCGAAACATGGATGATACGTTGAAAAAAGATTTTGGGAAAAATTACCTATTTTTGAAGAGCTGTATCTCGGAAACTATTATACTTACAGACTTCCGGTTAGGCTCAAATTGTAGCAAATTTAGTCCAGTTTAAAAAAGATAATCATATTCTTTGCACTATAACTCGTAGTTTTTGAGCTACGAGGCCAAAACTGAAAAAAGTCCGTAAAAATCGCGGTTTTTGGCGCCCCCCCCAGTTTCCACAAGTTTTTCGAAGTTGCAAAATTGAGTATTTACTACTGGGACTGAACCTAACAACATAAAAAAGTCAAACCTAATATAGGTTTTTTTGCAATGTTCATGTTTAAAATGACTGGACTAGTAATTTGAAGTTTAAACTTTAAATCTATTCTGAAAACGTAAATACAAGTTAGGTCCGTTAAGCTGGCACAACGCCTATAGCACAATCAGTTGAAACATACCAGATAATTTAGTACTCATTTATTACTAATTGATTACCCAAAAGCCGAATTTATTACTATTGATTTAAAAAAAATAAAAGTGCTTAACTGTTAAGGTAGCACAACCCAAAAAAAAACACTATTAAAATAGCTAGCACCACACTAATAATAATTGATTACTAATCAATTACTCATTATTTACCAAGTGCTTAATCATATTTAAGGTCTCAAGCCCCGCGCAATCCGCAAAATTAGACCCGCACAGTAATGTGGCGTCTCCGATCAAAATACATCGATATTAATTGAAAATCAATCGTAACATAATGTTTGAACCTAGGTTAGAAATTAATTGATTGCTCCAGCACAATCAGTTCACTTGAATTTTTACATGGATTATTAATATCAATGTCTTAACCTAAGTTAGGAATTGATTGCTCCAGCACAATCAGTTAAAATTAATTTTTACAATTAGAGGTCCGTTAAGCTGACACAACCCCTATAGCACAATCAGTTGAAACGTACCACATAATTTAGTACTCATTTATTACTAATTAATTACCCAAAAGTCAAATTTATTACTGTTGATTTTAAAAAAAAAAGTGGTTGTGCCAGCTTAACCGTTAAGCTAGCACAACCAAAAAAAAAAAAAAAACTATTAAGTAGCTAACACCACACTAATAATTGATTACTAATTAATTACTAATTAATTACTCACTATTTACCAAGGACTTAACCATATTTAAGCTCTCAAGCCCCGCGCAGTCCAAAATTAGACGCGCACAGTAATGTGGGGTAACCTACCTCCGCCAAATCGATATTCGTTATTTTAAACATTTTTCCAATGATATGTGAACGTACTGTAAGACAACTAAGTGTTTGTAATTTGTAAATTAATGAAGGTGCAGCCGGATATCGGATATTGTTTTTTATGCTATGAATGAATTATACCAGCCCTACCAGATAAAAGGCAGCTTGCGATGCACCAATCAAAATACATCGACATTAATTGAAAATCAATCGTAACATAATGTTTGAACATAAGTTAGAAATTGATTACTCCAGCACAATCAGTTCAAATTAATTTTTACATGTATTAATCGATGTATTAATGCTTTAATATAACTTAGGAATTTATTACTCCAGCACAATCAGTTCAAATTAATTTTAACATTGACTAATCGATGTATGAATACTTTAAAGTAAGTTAGGAATTTATTACTCCAGCACAATCAGTTCAAATTAATTTTTACATGTATTAATCGATGTATGAATGCTTTAATATAAGCTAGGAATTTATTACTCCAGCACAATCAGTTCAAATTAATTTTTACATGTATTAATCGATGTATTAATGCTTTAATATAAGTTAGGAATTTATTACTCCAGCACAATCAGTTCAAATTAATTTTTACATGTATTAATCGATGTATGAATGCTTTAATATAACTTAGGAATTTATTACTCCAGCACAATCAGTTCAAATTAATTTTAACATTGACTAATCGATGTATGAATACTTTAAAGTAAGTTAGGAATTGATTACTCCAGCACAATCAGTTCAAATTAATTTTAACATTGACTAATCGATGTATGAATACTTTAAAGTAAGTTAGGAATTTATTACTCCAGCACAATCAGTTCAAATTATTTTTTACATGTATTAATCGATGTATGAATGCTTTAATATAACTTAGGAATTTATTACTCCAGCACAATCAGTTCAAATTAATTTTAACATTGATTAATCGATGTATGAATACTTTAAAGTAAGTTAGAAATTGATTACTCCAGCACAATCAGTTCAAATTAATTTTTACATGTATTAATCGATGTATTAATGCTTTAATATAAGTTAGGAATTTATTACTCCAGCACAATCAGTTCAAATTAATTTTTACATGTATTAATCGATGTATGAATGCTTTAATATAAGTTAGGAATTTATTACTCCAGCACAATCAGTTCAAATTAATTTTTACATTGACTAATCGATGTATGAATACTTTAAAGTAAGTTAGGAATTTATTACTCCTGCACAATCAGTTCAAAATAATTTTTACATGTATTAATCGATGTATCAATGCTTTAATATAAGTTAGGAATTTATTACTCCAGCACAATCAGTTCAAATTAATTTATACATGTATTAATATGTAAAAAATTAATTTGAACTGATTGTGCTGGAGTAATAAATTCCTAACTTATATTAAAGCATTCATACATCGATTAATCCATGTAAAAATTAATTTGAACTGATTGTGCTGGAGTAATAAATTCCTAAGTTATATTAAAGCATTCATACATCGATTAATACATGTAAAAATTAATTTGAACTGATTGTGCTGGAGTAATAAATTCCTAAGTTATATTAAAGCATTCATACATCGATTAATACATGTAAAAATTAATTTGAACTGATTGTGCTGGAGTAATCAATTTCTAACTTACTTTAAAGTATTCATACATCGATTAGTCAATGTTAAAATTAATTTGAACTGATTGTGCTGGAGTAATAAATTCCTAACTTACTTTAAAGTATTCACACATCGATTAGTCAATGTTAAAATTAATTTGAACTGATTGTGCTGGAGTAATCAATTCCTAACTTACTTTAAAGTATTCATACATCGATTAGTCAATGTTAAAATTAATTTGAACTGATTGTGCTGGAGTAATAAATTCCTAAGTTATATTAAAGCATTCATACATCGATTAATACATGTAAAAATTAATTTGAACTGATTGTGCTGGAGTAATCAATTTCTAACCTATGTTCAAACATTATGTTACGATTGATTTTCAATTAATGTCGATGTATTTTGATTGGTGCATCGCAAGCTGCCTTTTATCTGGTAGGGCTGGTATAATTCATTCATAGCATAAAAAACAATATCCGATATCCGGCTGTACCTTCATTAATTTACAAATTACAAACACTTAGTTGTCTTACAGTACGTTCACATATCATTGGAAAAATGTTTAAAATAACGAATATCGATTTGGCGGAGGTAGGTTACCCCACATTACTGTGCGCGTCTAATTTTGGACTGCGCGGGGCTTGAGAGCTTAAATATGGTTAAGTCCTTGGTAAATAGTGAGTAATTAATTAGTAATTAATTAGTAATCAATTATTAGTGTGGTGTTAGCTACTTAATAGTTTTTTTTTTTTGGGTTGTGCTAGCTTAACGGTTAAGCTGGCACAACCACTTTTTTTTTTTTAAAATCAACAGTAATAAATTTGACTTTTGGGTAATTAATTAGTAATAAATGAGTACTAAATTATGTGGTACGTTTCAACTGATTGTGCTATAGGGGTTGTGCCAGCTTAACGGACCTATGGATTAGCCGATATAATATATCAATGCTTTAATATAAGTTAGGAATTGATTACTCCAGCACAATCAGTTCAAATGAATTTTTACATGGATTAATCGATATATCAATGATTTAATACAGCGTGACTCATTTAAATATACTTTAAATATTTTTTTCTCCACTGATAGTTTAATTTAAGAATTATTACCATAATTTCCATGGCCATCTATTAATTGATACAGGGTGTTGGGGGACATTCAATCATTAATAGAAAGGTATCGTTAGGCGAGTGATTATAAACCATGTAAAATTAAAATCTGGAAAATAGAGGTACAACATCAACAAAGTTGTTTATACGCAAGTTCTTTCTCAAGTCACTGACATGCAACCTAGAGCTTAGAAATAATGTGCTGAACAGATGTCGTTCTGGAATGTTGAGAATTTCAGAAACTTGTAATTAAAAATTTCAGTTTTTATTTTATAAATTATGTAACACTACAAAAACATGTAAATTGAAAGCGTGTACAATGTAAACGCCGACATTCCGAAGTCAAATGGTGAGAGGTCAACGTTGAAAATACCCTTATTATCTTAAGAATGTAATGTCTATATATTCGAGAACGCTTGATTAATTAAATGCTTCAGAAATTTAATTTAATAACTTATTATGGCACCATTTCATCGTCTTTTGTAATAGAGAGGTTGCTTACAGTTTAATTGCGGGATTCGAGCACCACCTTTGTATGAATCGAAAAATCATTGATATCATGTGATAGAAAAGATTCGGTTACTTTTATATTGAATTTCAAAATTGATAACCAGTTTTTGTTGTTGTTAAACTATTCATTTGCACAAAGCAGTAAAACGCAATAGTTGATTTGCTTCCGAGAGCTCTAAGGTCGGCCGCACATTGAACGCAGCACAGCGTAGCACAGCGCAGCACAGCGTAGCACAGCGCAGCAGAGGATTTTGTAACACATGGAAGTAAAGCGAACACCGCATATTGCACGCAGCCGAGACGTAGTACCGACAGAGGATTATTTTTTTCCTCTGCTTTCCTGCGTCATTTTATGTGTAGTACCTTATATAAGCGTATGTATTTCAACAATCTGCTTCTGGTTTAAACGAAAATACATTTTTCTTCGACTATTATTTAGTCCCTTTAAAAGGAGAAACTCCCCATGGGTATTCCCTTGTTTTAAATAATCATGCATCCATACAGACTTTCTACGTTTTTTAGTCATACTGTATTACTGTATTACGGTTTCCATTTCTGAATCTGATTCTAATTCAAAATCGAAATACATTTCGGTAGCAGTACTCATAATTGCGTACTTCACCCGAAAACTGCACAGAGGAAATTAAAATCCCTGCGTTCAATATGCGGTGACCATTAGTCGCAGAGTCGAGGAATAGTTTTCCTCTGCTGCGCTGTGCTATGCTGTGCTGCGTTCAATGTGCGGCCGGCCTCACTACTATGGAAAGTGGACCATAGCACTTATCGGTTCAAATGTGTGAAGTATGTCAAGGTAGTTCTCGACTAAACCCCAGGTCGAAAACCTTTGAAATTGATAAAATGGTTATAGGAGAACGCATTCAACCTTCCTTATAAAATATTTAAACTTTGTAGAAATAAAGTTCATTTGCACATGCGCGGTACAACCATGAGTGTAGTTATTTCGGTGGTCAACACTCAACAGTCTGAATTAAAACGTTTTGCAATTGTAACATCTTCTAAAAGCACTCAAATATTGCTGCTGATTAACGCAGTAAAACACGGTATTCACTGGATGGTTATTTTCACGTGGCAGGAAAACGTCACTTTTTTTTAAATGGCACACCCTGTATTTTTTTCTCTTAATGTATCGACCAAGCATATTTATATCACGCCTGAAAATTTTTTTGATATTGGATGTGCGGTTGCCAAGTTATTAATTATTTTGTCAAAATTTGGTACAATTCAAGGTCGGACTATAATATTCATAACTAAGTTATTCTTCAAAAAAAGAAAAATTTATTTAACAAATAATATTACCCTAATGTCGTGTTACTCTACAAAAAAAAACTAAGTGATTAATTTTATACCGAGTGTTTTAAATGAGAATTCAAACTTTGTGAAATTTAAATAGAATTTATACGAATATTTTAAATGGAACACCCTATATTTTTATTTACCATCAAATTCTCGACAAAAAACCCTATTCAACGGTGTATTATTTCCTGGTATTATTTTTTGTACTTTTGTTAATATTTACGATTTTTAAAATTTCACGTAAAAAAAATTTGTTAAAAGTAATTTTTATTTAATTATTATTACAAAATACCGTTTAAATAGTTGGTATCAACGCAAAAGAACAAAACTCAAGTCCTGTGACTATCTTAAGTTCTAAATAATTAAAGCAAAACAACAGTCAGAGGTGCGCGCGAGAATTGGATTTATTAGTTGTAAAGTAGAGGAGGTCCTGTTCCTTGGCCGCCAAGGTCACCGGACCTTACCTTTATGGATTACTATCTTTGGGGAACTGTTAAATCTCAAATATGTCAACAGCTGCCACAACACGAGATGACATGAAAATTTGAATTCGAGAGGCGTTTCAACCGATTACTCCTATGACTTTAAACAATGTGAGATTATTTTGAACATTTATTTTAATGAGAGATATTGTATTTATTTTCTATTTTAACTTTCGAGAAACACCGTTTATTAAAAATTCGAGAAATACCGTTTACTAAAAATTTTGTTTTAATTATTTAGAAATTAAGATAGTCACAGGACTTGAGTTTTGTTTTTTTTGCGTTGATAACAACTATTTAAACGGTATTAATTTTGTAATAATAAATTAAACAAAAATTACTTTTAACAAATTTTTTTTACGTGAAATTTTAAAAATCGTTAATATTAACAAAAGTACAAAAATAATACCAGGAAATAATACACCGTTGAATAGGGTTTTTTGTCGAGAATTTGATGGTAAATAAAAATATAGGGTGTTCCATTTAAAATATTCGTATAAATTCTATTTAAAGTTCACAAAGTTTGAATTCTCATTTTAAACGCTCGGTATAAAATTAATCACTTAGTTTTTTTTTGTAGAGTAACACGACATTAGGGTAATATTATTCGTTAAATAAATTTTTCTTTTTTTGAAGAATACATCCAGGCAAATAACGATATTTGTATAATTTATAGCGCTAATTGCCCAATATAATTAATTCAAATATAAACAAACTATAGAATTACTAATATTTAAAATATGTGCATTTCGTGCAATACGATAAAGAAATAAAACGAAAATAAATAGCAAAAAGTTGTGAGAAATTAACGCTATTTAGGTCTCCACATATGTAATATGTATGTATGTATATATTTAGTAAATATACAGATGTCAATCAAAGCAAATTCTTATTAAATGATGAGTTAACCCGATCTTATTCTCGTAAACTTTTTGCATATTGTAATTAAAATATAGATTAGCAATTAAAACGACGAAAAATTTAAACAATTATCATTCACACATACATATTTTAATTATACCGGGAGTTCGTTCTCAAAGTCGAACATAGGAATCTAACAGGTATTGAACGTTTTTGCTAATTGTTGCTCGGCTATTTAACTTAGAGAAAATGCAATAGTATCAACAGAAAGAGAGAAACGAAAAGGCAATACCCGCATCAAGTTAGCAATAGATTTCAGCAATAGCAATTTTCTTCGCTAAATCGTAAAAAAGAATAACTTTTCTTTGTAGAGTTATATTTAAATTAGCATAATTCACAATAATTCGCGATAAAAATATATAATTTTTTTGGAAAAAATCTCCTCAAAGCGTGAGCGGGTTGCGAAGAGTGTAAAAGTTGTCGTGCATCAAAAATATATATTTTTTTGATCGAATATGTTAGAATGATCTATTATGAGTCATATAAGTGTAAACAAAAATGTAACCCCTCACCGTTTAGTAGTTATATAATTTTTTAGGAAAACATGTCCTCTTATACCGTAAGCGGGTTACGAGGAGTGTAAAAGTTGTCGTGCATCAAAAATATATATTTTTTTGATCGAATATCTTAGAATGATCTATTATGAGTCATATAAGTGTAAACAAAAATGTAACCCCTCACCGTTTAGTAGTTATATAATTTTTTAGGAAAACATGTCCTCTTATACCGTAAGCGGGTTACGAGGAGTGTAAAAGTTGTCGTGCATCAAAATATATATTTTTTTGATCGAATATCTTAGAATGATCTATTATGAGTCATATAAGTGTAAACAAAAATGTAACCCCTCACCGTTTAGTAGTTATATAATTTTTTAGGAAAACATGTCCTCTTATACCGTAAGCGGGTTACGAAGAGTGTAAAAGTTGTCGTGCATCAAAAATATATATTTTTTTGATCGAATATGTTAGAATGATCTATTATGAGTCATATAAGTGTAAACAAAAATGTAACCCCTCACCGTTTAGTAGTTATATAATTTTTTAGGAAAACATGTCCTCTTATACCGTAAGCGGGTTACGAGGAGTGTAAAAGTTGTCGTGCATCAAAAATATATATTTTTTTGATCGAATATCTTAGAATGATCTATTATGAGTCATATAAGTGTAAACAAAAATGTAACCCCTCACCGTTTAGTAGTTATATAATTTTTTAGGAAAACATGTCCTCTTATACCGTAAGCGGGTTACGAGGAGTGTAAAAGTTGTCGTGCATCAAAAATATATATTTTTTTGATCGAATATCTTAGAATGATCTATTATGAGTCATATAAGTGTAAACAAAAATGTAACCCCTCACCGTTTAGTAGTTATATAATTTTTTAGGAAAACATGTCCTCTTATACCGTAAGCGGGTTACGAGGAGTGTAAAAGTTGTCGTGCATCAAAAATATATATTTTTTTGATCGAATATCTTAGAATGATCTATTATGAGTCATATAAGTGTAAACAAAAATGTAACCCCTCACCGTTTAGTAGTTATATAATTTTTTAGGAAAACATGTCCTCTTATACCGTAAGCGGGTTACGAGGAGTGTAAAAGTTGTCGTGCATCAAAAATATATATTTTTTTGATCGAATATCTTAGAATGATCTATTATGAGTCATATAAGTGTAAACAAAAATGTAACCCCTCACCGTTTAGTAGTTATATAATTTTTTAGGAAAACATGTCCTCTTATACCGTAAGCGGGTTACGAGGAGTGTAAAAGTTGTCGTGCATCAAAAATATATATTTTTTTGATCGAATATCTTAGAATGATCTATTATGAGTCATATAAGTGTAAACAAAAATGTAACCCCTCACCGTTTAGTAGTTATATAATTTTTTAGGAAAACATGTCCTCTTATACCGTAAGCGGGTTACGAGGAGTGTAAAAGTTGTCGTGCATCAAAAATATATATTTTTTTCATCGAATATCTTAGAATGATCTATTATGAGTCATATAAGTGTAAACAAAAATGTAACCCCTCACCGTTTAGTAGTTTATAATTTTTTAGGAAAACATGTCCTCTTATACCGTAAGCAGGTTACGAAGAGTGTAAAAGTTGTCGTGCATCAAAAATATATATTTTTTTGATCGAATATGTTAGAATGATCTATTATGAGTCATATAAGTGTAAACAAAAATGTAACCCCTCACCGTTTAGTAGTTAGATCATTTTTTGGGAAAACATGTCCTCATATACGGTAGGCGGGTTGCGAGGAGTGTAAAAGATGTCGTGCATCAAAAATATATATTTTTTTGATCGAATATCTTAGAATGATCTATTATGAGTAATATAAGTGTAAACAAAAATGTAACCCCTCACCGTTTAGTAGTTTTATAATTTTTTGGGAAAACATGTCCTCTTATACCGTAAGCGGGTTACGAAGAGTGTAAAAGTTGTCGTACATCAAAAATATATATTTTTTTGATAGAATATGTTAGAATGATCTATTATGAGTCATATAAGTGTAAACAAAAATGTAACCCCTCACCGTTTAGTAGTTATATAATTTTTAGGAAAACATGTCCTCTTATACCGTAAGCGGGTTACGAGGAGTGTAAAAGTTGTCGTGCATCAAAAATATATATTTTTTTCATCGAATATCTTAGAATGATCTATTATGAGTCATATAAGTGTAAACAAAAATGTAACCCCTCACCGTTTAGTAGTTATATAATTTTTTAGGAAAACATGTCCTCTTATACCGTAAGCGGGTTACGAGGAGTGTAAAAGTTGTCGTGCATCAAAAATATATATTTTTTTCATCGAATATCTTAGAATGATCTATTATGAGTCATATAAGTGTAAACAAAAATGTAACCCCTCACCGTTTAGTAGTTACCTATATAATTTTTTAGGAAAACATGTCCTCTTATACCGTAAGCGGGTTACGAAGAGTGTAAAAGTTGTCGTGCATCAAAAATATATATTTTTTTGATCGAATATGTTAGAATGATCTATTATGAGTCATATAAGTGTAAACAAAATGTAACCCCTCACCGTTTAGTAGTTAGATCATTTTTTGGGAAAACATGTCCTCATATACGGTAGGCGGGTTGCGAGGAGTGTAAAAGATGTCGTGCATCAAAAATATATATTTTTTTGATCGAATATCTTAGAATGATCTATTATGAGTAATATAAGTGTAAACAAAAATGTAACCCCTCACCGTTTAGTAGTTTTATAATTTTTTGGGAAAACATGTCCTCTTATACCGTAAGCGGGTTACGAAGAGTGTAAAAGTTGTCGTACATCAAAAATATATATTTTTTTGATAGAATATGTTAGAATGATCTATTATGAGTCATATAAGTGTAAACAAAAATGTAACCCCTCACCGTTTAGTAGTTATATAATTTTTTAGGAAAACATGTCCTCTTATACCGTAAGCGGGTTACGAAGAGTGTAAAAGTTGTCGTACATCAAAAATATATATTTTTTTGATAGAATATGTTAGAATGATCTATTATGAGTCATATAAGTGTAAACAAAAATGTAACCCCTCACCGTTTAGTAGTTATATAATTTTTTAGGAAAACATGTCCTCTTATACCGTAAGCGGGTTACGAGGAGTGTAAAAGTTGTCGTACATCAAAAATATATATTTTTTGATCGAATATGTTAGAATGATCTATTATGAGTCATATAAGTGTAAACAAAAATGTAACCCCTCACCGTTTAGTAGTTAGATCATTTTTTGGGAAAACATGTCCTCTTATACCGTAAGCGGGTTACGAGGAGTGTAAAAGTTGTCGTGCATCAAAAATATATATTTTTTTGATCGAATATCTTAGAATGATCTATTATGAGTCATATAAGTGCAAACAAAAATGTAACCCCTCACCGTTTAGTAGTCATATAATTTTCTTTAAAAAATATGGTCTCATATTCTACACACAAGTAGCGAGGGGCGTAGAAAGTACCTACCATGCGAGTTGAAAAATCGCACTTTCATCACGAATTGTGTAGTAGGTATACTATTTTTTCCAACATCGCAAAAATGAGCCTCAATTTTAAATTTCTTTATAATTATTTTACTCACCCGCGTGAAGTTATCCACGGATTTTTTTTAACCATCCACGAGTATTTTTTTTCAAAACCAACTACATTTTTGCCACAAAAATGTTAATATAGGAGACAGATTCAATAGGCCACATAATTTTATTACCAAAAATTAAAGATTAAGTGAATGAAAAGTCTTGAAATACGTGATCTTGTAAATATTTCACGATGCTGAACCGAAGTCCCAAAAATTAAAAAAATTCTTTTAACTACTGCAAAGGACACTTAATAAGAAAGCAAATAACAAAAAATTGTGATGTAAGTATTTTTTATAACGTTAAAAAAAATTCGTAAAGATTAGGTTTGCGCGCTGGCGCCGATCGTCCGGATTGAACTCCAAGCCCCAAAATAAACGTTATAAATTTTTTTGACGTTATAAAAATACTTACATCACCATTTTTTGTTATTAGCTTTCTTATTAAGTGTCCTTTGCAGTAGTTAAAAGAATTCTTTTTTATTTTTGGGTCTTCGGTTCAGCATCGTGAAATATGTACACGATCGCGTATTTCAAGACTTTTTATTCACTTAATCTTTAATTTTTGGTAATAAAATTATGTGGCCTATTCAAATGTCTCCTATATTAACATTTTTTTGGCAAAAATGTAGTTGATTTTGAAAAAAAATACTCGTGGGTGGTTAAAAAAAAATCCGTGGATAACTTCACGCGGGTGAGTAAAATAATTATAAAGATATTTAAAATCGAAATAGTATACCTACTACACAATTCGTGATGAAAGTGCGATTTTTCAACTCGCATGGTAGGTACTTTCCACACCCCTCGCTACTTGTGTGTAGAATATGAGACCATATTTTTTAAAGAAAATTATATGACTACTAAACGGTGCGAGGGGTTACATTTTTGTTTGCACTTATATGACTCATAATAGATCATTCTAACATATTCGATCAAAAAAATATACATTTTTGATGCACGACAACTTTTACACTCCTCGTAACCCGCTTACGGTATAAGAGGACATGTTTTCCTAAAAAATTATATAACTACTAAACGGTGAGGGGTTACATTTTTGTTTACACTTATATGACTCATAATAAATCATTCTAACATATTCGATCAAAAAAATATATATTTTTGATGCACGACAACTTTTACCTCCTCGCAACCCGCCTACCGTATATCAGGACATGTTTTCCCCTAAAAATGATCTAACTATTAAACGGTGAGGGGTTACATTTTTGTTTACACTTATATGACTCATAATAGATCATTCTAACATATTCGATCAAAAAAATATATATTTTTGATGCATGACAACTTTTACACTCTTCGTAACCCGCTTACGGTATAAGAGGACATGTTTTCCTAAAAAATTATATAACTACTAAACGGTGAGGGGTTACATTTTTGTTTACACTTATATGACTCATAATAGATCACTCTAAGATATTCGATCAAAAAAATCTATATTTTTGATGCACGACAACTTTTACACTCTTCGTAACCCGCTCACGGTATAAGAGGACATGTTTTCCAAAAAATTATATAACTACTAAACGGTGAGGGGTTACATTTTTGTTTACACTTATATGACTCATAATAGATCACTCTAAGATATTCGATCAAAAAAATCTATATTTTTGATGCACGACAACTTTTACACTCTTCGTAACCCGCTCACGGTATAAGAGGACATGTTTTCCAAAAAAATTATATAACTACTAAACGGTGAGGGGTTACATTTTTGTTTACACTTATATGACTCATAATAGATCACTCTAAGATATTCGATCAAAAAAATATATATTTTTGATGCACGACAACTTTTACACTCTTCGCAACCCGCTTACGCTTTGAGGAGATTTTTTCCAAAAAAATTATATATTTTTATCGCGAATTATTGTGAATTATGCTAATTTAAATATAACTCTACAAAGAAAAGTTATTCTTTTTTACGATTTAGCGATGAAAATTGCTATTGCTCAAATCTATTGCTAACTTGATGCGGGTAAAGGCAATAGTATCAACAGAAAGAGAAAATTATTGCGATTCAAATAATACACATTTCAATTCAATTCAAGGTGAATGCTATTTAAAAAGTGTCATAGGTACTTTAAGTTAGTATTTTAAAGGAATAAATCGCACTTTTAGTCTTGCCAGTAGTATTATTTGATTCGCAACAATTTTCTCTTTCTGTTGATACGATTGCATTTTCTCTAAGTTAAATAGGCGAGCAACAATTAGCAAAAACGTTCAATGCCATGTTAGATTCCTATGTTCGACTTTGAGAACGAACTCCCGGACTCCCGGTATAAGAGACTTATAAAAGACAAGGTACCTATTTCGTTATCTTTACAAAATAGGTACGTGCTAATAGGTTGATGTCGAATCACTGTGCGTGAATATATTTTTGGAAAATTTGTGAGATTACGTTTTGTGATTCGAACACAGACCCAGATAATATAATCATTCGGAAGTTAGGATGGTTTTTTTCTATTATTGCGTTGTCCATCTTTTAACAACGACTTCGAATTCTTTTAAAACGTCAATACATAGGTACACATTCGATTTTTCTCTTACTGTGTAAACTGTTATTAGTTATTACAGTATCCTCTCCTCTTTCCAAAGTTTATTTGCCACCATTGGAACGCATATTTTTTCTTGTTTATTTCATTGAGAACTCGGCTTTCTTGTTTCGTAGGGATCCCACGCAGTGTAAGCAAAATATCAGCGCATTCGATGAATGATGTACCCGTACTAAACCTAAATTTTCTTGTTCATGCTGCTTTTGTGAGATTTTTCTCCTTCTGCTCTGGCATCTAATATTTCTTTGACGAATAATATAGGGGTTTCTCATTTTATAGTCCATGATTTCTGCTACTTCCGCAAAAGTTCTGTTAGTGGGCGTATGCGTATCTCGTTTTGTTTAGATAGGTACTCATTTGGTCCCATTTGCGAATTTATCATAATTGTTTCAGTGATTCCTGATCAATTCGTTGAGGTTTTCGAAAAATCTCCCTTTCCTTGACTCTCCTCGTAACTCATCACCTCAAATTTGCATCGTCCATTTAGGCCTTGCCAGTTCCTTACATTAGCACTCCTGACTCATGCTCTATTCTCTTTTCTGCTCTGCCTTTTAATTTTTTTGTTTCTATGTGAAAAACAGTCAGGTTGATGACAATCTCTTACCGGGCCGTAGTTTACTAATCGAATTTGATTTCATTTACTTCCCACGATGGGTTTCTTTCAGGCGAGATACTATTACAGTTGAATTCTTAAGAATGGTTGGTTCATACACAACATCGGCACATGTCTGAAGGAGGAGAAGTGCAGATTGGTCTCTTATGTCCCTGTGTATTGCGCTTCTGTATGGGATACTAGTACTAGTACAAGATATCTTTCAATAAATATTTCACACATTCCATAAATTATATGAGTCATAGAAAAACAATAGTATATAATTAATGATAATAATACATTACCCATTGTTCTTAGTGCAACCGGAGTTATACCAAAAACAATACATCACAGTTTACACATTTTAGGCTTAGATAAGAACATATACATACAATTACAAAAGGCAGTCATCATCAACACTTGCCACATAGTTAGAAAATTTCTAAACATAACGGAAGATACCGCACATCACTCAGAACCACATCACACACTTTCAACTATACCATTGAAACACAAAATGAAACACAATACTGAATCCTCCCTTCACAAATTGAAACTCTGTTGCATACACAACATAGCATTATAGAAAGTCCATTACCAACACACAACACTGCAACAACCACTCATGTCACACCTCTAACTTCACAAACTCAAACTATGTTGCATACACAACATATACAGAAAGTCCATTACAAACACATAACACGTCAATAACCACTCATGTGACACCTTTAACTCGTTCGCATGCACTCAAACGCAAACACACAATAGACCCCATTAGTGATGACGTCAAAATTGTCTGGGAAATTAAAAATTTTGGACAACTCGTATTTTGACGTCGAGAAATTGACCCTTATCGCCACGTTGTTAAAGTTTATAATAAAAAGTAGTGATGGGACAATTCGAATGGAAAATAACCGATCATTCGGTTATGAAAAAAACCGTTGCCATTCGGTTTTTAATTAGAGTATTCGAATGGAAAATAACCGAAAACTGCGCCTGCGCCAGCATTCAATTCAGTACAGTATTCAGTACCACGAAAACCGACAGTATTCTCTATTGAGTCTATTCTATATTCTTTCTTTCTATTCAGTATAAGTAAAACCCTTGTTTATATACCTTATAGTTAGTCAATGAGATAGCTTTAATTGGAAACAAATTTTTTAAGCGTAATAGATGGCGATAGTAAAAAACAAATGCAAATTAAATGCAAAGTTGCAAACCTATTGGGATTATAACAAAATTACACACGATGGCGGTAATTACGCACGCTGTTAGTCACGACATACGTACAAAACAATTTCTTGACGGATATCAGTATCAGCTTTTATTTTTATTCTTGGAGTGCATGTGCGATCGATCGATACATTCCTTGTTAATACATAAACAAAATGTATACAATCAGTGTTTATACACTAATGGATAAAATCATTTCAATAATATTTTTTATAAAGAGTGGTTTAATAAAAAACAACGAGAAATTTCTTGATCAGTAGGTACCTAATTTATTGAAACATTTTATTTAGGTATTTTATTAGCTGGAAATTAATCTAAATATGAAATTTGTCAGTGGTTGCACAATGACTTTTTAAAAATAATTCATCACCATTCCTCATTATACCTACTTAACAATAAAAGTAATTCATTACAATTACTTAATTGCAAAATCATAAATCCTTTATCACAGTTGGCACATCTATAAGCATTGACTTTCTTCTATAAGTATCAAATCATCTTTTCCCTAAATAAAAATAACCAGCAAAATATGTAAGTGCTTAAATGAACAATCTTCTAAATTGAGATAGGCACATATTCAATGACTTCTCTATATACCAAAATGTACCGTTTGCCCGTGAGAAGAAAGCTTACATAAAAACACACATTTTTGTACGCTGTTCAGACATGAGTGAAACAAATTGAATGGAATTTGACAAAAGTGCATTTTAGAGGATTACCTACTCTCCTTGAACATTTATTATGAAAAAACGTTCTGCCTTTGTTTCCACTGTCAACTAAATTTTGTATTACAATTTTATTAAACTTGTACTAGGAATATTGTTAGCATTATTTAAGAAAACATTTTTGCTTTGGAACTATGCCGAATATGAAATTTTATAAAGAGTAACAAAATGAAGATAATCAATCAGTCTTCTCGCTAAAAAAATTTGAGAACCGTATTACCACCCATAAGAAAGTTCTGAAAAAAATGTAAGGGAGTGAGGGTGGTTTTAACCCTTCTACAATTTCTTTTGGATTTATTTAATTACCGAAAGGAGACTAATCTTCTAAAATGCATTTTTCTCAAATTTCATTCAATTTCTTTCACTCATGTCTGAACAGCGTACAAAAATGTGTTTTTTTTATGTAAACTTTCAACTCTTCTCACGGGCAAACGGCAAACGGTACATTTTGGTATATAAATAAATTGGGTCCAATCAACTATTTTGATCTCTATTACACGTAGTAGCTCGGTTGTCTCAGGAATTTTGGGACACCCTGTATATAGTTCATTAAATTCAGTCCAAAATGAATTAGTACAGTCAATTTAAACACAAAAATATACAAACATTGCAAAAAATCCTATGTTAGGTTTGCTTTTTTCATGGTGTTAGGTTCGGTCCCAGTAGTAAATACTCAATTTTGCAACTTCGAAAAACTTGTGGAAACTGGGGGGGGGGGGGGGGCACCAAAAACCGCGATTTTTTCGGACTTTTTTCAGTTTTAGCCTCGTAGATCAAAAACTATGAGTTGTAGTGCAAAGAATATGATTATCTTTTTTAAACTGGACTAAATTTTCTACCATTTGAGCCTAACCGGAAGTCTGTAAGTATAATAGTTTCCGAGATACAGCTCTTCAAAAATAGGCATTTTCCCTAAATCTGTTTTTAACGCATCATCCATGATTCGAGCCAGATATTGCCACAACAACGTGCCCTACGACCATTGTCATGGAGGAAAAAATTGTAGGAAATTTTATCACCTTTTATTTAAGCACAGATGCATTCCTGTAGGCCTAACAGTTCTCGAGAAAAAGACGGAAAACCGGAAAACAGTGAAATCGCTACGACTCCACATATATGTAACAGCATTAATATGATTAGCAGACATTTTCTGATTATTCTTATTTAGCCTAGCGAACGAACGCTCAAAAAGGGCTTGTAGACAGACATTTTGATCCTAAAGATTTTATTTCTGGGATGTGTTTGGTGATGATTATACGAAAAGTAGCGTAACAAAATGAGCGGATTTGTTTGGTTTTCCGTTTACATCTCTTGAACAGGCCATCGTAGTGGGAAATGGCCAATTATAAAAAAAAGCTGATTAAATTTTCTACAAGTTTGCTTCTATGCGTTTTTTCTCTATCTCTATCCGTTGAAGAGATATTCGCTGTCAAGAATTGACATTTTTTTTGAAAATCGCTTTTACACGACGTTTTTCGGCAAATATTGTGTCCTAGCTCCTAAAGTATTGGGTTTATAGCAAAAACTGCTGAAATAAAAGTTGTAGACCATAAAATTTCCTATAAAATACATATACCGTTTAATATTTTATCTCAAATCGATTAGATGTTATAGTTATTTAAAAAAAACGTTGAGTTCAAGATGGAATAGAGGGCACTAGAGAACAACTAATTTTGTGGGAGGTTTGGAGCTCAATCTGATATGTAAGTATTAAATACAGATTACCTGCATCCTTAGCCAAACAATTTCAGTCTTATGCGCCACCATGTTTAATGGTCTCTAGTCTTTTCTAAATACATTTATGATAGGGTTAATGTTTGACGAAAAGAACAAAAGTATTTTCTCAAGGCAGCTTTTATTTTATAATTCGTATAATTATCACCAAACACCTCCAAACACATCTTAGAAATAAAATCATTAGGATCAAAAAGTCTGTCTACAAGCCCTTTTTGAGCGTTCGTTCGCTAGGCTAAATAAGAATAATCAGAAAATGTCTTCTAATCATACTAATGATATTAGATATATGTGGAGGATTTCACTGTTTTCCGGTTTTCCGTCTTTTTCTCGAGAACTGTTAGGCCCACAGGAATGCATCTATGCTTAAATAAAAGGTGATAAAATGTCCTACAATTTTTTTTTCCGTGACAAGAGTCGTAGGGCACGTCGTTATGGCAATATCTGGCTCGAAACATGGATGATACGTTGAAAAAAGATTTTGGGAAAAATTGCCTATTTTTGAAGAGCTGTATCTCGGAAACTATTATACTTACAGACTTCCGGTTAGGCTCAAATTGTAGAAAATTTAGTCTAGTTTAAAAAAGATAATCATATTCTTCGCACTATAACTCGTAGTTTTTGAGCTACGAGGCCAAAACTGAAAAAAGTCCGAAAAAATCGCGGTTTTTGGCGCCCCCCCCCCCCCCCAGTTTCCACAAGTTTTTCGAAGTTGCAAAATTGAGTATTTACTACTGGGACTGAACCTAACAACATAAAAAAGTCAAACCTAATATAGGATTTTTTGCAATGTTCATGTTTAAAATGACTGGACTAAATGATTATTATCTATCCAATTTCAATATTTTTAATAGGAGTAATATGATACAGCAACCACCGAATATTAAATACCAACTACACAACGTATCACTTGTTTCTGAAATCGTTTCAACGTGTCGACACGAGTCAACACAGGTCCACACACTATGTAATCTGTCGTATTATATCAGACGTGGTTGTACAACAAATTTTTAAACCGGCCAAACTTCCGTACGATCCAACCGTGTCGTTGGATGTGTTGAACGGCAACCACACACACTATGCAATTATCGTTTCGACGGTCGAAACCAAGGATTATAAACTATAATCCTTGGGTTGTACAACTTGTTGGACGACAGATTGCATAGTGTGTGGGCCGAATAGAGAAGACATTTTCAATTGGTTGACGCGGATAATGTGCGAGTTTTTCGTATTTCGTGTCATAAAAGTGAAAGTTGTATCTGTTTACAAAACCATTTCTATGGAACGTGCATTCGTCCATAAACAGCACATATTTAAAAAATAAATAGAACCTTATTTCATCGCATCCTCGATTCGAGTGTCCAGCCTATGCGTTGGCTCGTCCACGCGCCTTATATCGCGCCACTATCTACTACCGTAAGGAATAGAAAATCTCAATTTACGAAAAAACTATCGCACTTAGGTATAGGGTAAGCTTAATAAAGTTGCATTAAAATTTACCGGGGATTCCAAATATGCAATAATAAATAGGGTGTGCTATTTAAAAAAATGAAGAAAAATTAGTTTGAAAATGTCGATGTTTGGAGCAAAAAAAGTGAACATCCTGTATGAAATAATTTAATGTTTCGTCACGGTTGAATACTCTGATTCAACCCAAGTCCACCACCGAACTTACGTAAAAACAAAAACATGACGTTAAAAAAATACAAGCGTATAATGGAAGGGTTGATATTTAGCAAAAAAATATGTATTAATTAATAACTTGGCAACGCCGTGTCCGTGTATTAATGCAAAAATAATGTACGACTGAAAAGTTCACCCATGGCCCCTACATTTGGGCTTAAAAAAAGTGGGTCATTCCATTTAAAAAAATATACGATTTATGCACCATACTTTTTGGAGACACCCTGTATGTGTCTAAATAATTTGCAAATGTGCTTCATCCAACCTAATTGCAATCTCGTATATTTATTTTTTAGTAAATTTAACAATAAAGCCGTACTTGAAGAACGGGCTACTAAATGGACACCCTGTATATGACAAAGTATTTATTTTCATGATAGAAAAAGTATGGTTCGTTAGTATCTACTACACCTAAGCGTGTAATACGTAATACCACTACGATTATTAGTTCCTTGGTCACACACTAAAGCTTTTAATACAAGTCCTATTTCCTTCATTGTTCCAATTACAAATACATATTATTAAGTCTTTAAGTGACTTGAGATTGGTCGCGCTAGTAGATAAAAAATATCACAAGGGAATTTTCCAAGGTGCATATAATCCACGAGCTACAATAACAAACGCCTCTTTCGCAAGTTGACCCAATGTGCCTAAATCCTGAAATCCTTCTATTGCATCCATCGCTTTTGAATACTCCAAAAACTTTTTCATCGACATTTCATCAAAGCACAAAGTGACATAAAAAACGGTTATTCTCTCCCCTTCCCTCGGAAATGTATCACCCGGTAGATATTGTGTATTACTAATTTTTGTTTGTTCTTGAGTTTTCCGAGGAACATTCTTATCCACTTTCCGAAATAAAAAATAAAAACCAATTTTATGCTAGTATCTTCACAAGAAAAACATATTTAGGTAAATATTTGCAAGAATGAGCAGTGTTTTGTTTCCAAACATTGCAAAAATTGTTCAAAGTGACCACCTTCAGCTCAAATGCAGGAGTCTCAGTCTAATCTTCGTCTCATCGATTGCCGAACTCTCTCAAAAATACCAGATCGTTCGTATTGTGGAAAAACTTGAAAAATAATAAAACTTCAACATCGTGTATCTTCGAAATGAAATGGTTTCTGGACCCATATTTATAGGAAATTTATTTCTTAACATGACCTCAGGAATCACCCCCTTGAATATTGACATGTGTTTTTTAAACACCCCGTATACATAAACGTTCATTTGTATACGATATATAATTTGCTTCAAAATAGTTTACTACGTTTACAAAATATACCTATCAAAACCTTCATGTCAAACTATAAAAAAATACCTATGTAGAAATTAGAACTGTTCATTTAATTAAATTGATTGTTTTATAGGAGAATGAATTAATTCTCTCGGAAGATCAGTTGTTTACGTATACGGAATTCCTTAAAACAATAGTGCTTTGTTTCTTTGCATGTAATGTATACCTATATAAACAAGGATATACTGCATACTATTCCTTCAACGTTATAAAAAGAACGCATGTCGTTTACAAATATTTGCAACTTTATTGTTCTAGCCAACTGTAAGAAAAACTACAGATTTCCACGTTAGAAATCTGTAATATTGATAGAAACAGCGCCAGATATGTCCATTTAGCGGTTGCATCCAAAAGTACTACCGTTTTGCATCAAAATAAATGTTTCCAAAGTTAACACAGGCATTGACTAACTATAAGGTATATAAACAAGGGTAAAACCGAAAACCGACAGTATTCTATTTTAAATCTAAAGTAAATTGCCCTATCGAGGTTTTGCCAGATGTTGTTTTATTTTTTTTCACCACCATCTTTCACGATTACAAAATCTGTTTATTTGTTTTATATCTTTGTACAATTTCAAAGAATTATTTATTATTTACATTTTGGATCTAACGAAAATGTAAGTACATATAAGTAGTAACTCAGTAAGTACATTTTGTAAGTTTTATCGAAATCGTCAAATCGAAACTAGACTATAAATTATTATAAGTAGAAGTAGTTTTATTTTCAATTAATTGACTACGGGCATTGAATAAATACCTTTTGATCAATGCTACGGGTGTATACTGTATGACACATAGGAAAGGAATGTGCAATTCTGCAATTGAGGAAATGAGGATCGCCCTTGAAGGATTCACATTTCATTCAACTGAATACTGAACTGAAAGTTCTACGCGTACGAAAAAACCACTCGCTTGAAAATAACTGCAAATTATATGAGTGATAATTCGAATGGCCATTCGGTTTTTAAAAACATTCAGGTACTGAATAGTCGGTTATTGAAATTATTCGGTTATGCCCATCGCTAATAAAAAGGTCTAAGTTTGCGTCATATTTGTGAAGTTATTATAACGAAATAAGTGGAAGGGGTTCTTGAAATAGTAACCACGAAGCTCTTATTTGTGTGTTATAATAACATTTCAATGTTAAAACACCCACAATTCTTTTAATTTCGAATTGACAGTGAGGATGCAAACCACGAAAATTCAACTTTAGTCACGCCATGCGTCGCTTTGTTATGATTTTGCATTTGTGGTGCTTTGGGAACTACATAACCTCCAATATTACTTATTTTCAAATTGCTGTCGTTGTTCCTTACATCATTATCGTTCTTTACCTTTTATTAATATTCGTTTTATTGTTAATTGTTCTATACTAACTTATTAGGTTAATAGTGGTAATATTGGAGGTTATGTAGTTCGGAAAGCACGGCAAATGTAAAAAAATCATAACAAAGCGACGCGACGTGATTAACATTTCAAGACCCCTTGCCACTTATTTCGTTATAATAACTTCACAAATATGACGCAAACTTAGACCTTTTTATTATAAACTTTAACAACGTGGCGATAAAAGTCAATTTCTCGACATCAAAATACGGGTTGCCCAAAATTTTAAATTTCCCAGACAATTTTGACGTCACACTAATGGGGTCTATTTCAAAACACATCTGTTTTTTACAGCTACTTCAAATTTATTTTATATAGGTATAGGTAGGTATACAGGGTGTCTCACGGTGACCGTCGGTTAGAAGTATATCAAGAACTGTAAAAGCTAGAAATTTGAAATTTTGCACATGCGACATGCCGTGTTTAATCTATTAAATAAAAATATTTTCCAAATGGCAGCACTTCCGGAAATACCGGAAGTGAGCATCAACTTCTTTGTTTTAAATACAAACCATGCAATTTTTTTTTACACTCTGATGTGTGTCATAGAATGTTTAGTAAGTATGCTTAAAATAATCGGCGTATCAATTTCGATTGTTGAGAAAAACAATTTTTTCCACTGAAAAATGTCAAAATCTTATTTAGGAAATAAAATTGAAAGTCTAAAGTGGTAAAAGTTAGGGAAATGGGATTTTAGGTTCTCAATGTCAAAAGATTGAGACACAATTGTCTGTAATGGATAATAAAAAATTGCCCGCGGTTAAGTATCTATTTGACGTTATTTCCAGACTTAAGAAAAACTTTAAAAAGTCTGTTTTTTTAAATGGAATGCCTATTTAATTATCGACCCATTCGATGCAGAAATAAATTTCCTTTAAATTGATGTACCATGTTCCTATACCTAAAATCAACGATTACAGAGTTATTTATATTTTTCTAATTAAATTTATAATTACATTCTTTACAAAACATGGTTGGCTTTGAAAATTTTCAAAAAATGTTTATTCAAATGTTTCTTATGCTTTTATGATTATTTAAAATTGTATCTATGCAACTTCTTGACTATCCAAGGTCTCTTTCCGCCGAACGAACAGAACTTTCAGGGAAAACATTAAAATATCCCAATACATTGGTTTCTGCAGCGTCATTGGGGACAATTGGCTTTGCCAAACTTCGTGGCGCATTTACTTCGCCCAAATTTAGAAAATTCTTTTCAATCATCCTGATTTTTCGTTCTGTCATTGTAGGTAAATGCGGATATCTTTCGTTAAAATGTTGAGTGATTCTTTATTGAATAGTTAAAAGTTCTGCAGGTCCGAAAAGTAACACGAGCAGACTCGCCATGAATATAAAACAAATTTAGAATATCAGCGTTTGTGTATTCCATATTTCCCAATTAAAAACAAATATTAAGCGCAAAAATCAAAATTCAAACAGATAACACTGATAACAAACGTAAATGTAGCGTAAACTTTCAAACTGATAGCTAACTGACAACTGTCATCATAAGAAACAATTGAATAAAAATTTTTTGAAAATTTTCAAAGCCAACCATGTTTTGTAAAGAATGTAATTATAAATTTAATTAGAAAAATGTAAATAACTCTGTAATCATTGATTTTAGGTATAGGAACATGGTATATCAATTTAAAGGAAATTTATTTCTGCATCGAATAGGGTGATAATTAAATAGGCATTCCATTTAAAAAAAGAGACTTTTTAAAATTTTTCTTAAGTCTGGAAATAACGTCAAATAGATACTTAACCGCGGGCAATTTTTTATTATCCATTACAGACAATTGTGTCTCAATCTTTTGACATTGAGAACCTAAAATCCCATTTCCCTAACTTTTACCACTTTCGACTTTCAATTTTATTTCCTAAACAAGATTTTGACATTTTTCAGTGAAAAAATTTTTTTTTCTCAACAATCGAAATTGATACGCTGATTATTTTAAACACACTTACTAAACATTTTATGACACATCAGAATGTGAAAAAAAAATGCCTGGTTTGTATTTAAAATAAAGAAGTTGATGCTCACTTCCGGTATTTCCGGAAGTGCTGCCATTTGGAAAATATTTTTATTTAATAGATTAAACACTCCATGTCGCATGTGCAAAATTTCAAATTTCTAGCTTTTACAGTTCTTGATATACTTCTAACCGACGGTCACCGTGAGACACCCTGTATGTACCTACATATATACAGGTATCTGAGTCTCTCTCAACTTAAATTTTTATGGGAAGACATTAGTAGAAATAATCGTTACTTGATTCCGATCCGTGACCTGACGAGTATCGATAAGAACCGAAGTACAATAATAATAATAATCAATTCCTTTGTTTCTTTACCTTCAGCAAAACGAATGGATTAAAAAAAGGGAACCGAACGCGAACAATAATATTTCTTGTTCAGAAAAAATTCTCAAAAATAAGAAGCATTCCCGTCCATATTTGTATTATTGTATCCAAATGTAAATCCGAAAAACGTGCTAGAAAGCATTCCAACAACAATCTAGCAAATACCACGTGAAACCGCTGACATCTGTTTTAATTTAAGTTAATTAACCAAAAACACAATCACCATACGACGTGCAGGTTCGGACATTTTTGTCCACATCAGTAATTTTTTGAAATTTTATTTCTTAATAAAATAATTAATATAAATTAAGTCGTCTCTTAATTATTTCATTCTCAGACATTTTAAATTGAATTCAATCGTAATACCCACATAAAAATCAACCGTATTTAGACTAACTGCGCTTGTACGTCGAACAATATAAAAAATTTGAATTTGTTGTTGTTAAATCGGATGCTCACACTAAATTAATCGAATGGGGGGGGGGCTCTCGCTCGTGTGAAACTTGATGATTCATAAAAAATATGGAAAAAATTCTGCACACATAGAAGGCTAGTTTTGTTCGATTAAGGTCACTTTGATGCAGTTGTCAGCTTAAGTTGTGATAATAAACGTGAGACAACGCGAAATGCATCAAAAGACGCGCCGGGATTAATTTGTGTATTAATTATTATGCACGACCGATCGTGCAATCGGAAATTCAGATTTGTTTAAAAAACTGTAACGAAATTTGTATGCGAATGTACAGTTGTACACGCTTCAAATACCGCCACGTGCGATTTTAGCTTCCTTAATGGAATGCGCTACGCGTTTTTTTAAGGTATTGAACCATATTTATTTACTGCGTACAATCGTACACGAATACTCATTAAATATTCAAAAAAGTTATGTGTAAATATTGTACGTGTATAGATTATAGAATATATAAATATAATTATTTACTTCAGATAATGGCATTCCTCAACATTGATAAAGGCAGCTGTAAAAGATAAATAAGGCTATTTTTAAACTACCAGAACAAATTATAAACAAAGAAGGAAGATGATTTTCAACACGCCAGTAAAGAAAATATTTATTGTTATCTACTGTCAACATTGAAATTATCCACACGAATTACTATTCTTCGAAGAACGTAGCGTATTAAAACCACCAATTGTAACAGGTTTAATATTTAATTCAAATTTTTAATGATGATAATGGCAGTGTTCATCAATATTTAGCTTGCTAGATTATATTATCTCACGATTCCTGTCATCCATTATGTTTTATTACCTTTCAGCAAAATCTCTTCCTTTGTGTTAAATAATGTAATGTAACAGCCATTGGACGATACCAAAAATATAATTGCAATTTTTAACATAGTAAAAGTTCCCAAGGGCGACACAAATATTCGAAGTTTTAAATGTAAAATTTTCTTATTTAGAATATAAAAATTAAAGTCAAAGTTCATACAATATTAAAGTTATTCAAAAACAAAAATTTTAAATTAAATTCAAAATTTGAAACTCAACATATTAAAGGATATACAAAATTTAAATTTGAAATAAACAGTTTTTAATTGTTTTGCGATTTTCTTCTTTCGGAACTCTTCCTCCGAGGTCATGCATAGCATTCCTTCGCATATAGCACGTGTTCGAATTGTTTGGAACACTCTCGTCCCTTTAGCGGATTGGTATTTCCACGTACGGGCCGTGTACTGCTCTATGTGGGTATAACAGTATCTCTTGCTTCACTTGGGGGAGGCTGAAAATTTACGCGCTGCCTTTTTTTGGACATTGAAATGCTTTTCACCTCATAGACATTTCAGTATGATTTGGTTTACCTTTTTCACCTGCTGGTTAATACGCTCTAAAAGCGTTCTTGTATCCAAGTTGAAGAGGTCATCTTTTGGCATAAAGATTGGGAAGTGGGAATTATCAGAAAATTTAAAATAAATATGTTTAAATAAAAATACTCACGAGTGTTCTAGGACACTAAAGTTGCCATGTAAAAAAAATTGGCCATAGGTTTGGATTTTTTTTAGCATTGCGGGGCGAACGTGTTAAATCGTTCACCCTGTATCGTATCTACAGCTAATGTATCGCTGAAATCTTTGTGTATAAATGTTTGGGACATTATGAATAATATGGGAATGTTGAGCTCGGGATGAGTGGTGTTTGTTTTTTGATGTCGTCGATGAGTAATTCGATATCGGTTTATATGTCTGAGATGTTTGCGAATGTGATTCGGTTATAGGGTTTTGTGATGTAAATTTAACGCCGGTGTTCAGGTGATGGATTAACAGCAGGAAAGATGCTACATTCGAAAAATGAGTGGAAATCGAAAGCCAAGCTTATTTATGCTTACTATACTGCTGCATTGATGGCGATTTCGAATTCCAAACTCGTGGTACTATTTATACAAACACGTCGATATAGTAGTTCCCTTTGAAAAGGATCCAGAATTCGCTTTACGCTGTTTCATAGCCTGTTCGTAGAAGGTCATTGTAGGTTTTGCAAAATTACTACATTTCGACCAAACAGGAGATAAATCTTCCACTGAGCCCATTTCCAAATCGGCGATCCAAAGAGATTTAATCAATTTAACTCGCGGACGTAGGAACTGTTCTTCAAACCATCACGTATTCGTGTAACGTGTAACTTAGGCGATTTCACTATCGTATCCATTTTTAGTGTAGTTCCTTACACCTTTTTGTAAATAATTCGGTACCACGGTCACTAGGATAATTATGGAATTTTGTCGCGGCGAATTTAAATCACGTACAATTTCTTGGTTAAACTCACTGAACTCAATAATATATGGAAGAGCAAAGCCGTTGAAATCAAATGGGATGCGCGTGAAAAAAGTGTGCACATTTGAAGAAAATAATAAGGTCGAAAATCGTTTAACTACGGGGCTTACGCGTTTGCGCAGTGGAAAATATCATGAAAATGCATCATGTGTTGAAGTCGGTTGAAGTCAATGAACTCTACCTAATAAATTGAAGTTGGATTAGAAAATTTTACGTGGTTTGTCTTCGTGAACAAGTGGATTAATTTGATTTATAAACGTTACAAGGGAAAAGGGTTTACAGTGGGTGTTATGGAGTTCATGATTAAAATACAGTTTTAGATAATATATAACAGCTGTTTTATTTGTTTGAACTCTAATTTATTACGGCGCATGATCGGGAGCCCCGTGCGCGTATTCAATTTGTATCACTTAAATTTACAACTTTGCTCTTCCATATATAATAGAGTTCAGTGGTTAAACTCAAACGAAAGGTTGTCATTGTTAATTGTATGTATGTAATTCCAAAACTTGCTCTAGCTGCATCTAAGTTTCTGCACCGACACCGACAATAAACTACTATTTCTCTTGATATGAAGTTTCTATAGTTTCTCATCCGGTTGACATCATTTATAGTAGAGGATAATTTTCCACTCATGGAGTTCAGAAACCGATTCTCGTTTTTCTCCTCCAAAAAAAAGCAGTTTATTTTCAAATGTTCTCGTAATAAATAATTGTCTAATTTTAATTCATAATATATTTGTTAAGCCCACCAAGGTTTAATTGGAAGCGTTCACATGCTAAAACAAAGTAGGTAACAGAGTCCTTTATCTACTTCCATTTTTATTAACATTATAGGACGTTTCATTAATCTCTCACGAAATAGGTATTGCCATTGAATATAAATACAAATTTAACCGATGTTATTTTTTTTTAACCAGATGACATTCGAACACGTGTAAACTGAATTTATAACATTCTTTTATAATAAAATCGTAACTAACCTAATCAGGTGTTTATGTGCCTGGATCCCGAACCCGGACCGTTGCCATGACGGCCAACTCTAGGGGCGCGGGTGCGTCGCCTAGCAACCGGATGGGAAAGGTGCTTGTTCCGAAGACACACTACCACATATCATGTACATTTGCACGTGTACGATACGAATTATGGGATTTGTTTCGCATCGTTTTATGAAAATTTTATCTCGAGCCTTATTTTGTATTCAAATGGCGATTTTCACAACCCCAAAAAAATGACACATTGTGCGAGGTGTCGCCATAGTATGTCACCATTTCTAATTTAATATTTCCACAAAAATTCCGGCAAAAACTTTTGTTTTACGCTTTTGTAATGGAATGGGAGTGCATATTTTATTAACGTTACTGGAAAGTTCTATTTTTGTTGTTATATCACGTACGTTGATTACATTTGTATGCGGTTGAAGTAAAGGAACCAAGAATATCAATAGTAATTTAAGGCTCCTTTGTACACAATCTTGTTAATTAATCTTTTCAAGACTAACCCTTTCTCGGTAAACATGGGGAACGTGGGTGATGTTGGAGTTAATTTTATCTAACCTCAATTTTATTAGGTACTTTACTTCTCTTCTGAGACGTGAAATATAGTAAAGAGCGGACAGTTGATCGATTAGTGTTAATGTACGCGCAAAACATCAATGCACGCAATTCGAATTTTGTATCAGGTATAAATTAATTCAGCACTAAAATAAAAAACAATTAATTTATTATACTACTAATAAATTACTGTCTGGGTATAAAAACTGTTTTCCAAAATTCGTAGTTTTGAACTCATTGCACGTTTATTATTTTATTAATGTTATAATTAAGCAATATTCATTTGGCAATACTACCTCTTCACAAGAGTAAAGTCGCAAAAATTGGTTTATTGACAAAAAGATTTTGATGCCCTAACTATGTATCTATAATCCTATATTATCTGCTTCCAAAATTCGCAGTTTTGAATTTATTTTTTCACTTTAAATTTCCATTGTGAACTGTACTACTTAAGCCTTTAGAGGGCCGCAATAATAAAAAAAACATTTCGTCGACAATTTACGTTATTCCTTTAATCATTGCAATAGCAATAGCGCAACAAAAGTTTGAGAAGTGACATGCCCATAATGCACGAAAGCAAAAAAACTCGCTGTTACAATCCCCCAACTTCGCGAGATAAACAAATGAAGTCCATTTGATGAAAAACGGAAGAGTACCATTTTTGGTTATAGATGTAATTTCTTGACTTTAAGGAGGGGTTCAATTGTCCTAAGTAACCAAAATGTCATAATCACACTCCCATATAAACGCCATGTTAAAATTGGACTTTGGCATGCATTTCTGGACAACTCGCTCTGACCATAGTTTTGCTCTGATCATGGAGTTTTATGTCTCAAAATGACCCTAAGAACATGCTACGGCTCATATGCCTACTTTTAGCAAAAAGTATAATGTTTCAAGCTGTCTAGGATGTGTCAAAGTGACAGATATGTTTTCTTACGATATTTTGCGATTCTTTCAAAATTACAATAGAAATAGCATACCCCAATACGATATCGATAGGCATACCTGCCGTGAGGCTTCATTGGAGTCATTTTCAGATATAAAAGTCAAAAATCCGACCAATACAGTGGTCACAGCGAGTTGTCCAAAAATGAAGTCCGAGCCTTTTCCAATGGCGAGTGAACTTTTGCCGTAATAGCAGGAAAAATTGTCGTTCCATCACAACTCTTTACTTCATGCTAAATTTCCTCGTAAATTGCTCTCATTATTCGAAAATTTCGGAATTCATCAAACAAATTCGTAGAGATTTCTTCAGTGGAATGGGCCAACGTAAACCAGGATCGGTGCGTGCAGGTGAAAGAAAGGTGCCTAAGAAGAACACCAAACTGGGCAGACGTAAGAGAGCTTTGGAGGCCTTCAACGCGATAGAAATCAGGGTCAATATTGAATCGAAAAAAGTTCTCGAACCCCCCCTTAAATTAAGTTTTCATTTGTGCGTTGTATGGGACGAAAATACCAAGAGGTTACAAAAAACGCCACGCCTTTCAGTTCTCACGCTTATCTAAAAAAAAAGGCTACATCAGGGTGGGAGGGCATTTTTAGACATAACCTCTTTTTCTTTCACAGCTTGCAAGACAAGCAGTTCCACTCCTTTCTACAATACTTTAAGGAAAATTACACATATATATCTATTTCTGATGATGTAAGTATTCTTTCCGATCTCCGCGTATCTCCCATTACTCTTATGAAGATATTCCTTGTTCTTTGGAATCTCGCCGTTTTGGATATCATTCGATGCTCTGACAGTCCCTTTTTTGCTGTCATAATGACTTTGTTGTATTTTGTGATATTTCTCCATGTTCTTTTTGCCACATCGTGCAGTCTTCTTGTTGCGAATCGGATCTGACTGAGATTTTCGTGCTATCGTGACAGAACACTCCTCGATATTTTCCTTTAGTGCCCCCTCGGGTCGCTGTTCATTGCTTCGTAAGAAATTTTGGTTTAGTATTAGTATTACAATACACCTGTGATCTGAAATACAGTGAAACCTCTCATAAGCGGACACTCATGGTTCCGCTAATTTTGTCCGCTTGTTGGAAGTGTCCGCCTAATAGAGTGTATAAAAAGAAATAGGCAAAAGTTTGGTTCCAGAAAATTTGTCCGCTTAAAGGGGGTGTACGCTTAATGGAGGTGTCCGCAAGGAGAGGTTTCACTGTATATCTCTTCCGACACATGTCAGTTTGTGTCTATTTTGTGGTACCTATTGTTCTATCAGCGGCTTCTCTCTGTGTAGCACTAACCATTCCTTACGCTTTCAATCAAAGGGCTGATTAGTGGAGCTAATTTCATATACGTTTTTCATGGAAATATATAGCGAGTTTTTAATTATTATTTGTTCCTTCTTTCTATTGAACGTGCTTTCATGAAAATAGAACCAAGTGATGCCATGCATGCTATAAAAAAGCAATACCAATGCAACTTACACATATTACAATAAATTTCACATTAACAAAACTACGAAGAGAGAGGACCCACATTATCTATAATTAAAAACATCGATTCACCCCGTAATAAAAACAATACTCCCTCCTCTCCCCTCCTATCCGTATCCACTTAATCTTAAAAATAGGGATCTATTCCCCATTCGGCTTACATTCTACGAGTTTCCGAAAAATATCAGCTCCATCATTAATCTTTTTTCTTCGCCAAATAAAATCGTTTTTCATTAAAACTTGTTTATTACGAACGTAATAAATAAACAAGATGTCCCGACTATTTTATAGTCGAGTTGTGGATCTACCTTACAAATGGACAACAACATTGAGCGTAGGGCAGATTCTGTTAAACGAAGTGTGAAAAAATGGAAGGGTGGCACAAGCATTTTCTACTTTAGTGCACCCAGCAATTTGAATGTATAAATAATGCGGGTGGCGTTGATCAACAGTCGCCTGTTGAACAATACGAAAATTGCCTGTGGTCGCATAAGTCAATTGTAGTATTTATTTTTGTGTAACTTTAATGAAATGCTACATTCCGTGGTTTGTTTTCTATTAATAGACTTCAACAGGTTTCCATCGCCATTATGCTTTCTACGGTAAAAGACATGTGTCTACTCTCGAAGATGAAAAAGGCTACTCTTGGTGAAGTATCAAAGTGCTGGTACGATTACATCTTTTAACGAACTAGTTATTAGAAAAGTTAGTGCCAAAAAACTAAAAGGCATAAGCTAGTGTCGAAAATGTTCGCAGTGTGAATTCGTTGCAAGGATTATGATTAATTTTGCGTGTCAAAATAGTGCTAGGTGCAAAGATCAATTCGTTTGAACCACTCACAAACTTCAACCTTCCAAGTGCTCCCATGCTTTTAGTAAATAAAGAAGGGATGCAAAAATATAGCAAAGGTTTGATAAATGCAAAAGGCCATGTCAAAAATACACTGTGAAATTTCAATTGAAATATTCAGAGTTTAAATTATTTCCAACGATTGAGGTCAAGTCTGTGTCATGTGTGCCGAAATACATACTATAGTAGTAAATGCGAAGTGTCAAAATAGAAGAACATATGAATGTCAAATTTCTCAGGAAATATAGCTAAGAAAACTAAGGTTTATGAAAAGCCGCGTTATCGGAGACTCAGACAATAGGGAGTTTGTGGATACGGTAATAACGAGTGAGTTCACTCAACGGGTAAACGTTAAAATCACGTGATTCAATACGGTAAACTAAATATCGTATGCCACTCATAGAGTGTATTTGGATATAAGGGCGCACATACCGCCGAGACTAATGTAATTTTTACTGATACATACAATATATAAATGCATGCCCATTTTATGAAAATTTCTTGCCGTTCCTTGTCTCTTCTGTTTTTCATCTTCCCTTCTTATAAGGTTTAATTCGCCGGAACTAATTTTTACTGACAAATACAAATGTGTTGCTAATTTTAGGAAACTTTCTTGCCCTCTGTCTTTCCTTCTCTTTCTCTCATAAAGTTTCTCCCCCTATGGCCTAATTTTTACGGGTAAAATACAAATGAGAGATGCTTCCCTCCTCTATATTCCTTGCCTCTTTAAAAATATCCACTCAATTGGAAACATCTTGCTGCCGTCGATATTGTCTCTGGAAAACACACGAGGTGTCCACAAAATCAATTAAAATGAAAAGTAAGGGGTTCACGAGCATTCATTATAGTACATTGAAGTAAGTTGTGTTGTATAATCTGTAGCCTGAACCTAACATTCTCTAAAGAAACGATTTCAAAGTACGTCCCCATATAAATTAATCTTTTCTAAGGCTGAACTGGGAATAGAAAAACTTGCCTAACTTTTATAGGGAACTCAAACGGTTGCTTGCTTGACGAAATACTGAACCAAAATGGCGTTCAATTCTCCATTTTTATTTTCTACCTCCCATAAAATTTGTCATAATTTCCTGTTCAAAATAATTATGCTTTAGAAATGAACGATAAAAGGTTTTTAGTCGTAGCGGTACATCTAAATGTCTGTCAAATTGTGCGGGAATGTGAAATTAGGTACACTTATTAATTAGATCAAAATAAACGATTTGACCCGCAGCACCCCTATTTTCATCCCTTAGTTTTCAAAAGTGCCCCGTATTTAGTTTTTTCCATCCCCTAACAATAACTCCTTTGTTTACAACATAAGGAACATTTTATATAAGGATAAAATTTTCACAAATATCAACCCTTATCGAGATATGTGGAAAAAACTGATTTTTGCAGTTTCATTACATAGTTTTGTTGTTTATCGTTTCTCAGAAAAATTATTCAAGTAAAAGATGTAAGTAGATATTAATATGATCAATATTTTAGGTACCTATATATAATATTTTCACAGAAAGCAACCCTTAACAAGTTATTTCGATATTTCTGAAAGTAAGCAACCCTTAAGTATGAAATCGCTCATATCCTTTTTATTTGTAACTTATGAGGAAAAACATGTGAATAAATATTATAGAAAATGATCTTTTGGGAATTTTATGTCGGTATGAAAATTTCTCAAAAGTCAACCCTTAACGAGATATATCGAAAAAACCAGAAACTGTCAATTTTCACATAAAATCGAGCATAACTTTTCTATATTTCACTACAGTGACATTATTGTATAATTCGGTAGGTATATGGATGTAGAAAATATAAGTAAGTAAGGGGTAATTTTTTTACAAAAACTCACCCTTACGATGGTTAATATTATTTCTTCGCAGTTAATAATAGCCAATTACAGTGTATTTCATGAAATCATAGTGATTTTGCACCATATCACACTGGTGCGGGAATTTTCAACGTACAAAGTGTAAGGTTTATTCGCGGTAATATAATTAAAAAGAAACAATCTAATTGTACCCAAAATGCAAACATAGGTCGATTTTTATATCAAGGGAGACATATTTTGATGTTATTTTCTTGGGGGTGGTTCTCACCTCCATTTCCTGTCTCGTCTCGTAAGAACGCTCGTAAGAACGCTAGAGCAGCTTGCAACTTATACCATTTGCTGTCTTATTTGTCCAATATCATATTACCTATCATCCCCAGTGGATAAATGTACTAAACCTTTTATACTCAAAATTGAATGCTCTTTCCATTTCCGTAGCAAAAAATACATATCCTATTTAAAAAAGTAATTTGACCTTGAAATGACCTTGAGAATGGCACAAAATGTACTAAACCTTTTATACTCAAAATTGAATGCTCTTTAAGTAATTTGACCTTGAGAATGGCATTTTAAAGACGAGTTAATGTCACTATCTTATGTCCCCTCATGAATACTGCAAATGTTGTATTTTTCGATTTTCCCCTTCGTTTCGGAGCAAAATGGCCACGACACTATAAATGCCTCACCCTGTATACAAAAATTATGCTCGATGAAAATTGACAGTTTCTGGTTTTTTCGATATATCTCGTTAAGGGTTGACTTTTGAGAAATTTTCATACCGACATAAAATTCCCAAAAGATCATTTTCTATAATATTTATTCACATGTTTTTCCTCATAAGTTACAAATAAAAAAGATACGAGCGATTTCATACTTAAGGGTTGCTTACTTTCAGAAATATCGAAATAACTTGTTAAGGGTTGCTTTCTGTGAAAATATTATATATAGGTACCTACCTAAAATATTGATCATATTAATATCTACTTACATCTTTTACTTGAATAATTTTTCTGAGAAACGATAAACAACAAAACTATGACCGATTTTGTAATGAAACTGCAAAAATCAGTTTTTTCCACATATCTCGATAAGGGTTGATATTTGTGAAAATTTTATCCTTATATAAAATGTTCCTTGTAAGAATTCCTAAAACTTTTATTAATATAATTTTTTCTAAAGGTTGTAAACAAAGGAGTTATCGTTAGGGGATGGAAAAAACTAAATACGGGGCACTTTTGAAAACTAAGGGTTGAAAATAGGGGTGCTGCGGGTCAAATCGTTTATTTTGATCTAATTAATAAGTGTACCTAATTTCACACTTCGCGCACAATTTGACAGACACTTGCGATTTTCTCGATGTACCGCTACGACTATTTCAATTAACTTGTCTAAATTATAATTAAATTCAGTTCGATATAGCACATAGATTTTCCCTTAAATGGAAAGTTAACGCCACCGTCATACCTATTAATAGAAAATTCCCAGGGTGAAAATATTGTATCCTCCCGATGAGTGTTCCATTGAGATTTCCCAAAGCACAACACAAAGGGAATACAAATATAGATCGCCCATTCCATTCTTAAACTTGTAAACGACGCGTGCACTTGAACCATTTCATGACTCATTTTTCTTCCATAAATAATTTTATTACCTTCTCTTAACGCCTATTTATTTATTGCACGCCAACATTTTATTTTACACTAATTTTATATTCAACATTAAAACAGTAACAGAAAGAAGCGTTTCCTTCCGTTACGTCAATAGACGTGATTTGGTTTTTTTTTCGTCGCAATTGGACACGATGGGATTACCAACGTAGTTTTAGACAGGAAAAATTCCTGCCTCACGATTTTATGTATAAAAATTATCCCCCGGGTGTCCTGGATAAAACCCTTTTTTGCGCCAAATGATTCGCCATCCTTTTTCTTACCCCTTTAATAACCTTTTACACCATATCGAAGGTTGTTTAAATAAATGTTATCTATTGCACCGTTTATTTGTCTCAATCTCTCGATAGAATGGAAAATGAAAGAGACGTCGTACATCAATACGTAATAAATCTCTTTCCAAAACTACCTTTGTTATATTTTTGCGCAAAACACGTAAAATTCCACTTAAGCAATGACCTATTTAAATTACTTCCATTGTTTTATTTCTTAATTTTTATACATAAAGCAGCAACTGCGTGTCATCCTATGAGTAGGTAATTATACTTCAATTACGGTACGAAAGCGTGCTTAATGACTAAACAGTTAGAAAACGCGTCAAAGTTCTTTGTTAAATTTCGATTTACTAAAATTTCATAAAAATAGGGAGCCATAGACGTTTACAACTCCACACCATCAGAGTATCATAAAAAAAAGTAGATGACGATAAATTGAGGGTTTCCAATTTTGTTCCTTATTCCGGTAGGTATATGAGTCATTGTCATTTACCGATCGACAAAGAGATAAAAGCACGAGGGTGAACGAACGTTCATAAAATAGAGGATCGGTGTGCAATTACGACAAAACGTAGGGGAAATTTATTATTTAAAATTTATGAGACTGAAACGGGTGTATTATTATTTATTATTGACTTAATTGTTTTCATTTTATTTTAAGCGGGTACGCAAAATTAACTATATTTTTTTTATTATATTTTATGAATTCTAATTTTATTACTAGACTTCAATCGATAATGCCAGTAGGAGAAGAATACAACATAGATGTGGTGAAAATAAGCGAGTCCAGATGCGATGAAATCGAAAAGTGAATCGTGGCCATATTTACTTTCGCGTTGCATATTATTCCCATAGTGCTCGTATACCTATGTACTCTGCAGACAATCAGAGAGCTCTAAAGGCCGCGTTTACCTATTATTATCTCACATCAGAGCACTGCAATCGTGTAACAGTGATGTTTATAATCGAATTACCAAAGTTGACACTAAAAATCCTTCAATGGTATTGCAGGAAGTTTGTTTAGCTCCATAAGATATAAAGCTGAGGCGGAGGAACACATCTTGTGCAAATGATTAATGAGTGGCAATGGCCCAGCGGATATTTTATGAACTAGGACGGGCAGTCCTCGAACTTTATCGAGAAGTGAAGTTGGAAGATGGAAAAGAGCTGAAGTTCATAAAAGCACTTTCCCTTTTTCAGAATAGTCATATCTGACCTCTCCCGAATGGAGAAAATGAAACATTAACGGATTTCTGGAATATGTACAGGAAATTCAAACCATCTCAAAGTATCAAAAGTTCCGAATTCTTATAGAATTCTAATTTCAACCAACTTCAAATCTGTAACTAATTATGGCACTCCCACCTCAGACACAAGCACAAGCACACAGCGACCAATAGATACGCGACAGATAAAGCTATGGGAATGCAGCGACCAATAGATAAGTGACAGATAAAGCTAGAACTAGGCCTCCGCGTTTACCCTCTCTCTCACCTCCAGTATCCCGGCTTAGCATAACCACGCGCAGTCCATTTCTATATGTCAATGGTATTAACGTATAGAATTTCTTCTTACTATATCTAAAAGTAGCATATTTCCGCTAAATGTTTTTAAGTTTGTACGAATTTTCGGAAACGGTTGTGTTCAATAAGCAGGTGTCAATAATATTGACGATTGTTTTGGCTGTGGTTACCTATGGCACTTCTCCTATTAGTATTATACCGGGAGTTCGTTCTCAAGGTCGAACATTGGAATCTAACATGGTATTGAACGTTTTTGATAATTGTTGCTCGCCTATTTAACTTAGAGAAAAGGCAATAGTATCAACAGAAAGAGAAAATGATTGCGATTCAAATAATACTACTGGCAATTCAATTCAAGGTGAATGCTATTTAAAAAGTTTCATTAAAAGAATAAATCACACTTTTAGTCTTGTCAGTAGTATTATTTGAATGGCAATAATACCATGTTAGATTCCTATGTTCGACTTTGAGAACGAACTCCCGGTGTAAGTATTAAGAGGAGTATTCTCTTACCAGTCTTACCGAACTAATTTCCTTTTTTGTTTTAGGTATGTTGATCTTAACTTGTACGCTATCAACTGACGGTGTTGGTAAGTAAAAGTTTAGAAATATAATTTGTAATTTCAAGCATTTTTCAAGCCATTTATATTAAAATCTTCTATAATGGGTGTCAACGGAGTTTTGTGGTGGGTATATTTTAATTCCCGTAATTTTAGATAGGTACTGTGTATAAGCGTAAAACTTTGATATCATAGAAGCTGCGTGGTGTTAAAGTCAGTGATTTATTTTAGTCAAAACACTGAATTCCGAAAACAGATATCAGATTTTTTTTTTTCGTTACGATACTTCTCGGCAATGTCCCTAAAACACTTGCTGCATTCCCACGTTGTATAGCCAAGCTTATCTGCTGTTGTAAGTGAGATTTCGCTGGTCGGACACCAGTTTTTTTCTGCAACAAAGTGCCGATTTTATCAGAATTACGAAAACAAATCTCAGAATTACGTGAAAAACTTTAGAATTACGTAAAAAATTTCAGAAATTACAAATTTATTTATGAGCACACTAGAGAAACGATTTATGAGCACACTAGAGATCTTAGCTGCATTGACAATATCTATACAAATATTCATAATACAAAATTTTATACCAGAGTAATTGATCTAAACGTATCTGACCATCTTGCTCAACTTATAAACGTGAGTATACCTAAAGGAGAGACAGTATATAAGATAAAAAAAGTCAGAAAAATCGTAAGTTTGAAAGATTCATTTTCTTACTCAGAGAATCCGCAGATAAGGCATTTCCTTGGAAAAATATAACAAACGCCCCCAAAGGGAACCAGAGCGGACAGGTAAAATGGTTTCATGAAGGGATAAAAGCTATGAGAGATCATTTGAATTTTCTAAAGGAATTAAATAACATTTTTAAAAATGATAATTTAAATTTAAATTCTATATTAAGAAACTATAAATGCAAATATAAAAATGCGGGAAAAAAAGCAAAAAAGCAAGCCAATGATAATTACATATCAAAGGCAATAAATAAGAGCAAGGCTACATGGAATCTCATAAATAGTATAAAAAACCCTATTTGTAAAATTGAGACCGTGAATTCACCTACAGCGGATCATGTTAATAACTTCTTTGTGAACGTTGCACAAAACATAGCGAAGGAAAAAAATGCAATTGATAATAATAAACTATATCTAGAGCGAATGAGAAAAGTAAAAAAACCCAGTCACAAATTCAAATTCGGAGAAACCTCTCAAGTTAAAGTAAGGGAGGCAATTACATCACTATCAAATAGTAACACATTTGATATCTATGGTCTAAATGCCAAAATTATCAAATCAGTTGTAAATTTGATTATTTTTCCACTTACATGCCTGATCAACGAATCTATAAGGCTCGGGATTTTCCGGACGCTCTTAAATTGTCTTTCGTGGTTCCAATCTATAAAGATAAGGACCCAAAAAATACATCAAATTATAGACCCATATCTATTACGCCGCTTTTGTCAAAAATATATGAAAAAGTTATTAAAAAACAAATGATGGAATTTATTGACTCAAATGATATCCTAAATGAGAATCAATTTGGTTTTAGATCCAAAAAATCGACTTCTTTAGCACTTATAGAGTATAACAATGCTATTGCTGAGGTGTTTGAAACAAATTCCTACGCGCAAGGTACCTTTTGGGATCTCAAGAAGGCTTTTGACTGCGTGGACCACCACCGTTTAATAGATAAACTTCAATTCTATAATTTCGAGGGAAAATCTCGGGGGTTGATAGCCTCATACTTTGAAAAGAGGCGGCAGATAGTTAAATATAACGATGCTTACTCCAAGGAGTGTAGTATAAACTACGGATTACCACAGGGATCGGTGTTAGGCCCGACTTTATTTATATTATTCATAAACGATTTGTTTAATAGCATACCCACAAACAAGTTAATACTGTTCGCGGATGACTCAACTACAATCAATGTTGGAAACTCAATAGAGGAAGTAAAGGAAAATTTTAAAATCACCGAAAAAACCATTACGGATTGGTTCCATGCTAATAAACTGACAATTAATTATTATGAAAAAACAAAAAAATTGTGGCATAGCCTTCGTGACTTGCGAAGTACAATAATGGGAATCCGGAAGTTAAATTGTTAGGGGTGCACCTAGATTCTTTACTAAATTGGAATGCTCACGTAAATAATATTTCCGGAAAGTTGAGCAGGGTAGTATTCTTACTAAAAAGACTGAAGGATCTGGTAAACACGAAAACAATAATGACTATATATTATGGTAATTTCTTGAGTATTGCATCGTATTCGATTATCCTCTGGGGTTATGCTCCTGCTGCCTCAAGGTTATTTGCCATCCAAAGAAGAGCTGTCAGAATAATTGACAATCTGGGTTACAGAGAAAATTGCAAGAACTCATTTATAAAGCTAAAAATCTTGACGCTGCCTTGTGTATTTATTTTAGAAGCAGTGGTATATGTTTATAAAAATCGTAACCTTCCCGAAATTGCAGATATACATAAATATGAAACTAGGCAGAAATGCAACTTGCATCTTCCATAGAAACGTATTAAAAAAACGCAATTCGGATGTAATTATACAGGGTGTCCCAAAATTGCTGGGACACAGAGCTACTACGTGTAATAGAGATCAAAATAAGTTGATTGGACCCAATTTATCTATATACCAAAATGTACCGTTTGCCCGTGAGAAGAGTTCAAAGTGTACATAAAAAAACACATTTTTGTACGCTGTTCAGACATGAGTGAAACAAATTGAATGAAATTTGACAAATGTGCATTTTAGAGGATTACTCTCCTCTCGGTAATTAAATAAATGCAAAAGAAATTGTAGAAGGGTTAAAACCACCCTCACCCCCTTACATTTTTTTTCAGAACTTTCTTAGGGGTCTTAATACGATTCTCAAATTATTTTATCAAGAAGACTGATTAATTATTTATCTTCATTTTGTTACTCTTGATAACATTTCGTATTCCGCATAGTTCCGAAGGAAAAAAATGTTTTCTTAAATAATGCTAACAGATATTCCTAGTACAAGTTTAATAAAATTGTAATACAAAATTTAGTTGGGAGTGGAAACAAAGGCAGAACGTTTTTTCATAATAAATGTTCAATATGACGGCCACCTTCATCAATACAAAGGTCAATTCGACGTAAAAAATTGAAACTAAATTTTGTATTACAATTTTATTAAACTTGTACTAGGAATATCTGTTAGCATTATTTAAGAAAACATTTTTTCCTTCGGAACTATGCGGAATACGAAATGTTATCAAGAGTAACAAAATGAAGATAAATAATTAATCAGTCTTCTTGATAAAATAATTTGAGAATCGTATTAAGACCCCTAAGAAAGTTCTGAAAAAAATGTAAGGGGGTGAGGGTGGTTTTAACCCTTCTACAATTTCTTTTGGATTTATTTAATTACCCAAAGGAGTGTAATCCTCTAAAATGCACTTTTGTCAAATTTCATTCAATTTGTTTCACTCATGTCTGAACAGCGTACAAAAATGTGTTTTTTTATGTAAACTTTGAACTCTTCTCACGGGCAAACGGTACATTTTGGTATATACATAAATTGGGTCCAATCAACTTATTTTGATCTCTATTACACGTAGTAGCTCTGTGTCCCAGCAATTTTGGGACACCCTGTATATGTTATAAACTTTTTAATCATGTTCCTCAGTCGTGGAGAGAAAAAAATATAAATCAATTTAAAATGTTAGTTGGAACATCTAAGAAATAATGCCTACTATAAGTGGGAAGATTTTTTAAAAAATAAGCATTTATAATATAAGTTGTAATAAGTAGTTATTGACGATTGTAAGTACACATTGTATTTGAGCAGGAATAAATATCTATCTATCTATCTAAATGACGAGAGAAAACTCAATTCCTAGAAAAAATATTCAAAATATAATAAATACTCTTGGAGTTGAAAAAATAATTGTTTCTTCAAATCTGTACAGTATTTATCATAATTGGAATCTTTTGTTTCTTAATTTTGAAGTTTTTCTCGCAATTCTTAAATTTGTTGCACAGGTCTGGCATTTTTCTTGTAGTTCGGAATAAAACAAATGCTTTGACACCAATACCTCAAATACACCAAAGATGGCGTGAACAAAATTTTAAGAAAGTTGTCTTATTTTTATCCAACGTATAACTATTTGTGCGAATTTATGAACTCAAAATTTCGACGAAAACCCTACGAAATATTTCGAATTATGATAAATACTACATATTTGTGTAGAGCTATAAACAACTTCCAAATCGCACGTTTTAAATCTTTTGAATACGTAATGTTACAAATTTAATTCCATTTGCAGTGCTAAAATATAAATATCAAAATACATAAAACTTCAACATTTCAATTAATAATTTTTAAACAAATTTAAAGTTTCAGAATTCGAATGTCATTATAGTACTTGATTTTGCAATGGACTGTATATTTTTAAATAAATCTAACATTTCCCGCGGCCCTGAAGAGATCTTCAGAAATTAAATTAAATTGATTTCCTACAACACGTAGATATGACACAAACAAGCAAAACATTCTTCTAATTCTAATAATTCAAAAGAAACCAAAATGTCAAATACTATAAAGAAACTATACTGTAAAATTCTAATTAATAAATATTATTGGGTAGGTAACGGGCATAATTTTGCTACAGGACGCCTATAGATCCCATTTTTTGTTTGCACATCCACCACTCGAATTACATCATCAGTTCCCGGGAATACGTCCACAATGCGCCCTAATGGCCAACGTAATGGCGAAATGTTGGGTTGCTGCAGAACAACAATGGTACCCCTTTTGACCGCATTGGATATAGTGTTCCATTTTTCCCGCACTTGTAACGTATGGAGATATTCAAGGTGCCAACGCTTCCAAAAGTGTTGGACCATTTGATCTATTAGGGTATACCTATCTAATCGATTAAGTTTACTTTCTAACACGTTCGGCGCAGGTAACCGATTTAGAGGCGTTAGCGTAAGAAAGTGTGCGGGGGTAAGCGCGGTAGGTTCTGACGGATCCGAAGAAAGAACACATAATGGCCGCGAATTGAGTAAACATTCAATTTGAATTAAAAGTGTATTCATTTCTTCGTAGGTGAGCAATTGATCTCCGATTACCTTAAACAGATGAGATTTGACGCTCTTCACGTTTGCTTCCCACAATCCTCCCATGTGAGGTGCCCCAGGGGGGATAAAATTCCATTGTATCCCCTTAGCGCCCAACTCTGTTTGCACATCTCTTTGAAAATCTCTTGAGTTAAGCATATTTGACAGGTCCTTTAAATAACCTTTTGCTCCTACGAAATTGCTACCCCTATCGGAATACAACACGGCACACAAACCTCGACGAGCCAAGAATCTTTTCAAAGCTTGTTCTTTCTTTGCAATCAATATTTTCAATTGTTGCGGTTTTGATGCCATACTGCGTACAAACAATATCTACAATGAAGATAAGTGCAACAAATGTGTGTTTTGTGCAATTTCTATAACGCGATAAATAACCAATCAGTGCTCGATAGGACCAAATGATTTTGCAATGGACTGTATATTTTTAAATAAATCTAACAGTACTTAAAAATTCAAATTTCAAAGTTTGACAGTTGACACCTTAGGTCTAGGCATTGAACTATACGCTATACGCGCGTACAGTTCAATGGGTCTAGGTAGGATCTAACCTCCAAATCTTGAGTTTTGTTCTTTTCCGTTGATACCAACTATTTAAATGGTATTTTGTAATAATAATTAAATAAAAATTACTTTTAACAAATTTTTTTACGTGAAATTTTAAAAATCGTAAATATTAACAAAAGTACAAAAAATAATACCAGGAAATAATACACCGTTGAATAGGGTTTTTTGTCGATAATTTGATGGTAAATAAAAATACAGGGTGTTCCATTTAAAATATTCGTATAAATTCTACTTAAAGTTCACAAAGTTTGAATTCTCATTTTAAACACTCGGTATAAAATTAATCACTTAGTTTTTTTTGGTAGAGTAACACGACATTAGGGTAATATTATTCGTTAAATAAATTTTTCCTTTTTTGAAGAATAACTTAGTTATGAATATTATAGTACGACCTTGAATTGTACCAAATTTTGATAAAATAATTAATAACTTGGCAACCGCACATCCAATATCAAAAAAAATTTCAGGCGCGATATAAATATGATTGGTCGATACAGTAAGAGAAAAAAATACAGGGTGTGCCATTTAAAAAAAAGTGACACTTTCCTGCCACGTGAAAATGCAACATACTGTAGATATTAGAATATTTTTAAAAGATGCGCAATTCAAATCAAAGCAACCTTTATTTGAAACTTTTTTCTGTATCTTCAACTCACATTGAGTTATCGACCGATTACGGAGCAGTGGGACACCCTGTATACATTTACCGAATTATATACTTTTACCTTAACATATACAAAAGATAAGGCTGGAATGTTCGAAATTGAACCCCTAAGGGGGTAAAATAGGGGATGAAAGTTTGTTTTTTAAGTTAAATCCATACAAATTGCTAATAACCTTTCGGTTAGACGTATTTCAGTAGTTTTCGAAATTCAACCTCTACGGGGGTAAAATAGGGGATGAAAGATTGTATGGGAATCCGTAATTTTTTAAGTTGGATTTTCGGTTAGAAGTTAAGAAAGACGTACGGTACCGCTTGACCGATTTGAATCAAAATTGGCAAAAATGTAAATGGAAACCCAAGGTACTGATTTAGAATACTTCGTTGTAACCTAAAGCCGCGTCCACATTATGCCGAATGGTGTCGATCGACACGGTCGATCGACAATGTTGAACAAATGTGTACGCGTCGCCCGGCTTTGTTGAACCATACTTGTCGAGTCGAACGCAACCCGAATCAAGTCGGTACGGATCAAAGGAAGTCGAATCGACAGCTGTAGTGGGGACGTGTCGAACATGTTGCTCTACATTTCTGCTAATCGTAAACTAAAAGAATTACGACTGTTCAGTTCTGTTTGTGCATTTAAATATTGTAGTTCATGATCAATCAAGCAATAAATCTTTCATAAATTCCTCTATACTGTACTTTTTTCTGTCTCGGACAAGACTGGGCCTTACCCAAAACCTCCTTGGGCGGCGGCGACGGCGACGATCTTCCTGCATTTCAACAACTGCAATAATAATTGCAGCAGTCGCCAAGCAGTCTCTTCTGAATCACTTATTTATACTAAACCTTTATATTTAAATTCAATTCATAATTGGGTGTGTCGCTCGACTAGTCCACATATACTGAGATAATGTGGACGTTAACAAAAGTCGACTATGTCGAGCGACAGGGTCGATCGACTTTGTCGATCGGCATAATGTGGACACGGCTTAAAGTCTACGCGGACGAAGTCACTGGCAAAAGTTAGTATGTATTTATATAAATCAATAAAAGCAATCTAAAATTGAAACAACGAAAATAGTAAATAAAAACAAAAATAAACCCCTACAATTTTACTATTTATACGCACCATTAAAACAAAAGAATTTTATTTACAAAACATTTCAGCTTTAAATAACCTTTACCGTCCTTTACATTGTTTTTGCGTTATTACTTTTTATAGATCGCTGAATATTCGTGTAAACACGCGATTCTAAAAAGTTTACTTTCATTTTTGTCCTGTTGTTTTTTGTTAAATAGAAGAAAAATTTCTAATGTCGGTATATTTTTTTCCTTGTTAATCTAAAGAGGAATGACTAAAAGATGTCTGTAATCTAATTACGCTGCACAATTACTTATATTCGTTACTCTTACGAGATTGCAATTATGATTTTAATTAATTTTATTAACAATGAGTATATTTATTTAAAATAATTAAAGCTACGGATGATTTCATGTTGTAAAAGACGGCCTTTCATTCCATTAAGCTTGCAATGAATGTGGGTACTTCATCAAAGTTTACATAAAAATTTTAATGAGATAATTATTAAATATAATATTTTATATTTGACAAACGTTATTTGTGTTCGCTAACGTGAAAAATGATTGGTTTTAATTCTAGACCGTTGTAATTTTTCATATGGGAAAAATTTAATCATTGTTGCTTATATCTGTCGAAAGTCGCCCATTTGTAAGTTTTTATTGAGGTTTCGTGAAAGAATAAAATTAAAAGCAGAGTTTTCGAAATATGGATGCACAAAAATTACCACGCGGACGCAACAGCTAGGTTGTACTGCTGAACGTTCACGTCATACGCTATACTACCTTTACTATTACTGACATGTTTCATCGCTCTAAACCCACAAGGTAGCTGAATCTCCGTCTCCCTCAGCTGAGAAAGCCTCTGACTCTACTAAAGGGATGGAAGTGTTATTAACTGTGTCTATTCTGACTTCTTTTATTTTCCAATCCATTGGCAACCCGCTTTGCATACTGATATACCCTATGGTCTTTTCTTATATTTGTACTTAAGGCGATAGTCTTCGCAACTATCATTGCAGCTAGTTTACAGAAATAATCAAATTAATATTAATGTTGGAAAAACGCTTGCGATTGTATTTCATTCCTTATTATTAATCGTATCAAAAAAAAAGTGAGTTTCAGTTCGAGAAGAAACTTCCTTTTTTTTATTACCGGTAGTGCGGTATGGAAACAATGTCAAAATGGTATGAAAAGAAACGCTCTGTTATTATTGACTTGAAATCAAATGTACGGAAATATTTTTCTAAAATAAAATCTGGAAATTAAATCAGGGAGGAAAAAAGGTCATGAAATGGAGAAAGGAAAAACGCCACTTCATGCCAGGAACAGAAATTCTGGAATGCTCTTTTCTTCTTCTTTCAAACATTAACGTGATATCAATGCTACGACGAAAGATTTATCGCGAACTTCGTGAAAATGAAAAGAAAAGAAAGAAGTAAGAGGAAGGACCTGAAGAATAGCAAAGAAAAAAATGAGAATGGAATATCAGGATCGTCTGGGGGGGGGGGGAATAGTAACAGATGATCAAAGTGTCTTCATGTAGGATATAGCTGAAAAACTGACATTTGTTCACAATCTGCAACACTTTTCGCCTTCCAGGATAAGATCCATTTCATTTCAACAACTTTCATTCAGAATTTATCACTCAAAATATATTGTTAACTGTCACTAATATAAACCTCACATTTACTTTACAATTCGTTTAATTCTCGGTAGTCGGTACCTACACGTTGCTTTTCAGTAGAATTTGGTCTTTCTGCGTATTAAATTCATGTGAACCACACCCCTGCCATTTACGAGAGAATTATAAATGGATGTAAGAACAATGCGAAAAGTGTAAATTGAATTATTGAGTTTCACGCGTTTCATCCCCTTAAAACGCAAATTGTGAAAGCGAGGATTATTTTTAAAATTTGTATAAGCGTGAAAATCGGATAAGTGTAGGCGGAAGTTGTCTTCTCACCATCACGTGAACTGCTGCTGGTGTAGTTGCCTCTGGTGAGTCAAATGAAACGAAAGCGAAACGGTGTTGGGGTCGATGCATTATCTGATACAAGGACTAAGAATAGTCAAGAGCGAGCGAACATTGAACCGGAATTCAAGCGCAAATTGTAACTCATTTATGTGCAAATCTCCTTATTACTATTATTATTAAAGATTAAACGACTTTTCTCGCTTCATTTCTTTCATTCGACGAATGGGTCTGAAATGTAGGTTCAGTGTAAATTAACGTAACACCACATACGTGACCTACTCCTAACAGAATCGATTTAAGAAATGATGCGAATTTTTACATAGAAACTGTAGTTTATAACACACAATCTTCATTTATATTTTGCCGCAATTCTTATTAGAATCGCGAGGGTGTCTGAATCGCATTATTTAGGGTGTCGAAACACTCGAAACGACAACAAAAGGCAGTTGGTGAGTTAGTTATACCAAGGAAAATGAAATAGGACGGTAAGGACAAATAAGCACTATTTTTGTTGAAAAGATTCCGATTCAGTTACTACGGCCAATTAAATTATTCGAAGATCTGATTTAAATCCTCATTCGAAATAAATGTGTCAGCGTGTGAGTAAAAGCACACACAACCTAATTGTCTGTGGTAAAAGAACAATAAAATTTATACATTTTTTGTACGCGTAATGACTACTACGATACTAACAATGAGAGGCGCTCGTTAGACCAAAAACACTCTTTTTAACGAAAACTACCGTATTTTGTTCTATACTGGTGTTCTTCTCCAATTGGAGCATTAATAACTCATTTCTAGAAAACTCTACACCCATTTCAGTTCCTTAACGTCCTTAACGACCGGAGCACTAATGGCTTGACCATTGCGTATATTATTTCATCGTTCGCATAGGGAGAATGATTTTTTGCACCACACACAACATTTTGTTAAAGCACTAATGACTCAATCAGTGAATCAGTGTGTATTGTACCGGGTGGCCAAATAAGCGAGGTAAGCGGCTGTATCTCAGGACCTGCTCATCTGACAGCAATGGAATTTTTTTATTATTATAAATGTGGCCATAAAAAAACTCTGGAAATTATTTTCGAGTTCGTAGGATGGCCGCTAGGGGGCGTATGTGGTATAATAGTTCATAAAAGCTTAATTTTCTCGCTTAAAGTCCCAATGAAGTGGGTCTGAAAATATTGTCATGGCAATCTACGATCATTTTTGAATAAAAAACCTTATATCAATTTTTTTGACAGCTGTCAAATAAAGTGATGGGGGAAGGTTTTACCCCGAAAAAGAAAAATGCTTGTAGTGTCAGTTTGGCTTGGCCGATTTTACTGAAACAACTTTTGATTAAAAGAGCATTTTTGGAAGTATTTTTCCATAAAAATAAAACAACAATATATTTTTCCATTGTTCTGCGAGAGGGCGTTGATTTATAACTTACCCTATTTCTTTAAATATCTCTAAAAAGTTAAATGTAATAATATATTTTTTCTTACGATAATAAGTAGAGCACTAAAAACTAAAAAAAATAGTGAAAACCGCAAAACGATATTTAAACATTTTTGTTAATACCTTCGTTATAAATAGAGATATAGTTTTGCGATTTTCACTATTTTTTTTAGTTTTTAGTGCTCTACTTATTATCGTAAGAAAAAATATATGATTTCATTTAACTTTTTAGAGATATTTAAAGAAATAAGGTAAGTTATAAATCAACGCCCTCTCGCAGAACAATGGAAAAATATATTGTTGTTTTATTTTTATAGAAAAATACTTCCAAAAATGCTCTTTTAATCAAAAGTTGTTTCAGTAAAATCGGCCAAGCGAAACTGACACTACAAGCATTTTTCTTTTTCGGTGTAAAACCTTCCCCTACCACTTTATTTGACAGCTGTCAAAAAAATTGATGTAAGGTTTTTTGTTCAAAAATGATCGTAGATTGCCATGACAGAATTTTCAGACCCACTTCATTGGGACTTAAGCGAAAAAATTAAGCTTTTATGAACTATTATACGAAATACGCCCCCTAGCGGCCATCCTAGGAACTCGAAAATAATTTCCAGAGTTTTTTTATGGCCACATTTATAATAATAAAAAAAATTTCATTGTTGTCAGATGAGCAAGTCTTGAGATACAGCCGCTTACCTCGCTTATTTGGCCACCCGGTACTTATCGTAGTGTTCATCAGTGCGAACCGGTGCGTTGCTCAAACAAAAAGCAGTCACAATTTTACTAGTGGTACATTCTTCGTGCCTTACTTCAGGACGAATAAAAGCACTACTTAACTAGTCCTAGCTGAATGCCCTAGGCTCTTTTCAAGAAGAGATATGAGGCCGTGCAGTATCAACTTCATATCCTCATTGAAAGCAACAGTGAGATTGATTCTTAGCGCTTAGAGCTTAGAGATGGTATATTTCCGACGAAGTTGAAATTAGCTAACATCATTTCCGTCCATAAGAAAAGAGATCGTTCTATAATGCGTAATTACCGGACAGTGTTCGTTCTTTCGGTGTTTTCAAAGATTTATGAAAATGCTTACTATGTGAGAATTGTACAGTTTTTAAAAAAATGTGATACAATTTTTAAATCAGTATGCGTTTCAAAAAGGCCTTTGTATAGAATCTGCTATATTAACAATAATAAAGCACATTTTCCAGATGCTGAAAGAAAAACAGAAAGTACTGGGACTTTTTTTCGATCAAACACGTACTCTTGAACTTGTAAATAAAAAATTACTCTTAAACAAAGTAAATGGGTGCGGTGTTAGGGGAGTTGCTCTTAATTGGCTGCAATCATATCTAAGTGATCGTCACCAACAAGTGGTATTGAGAGCAAAGAACACAGCGTTTTACTCGTGTGTAGTTTCTAATGACAATGGTGTTCCACAAGGCAGCACACTGGGACCTTTCCTTTTTATTTTGTTTTTTAGTGATATCGTAAGAGAAGTATCCAGTGGGTTACTAAACCTATTCACGGATGACACCTCTGTTATAATAGCATCGAAAACGGTTGCAGATCTTTGTGTTGGTGCAAATAATTGTATAGTGAGGTGGGTGCAAAATTATTGCAAACGAAATTGCTTAATACTGAACAGTAAGAAGACCGAAGTAGTTACGTTTAGTTTAAAAAACCATGATGCTGTAATAAGAGTAGGGAATGAATCTATAAAACCAAAAATTTTTGTAAAATTTTTAGGTCTGTACATGGATTCTAGGTTAAGCTTTCATGAGCATGTCAATTTCGTTTTAAAATCGATGGCCAAGTACAAATTTTGTATTTTTCAGTTAAGGAAAAGCGTTAATATTAAAACTTTAAAAATGTACTATTTTGCTCATGTACACAGTCTGTTGTGTTAAGGCGGATCCACATCAATAAATATTTGCGTCGTGCGTTGTATTTTGAATTTCAGCAAAAATATTTGCGGCGCAAATTTGAATATGGTCATGCATTTACCACGTAAATATTTATCTTGTGTGTTGTATTTGCTGAATCCACTTGTATGCGACTTAAATAAATAGTCCACATTAACACTACTTTGCAGCGCAAATCTCTTTGAAGTTGACTGGAAAACCGACAGCATAGCGGATAGCGTGCGTTGTTCGTCACGAAATTATTTGTGTACGTTTCCGTGCGCCGCATAGTCCACATCGATAAAAATTTCTGCGCACACGAGCAAATTTGTGTCAAATTCAACGCACAACGTAAATATTTATTGATGTGGATCCGGCTTACCACGTAAATATTTATCTTGTGTGTTGTATTTGCTGAATCCACTTGTATGCGACTTAAATAAGTAGTCCACATTAACACTACTTTGCGGCGCAAGTCTCTTTGAAGTTGACTGGAAAACCGACAGCATAGCGGATAGCGTGCATTGTTCGTCACGAAATTATTTGTGTACGTTTCCGTGCGCCGCATAGTCCACATGGATAAAAATTTCTGCGCACAAGAGCAAATTTGTGTCAAATTCAACGCACAACGTAAATATTTATTGATGTGGATCCGGCTTTACGCTATTGTATGTTGGGGAAACTCAAGTAGAATCAATCAAGTCTTACTGTGTCAAAAGAAGATTATAAGGACTATGCTATTTAAGAAGTGAAATGTTTCATGTAGAATGTTATTTGTACAACTTCACACCCTTACGGTTATCTCAATTTATGTACTAAGATCTGTCTTACATGTACGTACAAATTTTAGCACTTTCAAAACGAATTTAAGTAAGCTGAGGCATAAAGACAATTCCTCAACATAAATTGGCGGTAACGACAAACAGTGCATATGTGATGCCTATTAAACTTTATAATCACTTGCCTTCATACATCAGAAACATAACTTGTATAAATTTAAAGAAAAAAAGAGTGAAAACACTATTATTAATGCATTCATTTTATAGTTTAGATGAGTATTTTGCTGAAACACTGTAATTGTGCGTTCTGATATTTTACTCAGAGGTCCATTAAGCTGGCACAACCCCTATAGCACAATCAGTTGAAACGTACCAGACCATTTAGTACTCATTTATTACTAATTGATTACCCAAAAGCCAAATTTATTACTGTTGATTTAAAAAAAAAGTGGTTGTGCTAGCTTAACCGTTAAGCTAGCACAACAAAAACACTTAAAATAGCTAGCACCACTCTAATAATTGATTACCAATTGATTACTAATTAATTACTCACTATTTACCAAGGACTTAACCATAGCTTTCAAGCCCCGCGCAGTCCAAAATTAGACCCGCACAGTAATGTGGCGTCCCCCGCCTCCGTCAAATCGTTATTCGTTATTTTAAACATTTTTCCAATGATATGTGAACGTGCCCTAAGACAACTAAGTGTTTGTAATTTGTAAATTAATGAAGGTGCAGCCGGATATTGGATATTTTTATGCTATGAATGAATTATACCAGCCCTACCGGATAAAAGGTAGCTTGCGATCCACCAATCAAAATACATCGACATTAATTGAAAATCAATCGTAACATAATGTTTGAACATAGGTTAGAAATTGATTATTCCAGCACAATCAGTTCGAATTAATTTTACATGGATTAATCGATACCTATATCAATGCTTTAATATAAGTTAGGAATTGATTACTCCAGCACAATCAGTTCAAATTAATTTTTGCATGTAGTAATCGATGTATATATGCTTTAATATAAGTTAGGAATTGATCTTATCTTAGTAACTCGCATTAGCACGACCTACCATTAGGCGTTAGTTAAAACAAAGAACGTAATATATACAAGAATGCTAACTCAAATGCGTGTGAAAAAACCGCATAAGTATGTAGTTTTGGATTGTAATAGCAGTTGGAGCCACCGAACATTGGTACTTTTGGATTGTAATAAAAGGTGCCGTTACAAAAGTAGCTCAATTTCTAACATGTAAAAGCGATCTACTGGAAACGTATTATTGCTGCCTTTCGCTAATAGAGGGATAAAAGTTGCTACACAATGTATTGCGACGTTGGTCGTAACTTAGAAATATTTTACAGGTAATAGAATACCTTACTCATCAAAGTATGCCTACAATTTTTTGTTTATAAATATCAGATTAGGTTTTCGGGGAATACTGCGATGAACTTACAAACCTAAAATTTGAACCTACGCTTCTGTTTCTGATCATAATCAATAGTACTGAATATATTTCGTATTCCTGTTATTATTAAACAAAAATAAAGTATTAATTCAAAACTGCCTGTTCTTCTATTTGGAATTTTGACCATCAGATTAATTACCTAAATTGAACACTAAATACAAGACGTCTCATGACATGTAATAATGCAGCTATAGGTAAAGGTAAACAATCATTTACTAAAGATAACAACATACTTAAATGAAATTAGGCGAAATATTTTATGTTTAGCCGAGAATCACCCCATGAATATTTGCATCATAAACATAAAATACAATGATCGTATAAACAAATCCGAATCCACAATTGATGGCACCGAGTCCTTTTAGTTTTTTAATTAATTATAGATAAACAGAACAATACACTTAATAGTGCTTAAACGATGTAGGTAACATGATACGTCTAGCGGCGCGCCAGTGCATGATTCAGGCCGGCCGCACATTGAACGCAGCACAGCACAGCACAGCGTAGCCACAGGGCAGCAGAGCAAAACTATTCCTCGACTCTGCGACTAATGGTCACCGCATATTGAACGCAGGGATTTTAATTTCCTCTGTGCAGTTTTCGGGTGAAGTACGCAATTATGAGTAAATTTATTTCGATTCTCTATTAGAATCTGATTCGAAAATGGAAACCGTAATACAGTAATGCAGTTTGACTACGAAACGTAGAAAGTCTGTATGGATGATTATTTAAAACAAGGGAATACCCATGGGGAGTTTCTCCTTTTAAAGGGACTAAATAATAGTCGAAGAAAAATCTATTTTCGTTTAAACAAGGATCAAGTTTGTTGAAATACATACGCTTATAAGGTACTACGCATAAAATATCTCGGAGCCCGACAGAGGCACAGAGGAAAACTGTGTTCAGTTTACAGAGGACGCAGGCACGCAGAGGAAAAAAATAATCCTCTGCCTGTACTACGTCTCGGCTGCGTGCAATATGCGGTGTTCGCTTTACTTCCGTGGGTTACAAAATCCTCTGCTGCCCTGTGCTACGCTGTGCTGTGCTGTGCTGCGTTCAATGTGCGGCCGGCCTCAATCTGTAAACGGCCTAAACGCTTACCTTGCTACAACGCTGTTCATTATTGTGCTGTTGCTGTATGTACATAATTTTCGCTTCTATACAGGGTGTTTTTTTGGGAGCTTTAGTTAGACATTTGTGGGAAAGTTTTATAGATAGGTTTTTGAAAATTTGAACTTGGGGATTACTCTGAAAACCGAATCGATGTAAAATATTTACAAAATGGCAGCGCTTCCGGAAATGCAAGAAGTAGCTACTAACTTCGTTATTTTAAATGGGAACCCCTATTTTTATTGCATTTTTGGATTCTACGTGAAATTTTAGTTCTTTTGATACCCACATGTCAATATCTACAAGTTATGGTTTACTTATGTTATTTTGACTTATTTAAAAAAAATTACGGATGCAGACGGTACCTACTTTGATCATTCATTACATGAAAAGCGGTGTAGTTATGGCAACCGAGTTTTCACTAACGCATAGAGGAAAAGTAGAGAATAGGGCTTTCTTTTGGTATCCTTAAAAAAAGTTAAGTTGTGTACGACCTCACTTATGAGATTCCAAATTTAAGACATTTGAGGACTAACAACTCTTTTTTTTAAAATGAAATGACCATTTTCTTACTTTTGCATATGACAGAGAATCAAAATATTTTGGTATTAAATGCATTAATCCGTCACCTGTTATAGGTTTGAAATCAATTCAAAACCTTGTCTTAGTATTGAGTATATTCCTTGCAGAGGCAGATCTTCTGTTGCAGGAACGACAATATTGCCTAAAATTCCAAATAACGTTCTGCATTGAAATTTTCTGGATAGGTAAATGTGGAAATACAAAATCTTGTTATTTTTAAACGCACAAAATGCAATAAAACTCAGCAGTCTTGAAAGTGTACAACTCGATTCAAACGAGGATTTTAATCGCACCAGTAAAATGCTAGTTATCGCGATTAAATTTTTACTAAATTTGGCCTCGTCTGACCAAATAATGTTCCCCAAAACATTAACATCTTCCTGGTTCCTTAACATTAGCTATTCGCAAATTCAATTCGTCTTGAAAGGTCGTCTGGTTGCATCGAATGCACATTATGGTAAGAAAATGCGCGATAATTGTAGTTTCTTAGGATTTTTTGGATGCAACTAATATTTAAACCCTACCCGTACCTACATGACTAATAATAGCCTCATCTTCAACAACGGGCCTTACTCTATTCTACAGGGCATTTTTTAAGAATTTTTATCTGCTTATCCATAAATCCAAATAGGCCCCTTTTACAAATAAAAGGTCGAATAAAAATTCGACCTTATTTCTAGCTCCACCCAAATTCATTACCATTTATAGCGTTAAGGGGACTTATACATGGTTGATTCCCCATTATACGCCGCCAGATCGCGACTCTAGTTGCAAGTGAAGACAGCCCCGGATCTACGATTTCTTCGAACCGGGGCAGAAACTTGATATTGGCGCCCCCTTTCCCCAACATTCGAGATAAATTGTTTAAAAAACTCACAAATATAATATAATAGACCGTGGCATATTTTGTGCCCTTTAGTAAATTTGCACTCTTTATTGTAACAAGTCGAATGCACTTGATTTTTCATTAATTTCTGACACCAGCTCTTTGAAAACGGCAAGTTCCTGGAAAAAATCAACTGCGTTCAAGTATTTTGGTGCTAGATCGGCTCCATTTTTCTGCAGGTCCTCAGTCGACATATTTAAAAACGCGAGGTTACTGAGGAAGGCGAAATTTTCATGTAGACTGTATGGAGTGTATGTGCTCTCTATTCTGGTTACAATTTTTGTTAAAATTTCGTCGTGTTGCCTTTTTTTTGTAAATCGTCTTTGATCCAATGTTCTATTGGTTTTTCTCTCATTCCTTACAAGATCTTAACAGGTTGACCTTGCATTATCGCCACATACCGCGAAATGATAATACCTATCCTCTTTTAGTACTTCAACGTTCACCCTGTTAATCGCTCGAGGAATATTATCCCAAATTGTTAAATTGAAGATTAAAATCAATCAACCCATGTAGTAAATGGCCAGCTTCATACTTAGATTCTGCGACTAGAGAGGATTCTTCAATTTATTCCAGAGCCTTGACAACTTTCAGTAAATTATTGAACAGAGTTTGATGTTTAGCCGACCATCTGGTTTGACTACTTCCTTTTAAATTTGTTTAATACACTTTTGGATTATTTTCCACCGCGTGGTGAATCCAACAAGGAAACAATAAAGTTTTTGTACAACCCCAAATGGGCTAACTGCTTCTGGAAATGATGACGCTGAATGCACGCCCACTAGAAACTAGAATTATGCTGTGCACTAATCTGGAGTCCGACATATCAATCACATAAAGTAGCTCTAGAAACAATACAAAGAAAGTTAAATATGTAGAAGGAGTATCCCATTAGAGAATACGACCATAATCAACTGTCATCAATCAATAATCTTGAATCTTTAGAGCGTCGTATGGTAAAAATAGGGCTCTCTTAAAGAGACTTAGGATAGGTTCATAAATCAACGTATGATGTGTTCAAAAACCAATTGGGCGTTTTAAAATCAAATGAATAATCGATAGAACAACGTGCACTGGATGCTAGGCGCTTTGCGTATAAAGTTTCTTTTTCAAACATATTCTATTTATGATTTTGGCGCCCCCTGAAACCGCCGCCCGGGGCACGCGCCCCCGTTTGCCCCCCCTTAGATCCGGGGCTGAGTGAAGATTTACGTGATAATCAATTATAATATTTTGCACTATCATGATACTACGTTATGTTTTTATTATTTTTTGTATTGTATTATTTGTGTTATCAAGAATTTATGTTTGTTTTAGAATAATGAATTCATGTATTTCTTAATAATTTTTGCTTAATTTCAAAAACCTTAATACTTGGTAATCCATAGCCGAAGACAGAAGGCGCGCTTAAGTATCCATTCATACTGCACTGCGTATCCACAAGAAAGGCCTTCGTATCCATTTGGATACGAAAAAGTACCTTAAACAATGCCCTGCTATTCTAGGCAATTGTTTTGGTGGTACAAAGCTTCCAAAATTCAAACAATGTCATTCCAGTGTTGATGGTACGTTCAATAGGACGCGGTCTTTCTGGATATCGCTCAATAAACGTATGACAAGCGCGTGTATAATAAATAGGTGACGGATTAGTGCCATTTGATCTGTTCAAAATTCGATTGCCTTAAGGTCATGGTCGACTACTAAAAAAAATCTGAAAAAAATGGCATCAATGCGATGAAATGGGAATAAGTCAGAAACTATTAAAGATGGGGATAGGAACATGTACCTAATATCAAAATATACCCATTTTTATTCTCTATCAAATGCAATAGTAAGAAAATGGTCATTTCATTTAAAAATCTGAGTTTTGAGTCTTTCAATTTCCTAAATTTGGACCCCCATAATAAGGTCGAACGCAAAGTAAGTTTTTGTAAGGACACCAAAAGAAAGCCCTATTCTTCCTCTATGCGCTGGAGAAAACTCGGTTGCCGTAGCTACAACGGTTTTCAAGTGATGAATTCTTAAAGTACATACCGTCTGCATTCGCCATTTTTTTAAATAAGTCAAAATAAATTACAACCATAACTTGTAGATATTGACATGTGGGTATCAAAAGAACTGAAATTTCACGTAGAATCCGAAAATGCAATAAAAAATAGGGGTTGCCATTTAAAATAACGAAGTTACTAGCTACTTCCGGCATTTCCGAAAGTGCGGTCATTTTGAAAAAAATATTTTTCGGCTTTCAGAGTAGCCCCCAAGGACAAATTTTCAAAAACTTACCTACAAAACTATCCCGGAAACTCTAACTACAGCTGCCAAAAAAACACCCTGTATTTAGGAAACGGTCTAATTATTATGTTATATCTATATCTCTTATATCATTAAAAAAAAAGGAACATAAAATATATATGCACCAATGTACCTATAAAAGTGTAGGGCCATGCAGCATGCTTCGAATCGAAGATCCGCATTTCGGAACAGACAACAGACTATAACTCCAATTATTATTGTATCTAACCAAATCCACGAAAAAATGCATTTAAAAGTACATATATACTTTCTAAAAGACATGACACTATTCTGAAATTTGTTAAATGAGTACATAAAATAATTAGAAGGATAACACAAAAACGTCAAGGAATCGCTGTAGGTATATACCTAGGTATATGTTTTGTCTATGACTAGATAACACACCAAGGTGCTGGGAAATGCATGAAACTTGGTCGTGTGAAAAGAGCAAAAGTTAGTTTACAAAAATAAAGGGATAAAACGAATGAATTTACTAAAGTGAAAACGTAATGCTAGTTAGCGTTAAATAAAAATAACACGAGTTTCTTTAATCAAAGAAGGTAATATTATACCGTTTTTTGCTTATCAAACAATGAATCACACAGTCGCGAAGAGGTAACCGAAATACGTCTTCAGATAAAATGTAAGGAAGAAATCTTTTTTAATATAACTACTTGTTCGTAGAGGGATACACGTGATGGGTACTTTTTTCCAGCTTTATTCGTTAGTGGCGACATCACAATTTGAGTGAATTTCTTTACACTGGGTTAGCATTCTTGTATATTATCAAATACATTTAATAGTAATACCCTTGTTTATATACCTTATAGTTAGTCAATGAGATAGCTTTAATTGGAAACAAATTTTTTAAGCGTAATAGATGGCGATAGTAAAAAACAAATGCAAATTAAATGCAAAGTTGCAAACCTATTGGGATTATAACAAAATTACACACGATGGCGGTAATTACGCACGCTGTTAGTCACGACATACGTACAAAACAATTTCTTGACGGATATCAGTATCAGCTTTTATTTTTATTCTTGGAGTGCATGTGCGATCGATCGATACATTCCTTGTTAATACATAAACAAAATGTATACAATCAGTGTTTATACACTAATGGATAAAATCATTTCAATAATATTTTTTATAAAGAGTGGTTTAATAAAAAACAACGAGAAATTTCTTGATCAGTAGGTACCTAATTTATTGAAACATTTTATTTAGGTATTTTATTAGCTGGAAATTAATCTAAATATGAAATTTGTCAGTGGTTGCACAATGACTTTTTAAAAATAATTCATCACCATTCCTCATTATACCTACTTAACAATAAAAGTAATTCATTACAATTACTTAATTGCAAAATCATAAATCCTTTATCACAGTTGGCACATCTATAAGCATTGACTTTCTTCTATAAGTATCAAATCATCTTTTCCCTAAATAAAAATAACCAGCAAAGTGCTTAAATGAACAATCTTCTAAATTGAGATAGGCACATATTCAATGACTTCTCTATATACCAAAATGTACCGTTTGCCCGTGAGAAGAAAGCTTACATAAAAACACACATTTTTGTACGCTGTTCAGACATGAGTGAAACAAATTGAATGGAATTTGACAAAAGTGCATTTTAGAGGATTACCTACTCTCCTTGAACATTTATTATGAAAAAACGTTCTGCCTTTGTTTCCACTGTCAACTAAATTTTGTATTACAATTTTATTAAACTTGTACTAGGAATATTGTTAGCATTATTTAAGAAAACATTTTTGCTTTGGAACTATGCCGAATATGAAATTTTATAAAGAGTAACAAAATGAAGATAATCAATCAGTCTTCTCGCTAAAAAAATTTGAGAACCGTATTACCACCCATAAGAAAGTTCTGAAAAAAATGTAAGGGAGTGAGGGTGGTTTTAACCCTTCTACAATTTCTTTTGGATTTATTTAATTACCGAAAGGAGACTAATCTTCTAAAATGCATTTTTCTCAAATTTCATTCAATTTCTTTCACTCATGTCTGAACAGCGTACAAAAATGTGTTTTTTTATGTAAACTTTCAACTCTTCTCACGGGCAAACGGCAAACGGTACATTTTGGTATATAAATAAATTGGGTCCAATCAACTATTTTGATCTCTATTACACGTAGTAGCTCGGTGTCTCAGGAATTTTGGGACACCCTGTATATAGTTCATTAAATTCAGTCCAAAATGAATTAGTACAGTCAATTTAAACACAAAAATATACAAACATTGCAAAAAATCCTATGTTAGGTTTGCTTTTTTCATGGTGTTAGGTTCGGTCCCAGTAGTAAATACTCCATTTTGCAACTTCGAAAAACTTGTGGAAACTGGGGGGGGGGGGGGGGCACCAAAAACCGCGATTTTTTCGGACTTTTTTCAGTTTTAGCCTCGTAGATCAAAAACTATGAGTTGTAGTGCAAAGAATATGATTATCTTTTTTAAACTGGACTAAATTTTCTACCATTTGAGCCTAACCGGAAGTCTGTAAGTATAATAGTTTCCGAGATACAGCTCTTCAAAAATAGGCATTTTCCCTAAATCTGTTTTTTAACGCATCATCCATGATTCGAGCCAGATATTGCCACAACAACGTGCCCTACGACCATTGTCATGGAGGAAAAAATTGTAGGAAATTTTATCACCTTTTATTTAAGCACAGATGCATTCCTGTAGGCCTAACAGTTCTCGAGAAAAAGACGGAAAACCGGAAAACAGTGAAATCGCTACGACTCCACATATATGTAACAGCATTAATATGATTAGCAGACATTTTCTGATTATTCTTATTTAGCCTAGCGAACGAACGCTCAAAAAGGGCTTGTAGACAGACATTTTGATCCTAAAGATTTTATTTCTGGGATGTGTTTGGTGATGATTATACGAAAAGTAGCGTAACAAAATGAGCGGATTTGTTTGGTTTTCCGTTTACATCTCTTGAACAGGCCATCGTAGTGGGAAATGGCCAATTATAAAAAAAAGCTGATTAAATTTTCTACAAGTTTGCTTCTATGCGTTTTTTCTCTATCTCTATCCGTTGAAGAGATATTCGCTGTCAAGAATTGACATTTTTTTGAAAATCGCTTTTACACGACGTTTTTCGGCAAATATTGTGTCCTAGCTCCTAAAGTATTGGGTTTATAGCAAAAACTGCTGAAATAAAAGTTGTAGACCATAAAATTTCCTATAAAATACATATACCGTTTAATATTTTATCTCAAATCGATTAGATGTTATAGTTATTTAAAAAAAACGTTGAGTTCAAGATGGAATAGAGGGCACTAGAGAACAACTAATTTTGTGGGAGGTTTGGAGCTCAATCTGATATGTAAGTATTAAATACAGATTACCTGCATCCTTAGCCAAACAATTTCAGTCTTATGCGCCACCATGTTTAATGGTCTCTAGTCTTTTCTAAATACATTTATGATAGGGTTAATGTTTGACGAAAAGAACAAAAGTATTTTCTCAAGGCAGCTTTTATTTTATAATTCGTATAATTATCACCAAACACCTCCAAACACATCTTAGAAATAAAATCATTAGGATCAAAAAGTCTGTCTACAAGCCCTTTTTGAGCGTTCGTTCGCTAGGCTAAATAAGAATAATCAGAAAATGTCTTCTAATCATACTAATGATATTAGATATATGTGGAGGATTTCACTGTTTTCCGGTTTTCCGTCTTTTTCTCGAGAACTGTTAGGCCCACAGGAATGCATCTATGCTTAAATAAAAGGTGATAAAATGTCCTACAATTTTTTTTCCGTGACAAGAGTCGTAGGGCACGTCGTTATGGCAATATCTGGCTCGAAACATGGATGATACGTTGAAAAAAGATTTTGGGAAAAATTGCCTATTTTGAAGAGCTGTATCTCGGAAACTATTATACTTACAGACTTCCGGTTAGGCTCAAATTGTAGAAAATTTAGTCTAGTTTAAAAAAGATAATCATATTCTTCGCACTATAACTCGTAGTTTTTGAGCTACGAGGCCAAAACTGAAAAAAGTCCGAAAAAATCGCGGTTTTTGGCCCCCCCCCCCCCCCCCCCCCCAGTTTCCACAAGTTTTTCGAAGTTGCAAAATTGAGTATTTACTACTGGGACTGAACCTAACAACATAAAAAAGTCAAACCTAATATAGGATTTTTTGCAATGTTCATGTTTAAAATGACTGGACTAAATGATTATTATCTATCCAATTTCAATATTTTTAATAGGAGTAATATGATACAGCAACCACCGAATATTAAATACCAACTACACAACGTATCACTTGTTCTGAAATCGTTTCAACGTGTCGACACGAGTCAACACAGGTCCACACACTATGTAATCTGTCGTATTATATCAGACGTGGTTGTACAACAAATTTTTAAACCGGCCAAACTTCCGTACGATCCAACCGTGTCGTTGGATGTGTTGAACGGCAACCACACACACTATGCAATTATCGTTTCGACGGTCGAAACCAAGGATTATAAACTATAATCCTTGGGTTGTACAACTTGTTGGACGACAGATTGCATAGTGTGTGGGCCGAATAGAGAAGACATTTTCAATTGGTTGACGCGGATAATGTGCGAGTTTTTCGTGTCATAAAAGTGAAAGTTGTATCTGTTTACAAAACCATTTCTATGGAACGTGCATTCGTCCATAAACAGCACATATTTAAAAAATAAATAGAACCTTATTTCATCGCATCCTCGATTCGAGTGTCCAGCCTATGCGTTGGCTCGTCCACGCGCCTTATATCGCGCCACTATCTACTACCGTAAGGAATAGAAAATCTCAATTTACGAAAAAACTATCGCACTTAGGTATAGGGTAAGCTTAATAAAGTTGCATTAAAATTTACCGGGGATTCCAAATATGCAATAATAAATAGGGTGTGCTATTTAAAAAAATGAAGAAAAATTAGTTTGAAAATGTCGATGTTTGGAGCAAAAAAAGTGAACATCCTGTATGAAATAATTTAATGTTTCGTCACGGTTGAATACTCTGATTCAACCCAAGTCCACCACCGAACTTACGTAAAAACAAAAACATGACGTTAAAAAAATACAAGCGTATAATGGAAGGGTTGATATTTAGCAAAAAAATATGTATTAATTAATAACTTGGCAACGCCGTGTCCGTGTATTAATGCAAAAATAATGTACGACTGAAAAGTTCACCCATGGCCCCTACATTTGGGCTTAAAAAAAGTGGGTCATTCCATTTAAAAAAATATACGATTTATGCACCATACTTTTTGGAGACACCCTGTATGTGTCTAAATAATTTGCAAATGTGCTTCATCCAACCTAATTGCAATCTCGTATATTTATTTTTTAGTAAATTTAACAATAAAGCCGTATTTGAAGAACGGGCTACTAAATGGACACCCTGTATATGACAAAGTATTTATTTTCATGATAGAAAAAGTATGGTTCGTTAGTATCTACTACACCTAAGCGTGTAATACGTAATACCACTACGATTATTAGTTCCTTGGTCACACACTAAAGCTTTTAGTACAAGTCCTATTTCCTTCATTGTTCCAATTACAAATACATATTATTAAGTCTTTAAGTGACTTGAGATTGGTCGCGCTAGTAGATAAAAAATATCACAAGGGAATTTTCCAAGGTGCATATAATCCACGAGCTACAATAACAAACGCCTCTTTCGCAAGTTGACCCAATGTGCCTAAATCCTGAAATCCTTCTATTGCATCCATCGCTTTTGAATACTCCAAAAACTTTTTCATCGACATTTCATCAAAGCACAAAGTGACATAAAAAACGGTTATTCTCTCCCCTTCCCTCGGAAATGTATCACCCGGTAGATATTGTGTATTACTAATTTTTGTTTGTTCTTGAGTTTTCGGAGGAACATGCTTATCCACTTTCCGAAATAAAAAATAAAAACCAATTTTATGCAAGTATCTTCACAAGAAAAACATATTTAGGTAAATATTTGCAAGAATGAGCAGTGTTTTGTTTCCAAACATTGCAAAAATTGTTCAAAGTGACCACCTTCAGCTCAAATGCAGGAGTCTCAGTCTAATCTTCGTCTCATCGATTGCCGAACTCTCTCAAAAATACCAGATCGTTCGTATTGTGGAAAAACTTGAAAAATAATAAAACTTCAACATCGTGTATCTTCGAAATGAAATGGTTTCTGGACCCATATTTATAGGAAATTTATTTCTTAACATGACCTCAGGAATCACCCCCTTGAATATTGACATGTGTTTTTTAAACACCCCGTATACATAAACGTTCATTTGTATACGATATATAATTTGCTTCAAAATAGTTTACTACGTTTACAAAATATACCTATCAAAACCTTCATGTCAAACTATAAAAAAATACCTATGTAGAAATTAGAACTGTTCATTTAATTAAATTGATTGTTTTATAGGAGAATGAATTAATTCTCTCGGAAGATCAGTTGTTTACGTATACGGAATTCCTTAAAACAATAGTGCTTTGTTTCTTTGCATGTAATGTATACCTATATAAACAAGGATATACTGCATACTACTCCTTCAACGTTATAAAAAGAACGCATGTCGTTTACAAATATTTGCAACTTTATTGTTCTAGCCAACTGTAAGAAAAACTACAGATTTCCACGTTAGAAATCTGTAATATTGATAGAAACAGCGCCAGATATGTCCATTTAGCGGTTGCATCCAAAAGTACTACCGTTTTGCATCAAAATAAATGTTTCCAAAGTTAACACAGGCATTGACTAACTATAAGGTATATAAACAAGGGTAATACGTGCAACTCTTACCAGTTTGCATACATTATATTGGCAGTCACTAAAACAGCGTCATCTGGTGGTATGAGTTGACAACTACACTATTTGAATATCAATTGTGTATTATGAGCATAGTGAAATATTTAGTTATTATTATTTATTTTAACTATAAAATGCAAATTTTATATAGATCCTATGTATGTGCATCTACATTATGTATTATATTACATAATTTCGTACGTATTTCATCAGAAATACACACAAATGGGATGTGCATACTGCATCTTTTTAAAGTGTAAGTATGTAATTATGCTCTATATAATTAAAGGTAAAACATGAACTTGATGGTGTTCCCATTCGTGTGCATTCGATCAGAACACAAAACACCATGATTTGAAGAAACTTAAGCATGATCATTACGATTACAAATTACATGAAAATGAACTTCAAAACGGAAACTTTTCCCGCTAATAAGTTGAAATATGAGCATTGAGGCTATATGACAATTAACAAGAAGACTTTCACCGTTGATTGATTTCACATTAAATTCATATTCTAACAAAAAAACAATATTCACATGTCAGTGTTCTTTGGCATTTTATAAAATGATTTCACTTCCTTTTGCTGTTTATAATTATTACAGCCATAAATTGCACACACTGAACCAACTTTATAGGAAGACATCTTGTAATTAAAGTTTATTAAAGTATTAATTTAAAGCAAATATTTGTATTTGATTTAACTAAAACATTGAATGAGGATGGTAGTTCTCAACTCCTACCACTACGGCGCTAGTATAAAGTGGTTGCCGATTTTTGCGCGAAGTTGCACGTATTACTATTGAATGTATTTGATATTATATTACGTTCTTTGGTTAAAACATTAAAAACGAAAAGGAGTAGAAGCTACACCACACCATTAGTGTGCGCCATAGCTTTGCATTGGCGCACGCTTTCTTCCTTAAACAAATCTTACAGTGTGGGGGGATGGTATTACCAAAGAATAAATACGTATTTTATACGTATTTATTCTTTGGTATTACTATTAACTTCATGTCTCTTTTTATTTATTTATTAAATAAACGGGCAATTGGTCAATAGACAATAGATATACAATTTCAACAAAAATTACATATACCTACGTACAGGTATAATACAACTATCAGAGGCCTACCTAGTATGGCTAAAAAGACTGACCCTCGAACAATCAAAAACATCTAATTCAGTAATTTTCTACATTTTCAGTCGTTAAACTTTCTTTGGATGAGTGGTATGACTGAATAGTAACTACAGTTGCGTTTTTCATAATCCACGGCATATACCTAACTTAAAACTACGAGTAGCATGAGAATTGAGGCCAATTTGTTGCAATAAAATAGGGCAGTCAATTATAGAATTAACGATTACAGGAACAGAACATCACTAGAATTAACCCGCGTGAAGTTATCCACGAATTTTTTTTTAACCATCCACGAGTATTTTTTTTCAAAATCAACTACATTGTTGCCAAAAAAATGTTAATATAGGAGACAGATAATGACATTTCAATAGGCTACATAATTTTATTACCAAAAATTAAAGATTAAGTGAATAAAAAGTCTTGAAATACGTGATCTTGTACATATTTCACGATGCTGAACCGAAGACCCAAAAATAAAAAAAAATTCTTTTAATTACTGCAAAGGGCACTTAATAAGAAAGCTAATAACAAAAAATTATGATGTAGATAAGTATTTTTTATAACGTTAAAAAAAATTCATTAAGATTACGTTTGCGCGCTGGCGCCGATCGTCCGGGATGAACTCGAAGACCCAAAATTTGTTTAAATTTTCTTTGACTATTGCAAAGGACACTTAATGAGAGACCTAATAACAAAAAATGGTGATGTAAGTATTTTTTATAACGTGAAAAAAAATTCATAAAGACTACGTTTACGCGCTGGCGCCGATCGTCCGGAATGAACTCGAAGACCCAAAATTTGTTTAAATTTTCTTTGACTATTGCAAAGGACACTTAATGAGAGACCTAATAACAAAAAATGGTGATGTAAGTATTTTTTATAACGTGAAAAAAAATTCATAAAGACTACGTTTACGCGCTGGCGCCGATCGTCCGGAATGAACTCGAAGACCCAAAATTTGTTTAAATTTTCTTTAACTATTGCAAAGGACACTTAATAAAAAAGCTAATAACCAAAAATGGTGATGTAAGTAAATTTTTATAACGTGAAAAAAAAATTCATAAAGACTACGTTTACGCGCTGGCGCCGATCATCCGGAATGAAGTCGAGGACCCAAAATTTGTTTAAATTTTCTTAATGAGAGACCTAATAACAAAAAATGGTGATGTAAGTATTTTTTATAACGTAAAAAAATATTCATAAAGACTACGTTTACGCGCTGGCGCCGATCGTCCGGAATGAACTCGAAGACCCAAAATTTGTTTAAATTTTCTTTGACTATTGCAAAGGACACTTAATGAGAGACCTAATAACAAAAAATTGTGATGTAAGTATTTTTTATAACGTTAAAAAAAATTCATTAAGATTACGTTTGCGCGCTGGCGCCGATCGTCCGGGATGAACTCGAAGACCCAAAATTTGTTTAAATTTTCTTTGACTATTGCAAAGGACACTTAATGAGAGACCTAATAACAAAAAATGGTGATGTAAGTATTTTTTATAACGTGAAAAAAAAATTCATAAAGACTACGTTTACGCGCTGGCGCCGATCGTCCGGAATGAACTCGAAGACCCAAAATTTGTTTAAATTTTCTTCGACTATTGCAAAGGACACTTAATGAGAGACCTAATAACAAAAAATGGTGATGTAAGTATTTTTTATAACGTGAAAAAAAATTCATAAAGACTACGTTTACGCGCTGGCGCCGATCGTCCGGAATGAACTCGAAGACCCAAAATTTGTTTAAATTTTTTTTGACTATTGCAAAGGACACTTAATGAGAGACCTAATAACAAAAAATGGTGATGTAAGTATTTTTTATAACGTGAAAAAAAATTCATAAAGACTACGTTTACGCGCTGGCGCCGATCATCCGGAATGAAGTCGAGGACCCAAAATTTGTTTAAATTTTCTTTAACTATTGCAAAGGACACTTAATGAGAGACCTAATAACAAAAAATGGTGATGTAAGTATTTTTTATAACGTAAAAAAAAATTCATAAAGACTACGTTTACGCGCTGGCGCCGATCATCCGGAATGAACTCGAAGACCCAAAATTTGTTTAAATTTTTTTTTACTATTGCAAGGGACACTTAATGAGAGACCTAATAACAAAAAATGGTGATGTAAGTATTTTTTATAACGTGAAAAAAAATTCATAAAGACTACGTTTACGCGCTGGCGCCGATCATCCGGAATGAACTCGAAGACCCAAAATTTGTTTAAATTTTCTTTAACTATTGCAAAGGACACTTAATAAAAAAGCTATTAACCAAAAATGGTGATGTAAGTATTTTTTATAACGTGAAAAAAAATTCATAAAGACTACGTTTACGCGCTGGCGCCGATCGTCCGGAATGAACTCGAAGACCCAAAATTTGTTTAAATTTTCTTTGACTATTGCAAAGGACACTTAATGAGAGACCTAATAACAGAAAATGGTGATGTAAGTATTTTTTATAACGTGAAAAAAAATTCATAAAGACTACGTTTACGCGCTGGCGCCGATCGTCCGGAATGAACTCGAAGACCCAAAATTTGTTTAAATTTTCTTTGACTATTGCAAAGGACACTTAATGAGAGACCTAATAACAGAAAATGGTGATGTAAGTATTTTTTATAACGTGAAAAAAAATTCATAAAGACTACGTTTACGCGCTGGCGCCGATCGTCCGGAATCAGCAGAGCCGGATATATGGGGGGGGGCAAAGTGTGCACTGCACACGGCCCCGCGGTTAGGCCAGCCCCGCGCTAGGTTTGTTTTTTGTTTCTCTTAACATAGTTTCGTAAATTTTGAATGTTCTGTGATTTTATTTTTATAGTTATGTTTTTATTAAATGGTGTTTATACTTCAAATTGCCTCTTATATATTACCACATTTGTGACTATATCTTCGGTACTATAAGAGCTATTGAGATAACTTTTTTTTAAATTACTGCCTTATTAATTTTCCTTTCAATAGCAGTGAAAAAAATATTTGGTACCATTTGAATTTTTTTAGAAAAGTCGACCGTTTTGTTCCTTCAACAAGTTTCGCCCTCTATTGGTAGACGGAGATAAGAAATTGTTGTGGTTTTGGATTTTTTTGGTAATATCAAGCATTCTCTTTACATCGAGACCAATCTTACAAATTCAAGCAAACCGTTTCGAAGTTACACGCTTTTTTCTAGTAACACGTAATTTAGTTCCCCCTCCCTTTATTTTGACAGCAATTGTAAAAATTCATTAAACAAAGTTTTGCACATTCATCACTAGTTTACAATGAATATATTTTTTTAAATATCTTACTGAGGAAAATTGCCCAAAAAATGGGAATTTCAAATTGAAATCAGTGAAACGCCATCTTGTGGCAATGGTAGGAAATTGAAAGTAATTTCCAGCTTTTTCTCTTGGGCACATTTATTGTTAGATTTTTTATTTCACTGTTCTCTCTCAAATAGTTTCCGAGTTATGGCCGGTCTCCTTTCTTAGTTGTTCACCCTGTACATTTATAATGAGTAAATAAAAGTTATTTTTCTTAGCCCCGCATTTATTTTTGCACACAGCCCCGCAAACCCTAAGACCGGCTCTGCCGGAATGAACTCGAAGACCCAAAATTTGTTTAAATTTTCTTTAACTATTGCAAAGGACACTTAATAAAGAACCGAATAACCAAAAATGGTGATGTAAGTATTTTTTATAACTTGAAAAAAAATTCATAAAGACTACGTTTACGCACTGGCGCCGATCGTCCGGAATGAACTCGAAGACCCAAAATTTGTTTAAATTTTCTTTGACTATTGCAAAGGACCCTTAATGAGAGACCTAATAACAAAAAATTGTGATGTAAGTATTTTTTAGTCTTAGTTACAGAAAATTTAAACAAATTTTGGGCCTTCGAGTTCAATACGGACGATCGGCGCCAGCGCGTAAACGTAATCTTTATGAATTTTTTTGACGTTATAAAAATACTTACATCACCATTTTTGGTTATTAGCTTTGTTATTAAGTGCCCTTGAAAATAGTTAAAGAAAATTTAAACAAATTTTGGGTCTTCGAGTTCATTCCGGACGATCGGCCCCAGCGCGTAAACGTAATCTTTATGAATCTTTTTTGACGTTATAAAAAATACTTACATCACAATTTTTTGTTATCAGCTTTCTTATTAAGTGCCCGTTGTAGTAATTAAAAGAATTTTTTTTTACTTTTGGGTCTTCGGTTCAGCATCGTGAAATATGTACAAAATTACGTATTTCAAGACTTTTTATTCACTTAATCTTTAATTTTTGGTAATAAAATTATGTAGCCTATTGAAGTGTCATTATCTGTCTCCTATATTAACATTTTTTTGGCAAAAATGTAGTTGATTGTGAAAAAAAATACTCGTGGATGGTTAAAAAAAAATCCGTGGATAACTTCACGCGGGTCTAGAATTACGCCTACTTTCTAAAGGTCTTAGGTTTACATAGTTCCTAATGAAACTATAGTCACCTAGTATGTGCTTAGCTTATGTCCTAACTTAAATTCTAACTAAGCGTGTTAACAATTTATTCTGAACACGCTCAATAAGTTCAATTAACAATATTCAAGCAGGGAACGGACTAACGAGCAATACAGGAACTTTACAGTATTAAAGTTTTTAAAGTGAATGGTATTTCTAAATATAAAACTAAAACCTAATGTTCTATTAGACCTAGCAACTATAACACAGACTTGCGAATTGAAAGACATATCATTACTAAACGTGACACCTAGATCACCAACTTTATCAACTATTTTTAGACTTTGGCTAATCAATGTGTAGTTATGAGATTTGCTAAAGGAAATAGCGCATTTACTCAAGTTAAGCTCCATCTTATTAAGCTTACACCATTCCTCTTCATCATCCTCCTGTAACTTTTGTCCCTCTCACACCCATTATGCTTAATTTCTAATTCTGTTTTTATTCCAATCCTCTTCCGTTCCTTGCCTATTTCCTACTTTTGTTGCTTCGTTTCTTTCTTACTGTTCTTTATCCTTCCATTTTATTCAATTTTTTTAAAGTTAAACTGGGAGGAGCACGTGTTTAAAAATATAATTTACCTATTTGAAGAATTTCTGTCAAATTGTAAAATTAATGTTTGTGTAGCATAAGGCTACGCGTTGATGGTCTGTAGGTGCGAGAGAAGAAACGAGTCTTTTAAAATAAACGTATAATTGATACAGATTGAAATGAATTAATAATCATGAAAATTGACAAAATGTAATAAAAAGTTATTGATGCATCTGCTTGGCGGGCAGCCGTTAACTATAAAGATATTCAGGATGAAACAAACAAATGAATAGAAGGCGGTAAACACTTACGATTGTGGAGGTAGCGCAACACGAACTTCAGGATGCTTCTATCCAAAATACGTAGAATTTCTTCTTCTGCGTGCTCTTCAAACAGGTAAAATTAATCGATGTAAACTGTGTAATGGTGTACACCAGCAGCTTAAATACGTTGCAACTTATATACAAATCACGCAGCTATCCAGTCTTCACAATATCACTCTTCAAATTTTAAGCGTAAAACATGCATTTTATGCGTTGAAAGGCGAGCACGAAGTAAAGTATCTTCTTCTACTTAACAAACGTTCGCGATTGCGCGGGAAGGTACAAAAATGGAACAAAACGGGAAATATTTATACCGGGAGTTCGTTCTCAAAGTCGAACATAGGGATTTAACATGGTATTGAACGTTTTTGCCAATTGTTGTTCGCCTATTTAACTTAGAGAAAAGGTAATGACATCAACAGAAAGAGAAAATTATTGCGATTCAAATAATGCTACTGGCAAGACGAAAAGTACGATTTATTCTTTTAAAATACTAACTTAAAGTATGAAACTTTTTAAATAGCATTCCCTTGATTTTAAAATTTTACAGCAATTGTTTTTTGTATTGTTTGTTTGTCAATACGAATTTAACGTTAAACCACGTATTAAAGTTTATTTATCTTATAATGAATACCTAACCTACCAACGAAGAAAGGGTTTTTATGGTGAAAACCTTTCATGGTGACGCTAATTTCAGAAGAGTTCGACATTTCTTTGCCGTTAATTTTAATACTACAATACAAAAGTGTCATACTTTAAGTTAGTATTTTAAAAGAATAAATCGCACTTTAAGTCTTGCCAATAGCATTATTTGAATCGCAATAATTTTCTCTTTCTGTTGATGTCATTACCTTGTCTCTAAGTTAAATAGGCGAGCGACAATTGGCAAAAACGTTCAATACCATGTTAAATCCCTATGTTCGACTTTGAGAACGAACTCCCGGTATAGGGACCAATATGAACGTAACAGTTTGTTTAATAAAGAATTTAGGATTTTTGCAATTGGAATCTTTTTTGCGAAATTTCTTTATTCCAGTTTGTAGCTTTTCACCTTTTAAAATTCTTAACTGAACTGTTTACTTATTGTCTGTTGGGGGGGGGGGGGGGGGGGGGCTTCTGGTAAAGATTTAGACACGTTTAGCCGACAAACATCTATAAGTTGCATCTCTCGTGTGAGATTGCTTGAGTAGTGATATTGCAGATGCATGGAGGGTTCAGAACAGGCAGCCTAAGTGCGTGTTACATTACATTAGCCCAGTAAAATGCGACGAAATTTAACGATTTGAATGAAATAATGGTTACAGCTTTGAAAACTTGGGAACAGGCTTGTTTTGTGCTCCCTTTGAAGTGTTCAAAAGTCCCCCTCCGTACCCCCCCCCCCCCCTCCGAGAGAAATGAGGGGCGAAAAAGTGTCGAAAAAACAGGTTTTCGTAATAACTGAAAAAGTATTATTTTTATCAAAAACAAAAACGTTAAGAAAGTTGTAGCTGACAAAATTCCGCACATTTTCATGTTTTATTTTTGTCTCTACGGCCAGTAGGAACCGATTTTAAAATGTCGACTGTTTTGTGGCGAAACGGTAACACGTTGCGTGCATCGTGCGTATTTCGCTTATATCTCGAAAATGGCCATGCGTATCGCAAAATGCTTCAAATAAAAGTTGTAGAGAATTTAATTACGAATGATTTTCTTTTTTAAACATTTCCATACGATTAATATTGACGGAGATATAATCATTTAAACCTTTTTCTAAGACACAATCGCTGCTCGTTTTGCATAATAAAATCAATAATAAGTCGAAAACTATTGATTCTACGTAGGTACTTAGTGCATATAATGAAAGTTGTAGAGAATTAAATTTTGGGTCCTGGACACAACGTCCACTGGTCACAACGCCCACCGCCTTCTGAACCGCCATCTTGGTCACAACGTCCACTTTTAAATTTGGTCATAACGTCCACCTTGGTCATAACGCCCACCGCATATTCTGTCACTCTGGTCACAACGTCCACTTTTAAATTTGGTCATAACCTCCACTCTGGTCACAACCTCCACCGACGCCTTCTGGTCATATCGCCCACCGACGTTGGTCGTAACGTCCACTTTTCTTTTTCCGGTCACAACGCCCACCTTTCAATTTGGTCACAACGTCCACTCTGGTCACAACCCCCACCGACGTACGTCGTAACGTTCACTTTACTTTTTCTGGTCACAACGCCCACTTCTAGTATTGATTATAAGATCTACTTGGTCACAACGTCCACCAATGCACTCGGACCACATCGGCCGCCGTACAGTATTCAATGCAACTTTTGGTTTGTGTTCTGATAGAGACGTTTAACTTGTACATACGAGTACATAACAAAGGATTGCTATGCTTGTAATTTACATTTAAGTGTGTTACCAAAGAGTATCTAGATACTCTTTGGTGTTACTATGTTAGCCTTCAGCTTGTAACCAATTTTGATGTAATTTTTACCTTTCTTCGAATTTTATCGCTTGATAATGGGATCAGCTGATCCCGAAACATGTCGCAACCTCACTGAATAATCGCTTATATCTAATTAAAAAGCTTAAGGGGAAGGTTGTGAGTTTTGTCTTATCTTATTAAACCACCCCTTTGGAAGTATAGACTACTACAATGTTAGAAAGAGATATAGGAACGAGAAAAAGGTGTACGTTTCAAATGTAGTTATTAAGAAAACCATCGAGATAAAAACAGCATTTCCCAAACACTTACTTTTCTGTAATTTAGCCATTAAACATTCCAATTTGCAAGCGTCTACTTTCGTCTTACTTTTAAGGGATTTTTTTTGCTAAGAAATGATTTATGAAGTGCGAGTATAGATCTTCCAATAAAACCAAAAAAAAACCGCAAAGATTTGTTTTTCTTGCATTTGCTTCAGTTCCTGAATACATTTCTCATAACATTTTGCTTAATATAGTTATCTTTTACTAACATAACAATAAGATAAATCTCTTATTGTCCTACAGATACTTGAGTTATCCAGTTACTGTTAAATTACCAATTAACGTTTAAGTGAAATTACCAAATGAGCAAAGATAACCGGAACACACAGCGTTACTTTCAGTTCTGACGAATCTTTTCTGTTTGAGGCAGCTAAATGGGAAAGATAAAAGTTTCTAGAAAAAATTCGAAGCTGACTTAGCTTTATGTATCGCATGTTAAATGGAATACAATAATGTCAATAATAAAGTTCGGTTGAAAGATTTGGGCAACCAATGGGACACCAATGCTCTCGGGCCACATCGTCCGATGAACAATTGAAGAGGTTCTAGATTTGGCGTAGATACTCATACAGAGTGCCGCGCCTAAGACGAATTACTCTATAACTCTCTTATCTCAAAAAATCTAAAAATGATTCGAATGAAAGTTTCGCCGAACCAAATTGTTCATAATTTGAATTTACTTTTCACCGTTTTGGTGCTATTTCATAATTTTCAAAAAAGGCATTTTACTGCATAGCAACGATTTTGTGTTTTTGTCCTACCTTTCTTTTGATTCCGCGGGATGCAAACTGGAACAGGCCATTAGCAGCACTCAAAATATTCGCAGAGTTGCTTTTTTCTTCTTGCAAATTCAGATTCATGTTTCTAAATACAATTAAAAAAAATTTCTAAAGTGATTTTTTATTAAAACACCTCATAATTACAGCTTTGCCTCTGAAATGGTTTTGGAATGAAAGTTGCTTGACATTTTAATTTCTTCTAACGCAATGATACTCGCTTGGTGACATCCGATACCACGACATTGACATCTTTAATTTAAGTTCGACTGTCCAGTTCGACCCTGCTTTCGACGACTTTCCACTCGACACAGTACGTCGCGTCGTTCCTCTTGGTACAAACGACGTAGTGTGGCAGTGGAATTTCGTCCAAAATATACATTAAATCGGAACAAGCAACTCAAAAAACTGTACAATCGCAAATATCTCCTAAACTATAGCCACATAAGGACACATTAATAAAATTGAAAGAGAATGAAAATTTGCATCACATGATGGCAAAATTACTATAGGTACACAGGTACCATTCCAGTAAAAAAATCAATTTATCCACAATTGAAATGTGTGCTTACTGATGAGTTTTCACTCCAAATTATTTGGACTTCTAATAAAAGGTAACGCAATTACTTTCTTTCGGTAAAGCGCATCTCCGTGCGTTGTTTCATATCGCAGACATTAAAATTTCTGGTTTCTGGTTTCATTCGAAAAATTTTTTCGGATTTTTTGAAATAAGGGATACTACAGGGTGTAGAAGTGACCGATGCACCATAGGGATTAAGTACAATGTAAAAATCTTATACTATTCGATTATTTGCTTCCCTAATTATTATTTCATACAAAACGTCTATTTCACTTTTTTGTAGAGACAAAAATTCTGAATCGACTGATGTCGAAGTATTATAATAAGAATTTCCACTTTGGTTTAATTAATAATACCACATGTCTATGATAATACGAAATAAATAAAATAACTTCATTTAACCGTTATGGTAACTTTTTCGTTTGTAGAATAGGTATATGATTGAATCTTGCTGCAACGACGCTCAAATTAGATAAAATGCACTGCAATGATGCTCGTTGACAGACAATAGCTATTTATACAACTAGAGGTAAAAGCGATACTTTTTATCACCAGACGTGAAAATTGTTCATCGAGCCTTCAGCTTGTAACCAATCTTGATGTAATTTTTACCTTTCTTCGAATTTTATCGCTTGATAAATCAGCTGATCCCGAAACATGTCGCAACCTCACTGAATAATCGCTTATATCTAATTAAAAAGCTTAAGGGGAAGGTTGTGAGTTTTGTCTTATCTTATATCTCTTTCTTCCACCATTCCATTATTCCACTATTACGATTAAGTGCATAATATTAATAGATAACTGTGTAAGAGGATTTTTTCGGGAACAGATTTGTTAAAAGGTAGGTATATTTTCCGCATAGCATAGCAATCCTTTGTTATGTATTCGTATGTACAAGTTAAACGTCTCTATCAGAACACAAAACCAAAAGTTGCATTGTATACTGTACGGCGCCCGATGTGGCCCGAGTGCATTGGTGAACGTTGTGACCAAGTAGATCTTAAATCAATACTAGAAGTGGGCGTTGTGACCAGAAAAAGTAAAGTGAACGTTACGACGTACGTCGGTGGGGGTTGTGACCAGAGTGGACGTTGTGACCAAATTGAAAGGTGGGCGTTGTGACCGGAAAAAGAAAAGTGGACGTTACGACCAACGTCGGTGGGCGATATGACCAGAAGGCGTCGGTGGAGGTTGTGACCAGAGTGGAGGTTATGACCAAATTTAAAAGTGGACGTTGTGACCAGAGTGACAGAATATGCGGTGGGCGTTATGACCAAGGTGGACGTTATGACCAAATTTAAAAGTGGACGTTGTGACCAAGATGGCGGTTCAGAAGGCGGTGGGCGTTGTGACCAGTGGACGTTGTGTCCTAGACCCTAAATTTTGAATCCTATATGTATACACGAAATATCATTTTGGTAATCTTTATAAGCTTATAGTTTTTTAAAGATAATTAATGTATAAGGGAAAGCCAAACTAAGTTGCGTGCACGTCATCAATGACGTATTTCCATGTCTTATGTGATTAAGTTTCCGCCGCTAACTGTCATAAAATTTGTAAAAAAAACAACTCTAAAGGCAATGCAATTAATTGAGACTTTTGAGATAAAATAATGTATGTGCACAAGCTTGTTTTTGTTGGGTTTAGACGCCTCTCAATGTAAAATTGTATGATAAAATTTTAATCAACAGGGCAGTAAGTAACGACGTAAACCTAGCCACTGTCAGAGAATGATGCTATGTTGCCATCTTTTATTCATCGATATTTTGAGGTTACGGATGACAGTAGTATTCTGACAGGCATATTTAATAGACTTTTGTCGTCAACAATTTGTAATAGTAATTAATATTTATTTGTGGTTGAATAAGAAATATTTGCTGGAAAATTAAATATTTCCTGGTCAGAGTGACAATACTGTAAATGTAAATGTCATCAAGCGCTGATGACGTGCACGCAACTTTGTTTGGATTTCCCTATACCTGTAAAATGAGCGTCGCGTCGGCAGAAGTTCGTACGACAAATAGTTCGCTAGTTACAGCTGTTTGAAGGTTTTGTGCTAATTGTGAGTTTATTGTGTGTTACCGTTTGGGTGTAGGTATGTGAACGAGTTAGAGGTGTCACATGAGTGGTTGTTGATGCGTTATATGTTGGTAACGGACTTTCTGTAATGCTATGTTGTGTATTTTGTGTTTGAATGGTATTAGTTGAAAGGGAGTGATGTGCAGTATCTTCAGTTATGTTTAGAAATTTTCTAACTATGTGGCAAGTGTTGATGATAACCATGATACAATCTATTTCATTGTACATATCATGGATGATAACTACCTTTTGTAATTGTATGTATATGTTCTTATTTAATCCTAAAATGTGTAAACTATGGTGTATTGTTTTTGGTATAACTCCGGTTGCACTAAGAACAATGGGTACTGTAAGAGCAGTTCCCATTCTCCATTGCGCTTTAAGTTCCTGAGCTATATCAGTGTATTTGCGGTGTTTCTCTGCGTGTGTATTGGCTAAATTGTTTGTGTTGGGAACGGCAATATCTATTATGTATATGATTTTTTGTGTTTTGTCTATAAGTGTTATATCTGGCCTATTATTATTTATACAGTTTTATCTGTGAGTAGTGTCCTATCCCAATATCGTTTGTGTGTGGTGTTTTCAAGTACAACTTGCGGTGTATATTTGTAATTATTATTAATATTATTATTAATACTCCAAATTTCTCTTTATGGGGAAGTTCCCATTTGAACCATTTATCTTTTAATTTCGATGGATCAATGAAATGAGTGATTGCATTTCCTGGGTTCGTAGTAGATTATGTTACCTAAAGTTTGAAAAAACATAATCATAGAACACACCCTTCAGTGTGTTTGCATTAGGGGAATAACTTCATTATAATAGATGTTGGAGAAATATGGAAACAACGCCCCTTCAGTAGCCATCGATGTGTGAAGTTTAACAAATTGCATTATTTTTACTCAATTATTGCATTGATTATATGCAACTTATTGATAAAAATGAAACACACCCCAATTCAACGAAGTCTTCCCCCTTGATTGATGTACAGCAAAGTTACACATCTGGCCGCACCCGCACTTAACCAACAATCATAAGGGGGGAAACAAAAATTATATTACGAGACGGAATACTTGACGAAAGCTTGCGTGTTTAAAAAACAAGGTTTTGTTAATTACACACTATTGGTTCAAGTGCGCTTCGTGAAAGACTTTTTATTAAAATTCAGGGTGTGTCTGTTAATCTACATTTAACGAAAAAAAAAAAAAAAGTTTGTTAGACTCTGGATCTTCTAAAACTATTCTAGGTCAACTAGGATGGAATCTTTTAAGCTCTCTAGGTTTGTGCTTACGTCCTTATAAACATTTCTCTAACTCTTCTTCTACTTGTTTACTTGCTAACGGGAAAACCTGTAACATACTTGGTACTGTTAACCTTCCTATCACTCTTCAAGACAGAACTGTAACTTTAGAAGTTCTAGTCATCCCAGAAATTAATTCACCTCTAATCTTAGGTATAGACTTTTGGAAATCCATAGATTTTGTTCCTAATTTTCAAACTGGTACTTGGTCTTTCGGTACTTCCGATGAACTTTACTCAATTTCTACTGATAACTTAACTACCAGATCTAATCTCTCTCCTGCTGAAGAACAATCACTTCAATCTTTACTTGATTCTCCTGTACTAAATTCTTCTGAACTTGGCTGTACTGCCTTAATTGAACACAATATTCGTACTACTGCTGAACCAATAAAACAACGTTACTATCCACTTTCTCCTACCCTACTCAAAATTGCTAATGCTGAATTAGATTCTATGATCTCTTTAGGTATTGTTGAACCATCTTCAAGTCCTTGGTCTAGTCCTATCGTGCTTGTTAAGAAAAAGGATAACTCATATCGCTTCTGTATTGATTATAGAAAGGTAAATGCAGTAACTGAAAAGGATGCTTATCCACTTCCTTACATAAATACTATTCTAGATCGTCTTCGTGATGCTCAATTTCTCTCTTCTTTAGATATTCGCTCCGCTTACTGGCAAATTCCTTTATCTCAAAATTCTAAACCCATAACTGCTTTCACTATTCCCGGCAGAGGATTATATCAATTTACCCGTATGCCTTTTGGTCTCCATAACTCACCCGCTACTTTTCAACGTTTAATTGACCGTATTCTTGGTGCTGATCTGGAACCCTACTGTTTCGCCTATTTAGACGATATTATCATTGCTACCCCTTCCTTTGAAAAACATTTAGAAGTTTTAACTCAAATTTTTACTAGATTGTCTAATGCTGGTCTTACTTTAAATAAGTCCAAATGTCACTTTTGTCTTTCTGAACTTAAATACCTTGGCTATGTTGTCAATAAGAATGGTCTACTTGTAGATCCTGATAAGGTCAACTCTATTATCTCTATCCCTCAACCTACTTCAGTCTCTGAAATTCGTAGATTACTTGGTATGGCTAGTTGGTATCGTCGCTTCATACCGAATTTCTCAACTGCTTTAGCTCCCTTAACTAATTTAACTCGCAAAAATGTCTCTTTCTTTTGGTCTCCTGAATGTGAAGAAGCCTTTTCTTTTCTAAAAAAACAATTAATTTCTGCTCCAATACTTTCTTGCCCAGATTTCTCTTTACCCTTCACCATTCAGACAGATGCTTCTAACTATGGCTTAGGTGCTGTTTTAAGTCAGGAATCCCCTGATGGAGAAAAAGTCATCGCTTATATTAGTCGTTCCTTAACTCAACCCGAGAAACAGTATTCAACTACTGAAAAAGAATGCTTAGCTGTACTGTGGGCTGTAGAAAAATTTCGTGCGTATATTGAAGGTGCTCACTTTACTATAATTACTGATCATCATTCACTTATTTGGCTTAATAAACTTCAGAATCCTTCTGGACGATTAGCTCGCTGGTCTTTACGACTCCAACAATATAATTTCTCAATTATTCACCGCAAGGGTAAAAATCATGTCGTTCCTGATATGTTATCTAGAGCTGTTCCTGATATACCTTCTGAATCTCTTCCTGAACTTTGTGAAATAAATATTTCTAATACCACACCTTCTATTAACTTGCCTATTACAGATACTTGGTACCTTACTATGATTGGAAAAGTTACTAATAATCCTAATAAATTTCCTCTTTGGCGTATAGAAAACAATTTGCTTTATAAACATGTTAATCCCTCAGATCTCTCAGACATATCTTTAGGAAATTGGAGAATTGTTGTTCCAAAAAATCAACGAACTGAAATAATTCGTCACTATCATGATCCACCTGTTTATGGACATTGTGGTGTAACTAAAACTTTGAACCGTATTAATAAATTCTTCTATTGGCCAAATTTACGCTCCGATATTGCTAGATACATTCGTAACTGCCACACTTGTGCTGCTCATAAAGTTGAACAGAAAGCACAACCAGGTTTACTTTCTCCCAGAGCCACTCCCACTCGCCCTTGGCAAGTGCTGAGTTGTGACATTGTTGGTCCCTTACCTCGTTCTTCGAAAGGTAATTCTTATGTCTTTGTCGTTGCTGACTACTTTACAAAATTTCCATGCTTCTTTCCACTACGCACTGCTACTGCTAGTAAAATCACTAAAATAATGGAAGAACAAATATTTTTGTTATTTGGAACTCCACAATATCTCATATCTGATAACGGTGTGCAATTTCGTAGTAAGGAATTCACAAAATTATGCTCTCAATATCAAACAGAAATTCTCTTCACCGCTAAATATCATCCTAGGGCTAATCCAACTGAACGAATTAATCGAGTACTTAAAACTATGATCTCATCTTATATAAAAGATAACCAACGTTCTTGGGATGTTAATTTACAAAAAATAGGTTGCGCTATTCGCACTTCTAAACACGAAATAACTAATTACACTCCATACTTTGCATTTTGCGGCAGAGAACACATACTATTTGGAAACACTTTTAAAACTTCCTCTGATACTGAAATTCCTTCTATCGATCCTAATCCTATTGTTACTACCCGTACTAAAGAGTTTTACGAAAACTTGCGTACAAATATTTTAACTAGAATAAAACAATCTTCTCAACGTACTCAAAATCGCTATAATCTTCGAAAACGCAATGTTACTTATAAAAAAATGATTCTGTATGGAAACGTAACTTCATACTATCTGATGCTAGTAAATTTATTAATGCAAAACTTGCTCCTAAATTTGTTGGTCCCTATAAAATTAAAAATGTTATTTCTAGTTGGACATATGAACTTGCAGATTCTTCTGGAAAATCAATAGGTACTTTTCATGTAAAAGATTTGAAACCTGCTTTTTCTGATAATGTTAATTCTTCTGTGAACTCTTCTTCTGAATCTGAAGATAATTCCACTATTGCTACAAACAATATCTCTCTAAAACGTCGCTATCTTCGGAAACGACGAAAACGTGAAGAATAATTTTTTTTTCTCTCTCTCTCTCTTTGGGTGGATGGCTGGGGTTTCTCTACTTTCTTTCGCGGCGGTTTTTAGAGGTCGATGCTCACTCTTTCTTTCTTTGGAGTATTCTTCCTCGCTCTTCCATCGAGCCCTACTCATTACTGTTATCTTTCTTTCTTTCTCTCTGTCTATCTCTTCTCAACTAGGTATCTTCGTTCTTTCTTGTGACGCGATGACATGCCTTTGCTCCAGTCGACTTTGTGTCGTCTTGCGTAAGTCGATAAAATTAGTGTTTAATAGGACATCTGCTCACCTGTTTTCGCTAACGTTGCATGAAGGTTTCGTGTACTTACTTTCTCTTGAGTATTTTACTCGTTTGTTTCTTAAAACTTTCGTTTGGGTTGCTCTGCTTTCTTGTTGCTCGATACAATACCTTTGCTTTAAGTCGATATGTTTCGGATTTATGTGTTGTTCGAGACTCCTTTTGTTGTTTAGTCAGGAACTTATGCTTCTCCTGGTTTTCATCAAAAACGTATTCTTTACGACTTTTACAACATTTAAGTGGTGTGTGCTTATTCGTTAGTTAAAGTTTCTCTATGGTTTTCTTGTACTGATTCTTTCTTTCTCTCTCTCTACTCCTTTTGACTCTCTGATTGTATTGTAAGGTTAGTTTGCATCGCTACCTGATTTTGGCTCCGGTACCCCGTACTGGGAAGAATAGTTGCTCTACGGTACTTCATATTCTTCTATCTCTGGTGAAATCTAGGATACCTCTTTTACCTATTTTTCATTACCGTCCTTTCTCTTCTCCTTCCATGTAACTCTTTTTTTTACTTCATGGTTGGTCCACTTTTGTTGTTTTCTTTTGTTTGCTTATTGATATTTACTTCCTTGTGTCGTAAGTATTAACTCAGTTGGTTTCGCTTTTGGCGTTCTCTTTCGTTTCGCCTACTAGCTCAACTTTTGTTGGGGGGGTGTTACGTTCCTCGTTTATTAGCTAATTCGCAAGAATCAATCATATCAATTTCTCTATCCGAATTACAGATTGCAAAATTCCTTAATTCAATGTTTTGCTAATAGGGTTCACTTTCAATACTTGCCCGGTACTATATTTCCTCCGCATGTGCTCGATTCGACGCGTAGCGTTCGTTCTAACCACATCGGCTTCGTTGGTTCCATTACAGATTTCCTACTCTGCTGGATTAAAAATTATTCTATTGGCTGTCAATGTAGTCATTTAGTTTCTGATTGGCTGATCCTCGGCTAACTAAATAAAATATTTCATCTTAAAAACGGAACAAGCACTTCACTAGGGAATATCTCCGTGCTGATATAAATAGCAACTCGATTTTCAACCGCGTATCTTTTTCTATTCTACTTCCTAACAAACGTTACTAAGTGCTACGGAAATTTCACAAATTTCTCTAATCGATATTAATCGTCTATAAGTGAAAGTTTTCCACAAATAGTGAATATTTAGAATCATCTGCTTATTCTAAGTACCATTAAAACGTGTTATTACGTCTTTTGTGCATCTAGTACCGCTACGTTAAACTCTCCACGCTCTAGGATAATTCCTTGAGGTATGTAGAAAATTCTTTTGTAACAATTACCGTGTCATTCTTAAATTCCTCGACAGTAATTTATATTATTTGTCCTAGCGTTTCCTACCCCGTTTACTTTTGGGATTACTACATCTTACTTTTGGTTACCACCATTTTGTTAGAAAATTGATGTCAACTTTACTCGAAATTATTGCTGATCCGTTACTATTGAACATCGATGGTTATTTTCCTGTGAAACTACATATTTGCTGTTCTACAAATCATCTTTAATTATCTCCGCATTCCTGTGAAGAAATTTACTGCTTTTGGATCAGTCACTGTACTTTTGGAAACTATATGCTGCCATCTGGTGTCAACCTTTCAAAACAAGATTTGATAAGTTATTTAAATTACTAACCCTACATTTCTTGCTGAATTTGACCTGAATTTTGTTACTGTTTATTATAAAATTTGATTATACTAAATTACTTAATCACATTTCATATTTTTGCTTCAATTTAAAACATTTAATTTATTCATTTTGTTTACTATTCAATTAATTTTGCATTAACTTTGTTCGTTACTTTAAAAGTTACTTTTAGTATTTGTGTATTATCTTTTACCTTGAAGATTTAATTTGCTAAAGTTAAATTAAAAGCTAAATTGCTATTATTTTAAATATCAACTCTCGGAACGAGTACTGACCAAAGTCGGTAATTATTATTTTCAGTCGGCCTGCTGTCGCAGCCCTATTAATTTTTCTTGTTAATCAACCTTTCTGTTTAGATAACTCAGCGATATTGACGTTGCGCAACGGCGATAATCGGATGTGTTTTGGTAAGCGTTGTTTAATGACAACTACTACGTACTGACTTTCGTACAGCTACCGAGACGGTTGCTGATATATTTATGTGTATTATTTTTGTGTTATTAATTGTACATTGTTGTAATATGTAAACTTCATTCCCTGCAAGGTAAAAGTTAAACCCCCTTTACTGCTTCACTCCTGTGAAGATTTGTTTTGTAAAATTTATTCCGATTGTGTCCATGTTATTTTGTTTTGATTCATTATAACCACCACTATCATTATTTTAGTGTATTTCTTTATCGAATACCCACTTTCTCTTTCAGAAATCATATCTCTGTTATTATTATTATAAGCTGCTAAGCTCTTCGTAGTTCTGATTACCAGCTTGTCTTTACTAAAGAACTATCGTGGCGCCCTAAAAGGTATTTGACTATATTTGTTAACTATAACTTACTATAAATTTAAATTCTATACTCATTATTCCCACGCCCATTAGATTGCCCCTTATAACTGAGCTTATCGAGTCATTGCATTTTTCCTGATTACGGTACCGATCATTTGTTGCCGTAACAATTGTTAAGAGGTGAGCCAGAATTGTCTCATGTCCCCATTAAAATAATTACATAATTTTTATTTGAGGTCAAAAATCAATATCCCGTGAAATCCCCTTGCGATGGAATTATACCGCGTGTCCCGACGATTTGAAGGTGGAAGATTACGCCTATACCGTTGATTAAAAAAAAATTATAACCGATTATTGTAGGAGGAGCATCTTGTAAAAATATGTTTTTACAGGATGACCCATTTTCTTGTGTTTTTTAATGGAACACCCTATATACCTATTTGAATTCTCTATTAAATGCTGAGCAAAATGATATAAGGCACTATGGGTCTACGACTAGCGGGTCTTTCGTTATTGACATTTTTATGTGAAAAAATTAGTCAATTAAGTAGGTGGGGTCCTGTCCCGCCATCTTATCGAAGTGAAATTTTGGCATTTGTATTTCTAATATGTCTAATATTAACTTTTACATTCAGATTGTAGACTCTTTTCTCTACGTATACAGGGGGGTGGGGGGGTCCATTTTCCTCAATGTGGTTTTTTTCTCATTTTTTTTAAATGACACTGTATTTTATTACAGATTTGAATAGTATTTTTACGAGATTTCAATAGATACTCAATTTGTACTATCTATTCCTAAGTGTTTTTGAATTAATTATGTAGGTAGTGAGCGAAAATGGAAAATTTTGTTACTTTAGGTGTAGCTATAGGTTTTGTGACACAATACAACATTTTGGACTATAAAAGAGCAACGCCTAATAATAATTATTTATTCGTAGAACAGCATAACTATAAACTTTAAAATGGAATTAAACAACATAATGCACAAATATGTATATTAAATATTCAAACATGTCATTAGAAACAAACCATACCCTGGCTGGACGCAGTGGCGTAATTAGGCGTTTTTTCAAGAGGGCGACAGACAAACCCCCCCCCCCCCCCCCCCCTCCTCCTCACTCCCTCCCATATGTGAAGGGCTTGCGGTTTCTAAATTTTTATTTTTTAAACTTTTTAGTGTCCATTCATGCATTTTCCTGTCGCTTTTGCACGCGTTACCTAACTGTGCAATATCTAAAACACGGAACATATAATGTGAAAGAAAAATGTAAAGTATTATCTGTTTATTAAATAAAATAATTGATTCAGCTGCGGGGTACAAACAGAGTAACATAGAACAGTTTTACCTTATTACCTCATTTAGTGTTCAAATATAAGGTTTTCAAGTATCACTATAGAGCACGGTGTATTTATCTTACACTATGCTATAGAGTAAACAATGCTCATTTTGCCGCCCCTACATTCGCTAAGGGGGGGACGCTTGACCCCTCTGCCCCCCCCCCCCCCCCCTTAATTACGCCACTGACTGGACGTTAGACATTTTTGATTATTCAAAGTTAGACATCAACCATGATTTATCCGCTAAACAAACCATGTCATTGAATCTTAGTCAAAAACCACCACTTAAGGTAGAAACTAGAAACAAGCCACCGCATTGAATTTTTACATAGCAAAATTTGTTCAATTTCTTTCATTAAGTGGGTTTGTTTGTAAAGTTACAAAGAAGTAGTGGGGGCAGGTGTTTTGAAACTGTTCCAGAACTCTGCGACCCTGTTACGTTATCAAAAAATGCCAAGGATATTGTCTCGTTTTTACTTTTGCATTGATAATTCTTTTGTCTGTGATGTTGTAAGTATTCTGGCGACTTTTCCTGCATTTAATCAAAGTACTCACCTTTTTTTGATTCGCTAGCGCTTTTGATTTACAACCATTACAACTTCATTATTTGTTATTTCTATACTTTACCAACAAAAGAGAAAAAGAAGCAAACTACTGTCTGGCGACAGAAAATTATGTCATAGTCAGTAATTTCTCAAGAGGATTAACCAAAATGGATGCCATTCGGTTTAGGGCAAAGCTCCTTCTGTTTGATATTTAAACGTACCTGGAAGAGAAAATAGGGAAAGGTTACATGTTTTTGATAAAATATTACAAACGTTGAATTTTAAAACCTACCAAAAGCATGGCTGTATCGAATTCAGTTTTTTCGCAGAGAAGGCGGGGACGAAAAAGGAAAGTTATTGAAATGTACCTTGTGTGAAGTGGAAGCAATCGTGAATCGATATTGAAACATACGGATGGTCTGTTTCATTCGATTTCTGCATTGTTCTCGAGTGGATAACCTTTGTAGACACTGCCGGAGGAAAATTTTACGGACGGTGAGGAGTTTCTACTTTATCCTAAACTACCTGAGGATGGTTTGAAGGAAAATGTTCCGGTTAGAGTACCTTTGTTACTTATTTAGTCGACGATCCAGGTTGAGAGTCGAATACCCAAACTGGCGAAGCCGGACATTAGGGCGCCGCCGATAGGGCGCGACCGAAAGGGCGCGGCCGTTAGGGCGCGAGGACATAAGGGCGCGAGGACATAAGGGCGCGAAGACATAAGGGCGCGAGGACATAAGGGCGCGAGGACATAAGGGCGCGGGGACATAAGGGCGCGAGGACAATAGGGCGCGGGAAAAATAAAACTTGTAAATTTTTCGTTGTTCAGACGCAAACTGTAAGTGCTGTAGTATATGATCTTCAACATAACAATAAAAAAGTAAAGTAAAAATAGTTTTATTCAAAAATATTATTAGTATTACCTATAAGGGTGTTTAAAAAAGATGCGGCAATATTAAAGGGGGTGATTGCCCAGGTCATTTTATACAAAAAAGTTCCTATAACGCTTTCCGAAAACGCTTCGTTACCGATCTACAGCGTGTTGAAGTTTAATTTAAAAAAAGAGTAAAAATTGGATTTTTCCAAAACGGCTTGAGATATCATAATGAAATTTTAGGCGTGTTAATAGCTGTGGGAGACACATACTTTGCAATACAACACGATGTTTCAGTCGTACCAGTTGCGCGCGTATTGCCACGTCACAGGCTTTCAAGAAAAATATTTTTGTACGCATGATAAATGGATATGACCTAAAATGTTTTTTTTTACTAAAAAACGGTACGTCGTACGATAAAAAGTTAAGAGAGCTTTTTTCTTCACAATTGAACAAACTATAAAAACATATTTTTATTTTTACAGAAATCAGCGGCGTCCTATTTTTTTCTTGAAAAATACCCTGTGACGTGCCAATACGCGCGCAACTGGTACGACTGAAACATCGTGTTGTATTGCAAAGTATGTGTCTCCCACAGCTATTAACACGCCTAAAATTTCATTATGATATCTCAAGCCGTTTTGGAAAAATCCAATTTTTACTCTTTTTTTAAATTAAACTTCAACACGCTGTAGATCGGTAACGAAGCGTTTTCGGAAAGCGTTTATAGGAACTTTTTTGTATAAAATAACCTGGGCAATCACCCCCTTTAATATTGCCGCATCTTTTTTAAACACCCTTATAGGTAATACCGGTAATACTAATAATATTTTTGAATAAAACTATTTTTACTTTACTGATGATGGTTTTATTAAGTACCTAGGTGCCTAATTTTTTATGTTGAAGATCATATACTACAGCACTTAACAGTTTGCGTCTGAATAACGAAAAATTTACAAAATTTACAAGTTTTATTTTTCCCGCGCCCTATTGTCCCCGCGCCCTTATGTCCCCGCGCCCTTATGTCCTCGCGCCCTTATGTCCTCGCGCCCTTATGCCTTCGCGCCCTTATGTCCTCGCGCCCTAACGGCCGCGCCCTTTCGGTCGCGCCCTATCGGCGGCGCCCTAACTGGTGATGGAGCGCTTGCCTTATTAAGTTATTAATCTTCTATGAGAAGGATTTGAATTGAATTATCTTTTATGTCCTCACATGCTGATCTACAATTTACATATCCATTTCACTTGGGTTACTTGGAACTTGACGTATATAAAATATTCTCATCAACGCCCAGCCCATACCTTTGGACCTATAGTAGATAGCTGAAATTTTGCACAGAGGTTCCTTTTATGATGTAGAATGTAGATAATAGATAGATTTTTCCAAATTGAACCCCTAAGGGGATAAAATAGGGGATGAAGACGAAGTCGCTGACAACAGCTAGTGTTTCATAAAAACAACGTTGTCTTTATAGCGATTAAAAACCAAAAAGACAAACTGTGCCATAGCCACACATAATCTCTTATACATTTGATTAATGAAGTCATTTTATCACAATAAAACCGTTACACGAATTTAATTAATTCCAGGACAATAATTACTTATACACGGTTCATTGATTGTCACTTTCTTGACGTGCTGTAGTAATTACATACGTTATTTGTAGAACAGTTGCATATTAATAATTAAATATCGTGCGTGTGATGGGTTAACTGGACCTGTCCTCATCGTCGCATTTGCTTCCTCTTGTACTATTTTCATCCAGCTCCAAGATCAATTCAAATTTCTTTTAAAACTCTCCTCTTACACTACACTTTATCGTCGCCTATGTTTATCATTTTTTTAGCTAGCCTAACAATAATTATTAAAAATAATCCTGAGTCTCCGAACAACTTTCGTTTAAAACTCAATTTTGTACTTTGTAAATGATCCTGGGAAGTGCGAGGTGGGGGGGGGGGGGGGTTATAATGCTCATGTTTTTGTTATGACTACTTTTGAAAGGTAAACCTAAATATGTAATTATGAGCATGCCCAATTTTATAGTCGATTCGATCGATTTTATAATTTGAATTTGAGCACGCGTTGGTTCTCGAATTGGTTCTTTACAATTTGGAGTCCGCTGATTTTTATATCATCTTGGAGTCTGCTGTTGCAATTACGACAAAAGTCTTAATTTGGTTTTTGCCTACGTTTGTATTATAACAACTGATATTTTTTTAACATTTTCTTATCTTTCTTTTGAGGTTTTAAAATGATTTTTTTGTCGATGGACATTTCGCTACTTTTCTTTTTCGATTTTAGGCATTGGTATTGTAACCCCATAAAGATTTTAGAATTTTGGCGATTTTTTGTAGGTACAAAATTAATTTTAGGTACATACTTGGTGATTTCGAAAGCCAAATTGAATTTTCCAATGTAATTGTAATCGCATGCAAATTCACCAATAATTTTCTTCTGGACGACTTTTGTAGCGTCCTCTTAATTTTTTGCTAGTATTTTATCAGTAAAAACTTAGATTTTGTGATGCAGTCGACTTGCTGGCGATTTTCTGGTTGCCAACGAAAAGAGCCCTATTTAAGTAATCTGCCTACAGATTTACATTGCCGATTTAATTAAAAATATTAGATTTGCTAATCGTGCACTTATTAGAGCTCGTCGATTTTCCTGAATTTTCACTTTTATCGCACTTGGGATTCGGTCCCATCTAATCCAATTTCAATCCGTTTTCGGTACAAATTCCTTTGGGAAAAATATTTTATTGAAAGAACAGAATGATGATAGTAGGTATCAATATTAATGTGCACAAACTTCTGTAAAGCACTATTCCCTCTCACTTTTTTTTTTCTCTGCCACTACAAACTTTCATCTTGCGTTTAATTAAGCATAATGGGCTATCCTGAAAATCAGCTATGGTGAGGATATACCCTTTAGAGTGCAATAGTCGAGGTGTAGGATTAAGAAATGATAGTTACAGTAGTTAAGATTCTAGAAGCATTACTTGTAAGAATTTGTATTAATTGCACTTCTAATAAATAAATAAATAGAGTGTGAAAGATGTTATTTACAGTTTGTAGAACTCCATTTTGCGGATTGAAAACATTGGTTTCCCGAAGCGACCTGCTGCTCCCTGGCCTTTTGTCTATGATAACTGTCTACTTGAAGTTATCTAATAGCTGTAATTTTAAGATAATTATAGCGCAGGAACCTGAGGGTGTGTGAGTAATTCAATACATGCAATGCACAAGAGTAGCGCGGACTTTCCCAATCTTTGTAATGTAATACTTACTTGCCATTTCTTTGGAAGCCATTTATTAACGTTAAATATTTACATAAGCTACCTATCACGGTTTTTATTCACTTCCTGAAAATGCGAATGTTTGCTGAAGGACAAGTTGTAGGATTTACAATCACTGTTCCGTTATCAATAGACGGTAATTGAGAAAAATCTGTAAAGTAGGGATTACCACTGGCATAGATTTTCTGATCAATACATTCGGTGCTGTGTACTGAAGGGGGTCAACACCCCTTCTAGACGCGCGCCCACCCTCCATTCGGTTGTCTGACTTGTTGCCATGGTAACAACCATAGGCCTTTCCCACTTTTTCATTTATTTCTCAACGCACTCTTGTGACAAAGTACTAAACGCTTATATATTTTACAGAATGTTGATCACAAAATGAAATTCCGTTCCAAAAAGGGTCAGCTGCCGTTCATCGAGCTTAACGGAGAAGAGATTGCCGATAGTCAAATTATCATCAAGGAACTTACTCAGAAGTTTAACAACGATCTGGATGCTGCCCTTTCGGCTGAACAGCGTAATATCGCCCACGCTACCATTTCGATGATCGAAAATCATTTGGTTTGGGTAGTTATGTGGTGGCGTACCAAATTTCCTGATCAAGTATTAAAAGGGTACAAAGTTAATCTACAACATGCCCTTGGAACGAGAATACCGAATGGCATTCTTAACTTCTTGTTTAAATTCGCATTTGGACGTAAGGTAAGATTCGACACTTCGTTACTTCAGTTAATGCTTGAGTTACTTAACTAGAAATTTGTTCGGGGTGATTATCACATGGTCACTTATTATAATACGCATGGCATGAGTAGTCGTGTCAACTGTTAACTCTTTCAATTCCTCTAAACATTCCTTTAAGAGGTGTTGTTGAAGTAGTACCCTACCTAGCGCTAGGTGCCTTATGAGACGTTAACGGCTGCACGTAATTAAATAAAAGAGACGAAGGAAATGTCTAAAGTATAAAAGTTAATGGACGGAAAAACATGAGAATTTCCCTAGCTGTGTATATAACGTACAAAGGCAAACGCATTCATGCGTTAATCTAATTAATAAGACATGAGCCCTAATATGTATCATGTCATGTTAAATCTAATGTGCATGTTATGAGAACTTCACGTTATTTTGTCCCTTTGGTAAGATGTATCAGCACAGAGGGCACCTTAAGGTAAAGCGATAACGTGACACTTTACCTTAACTCATCACCCTCTGTGCTGATACATCTTACCAAAGGGACAAAATAAGGTGAAGTTCTCATAACATGCACGTTATATGTATTTAACATGACATGATAGATATTAGGGCTCATTATGCGCTATTATCTGCAATTTTGTAGGCGTCTTTGCTAGAGAAGACGTTTATGTGCAAAAATTAGATGACGGGTTTACATCGATGCTGTTTTGCTGCGGTGTTAAGTTATGTCATAAGTACATATATCATATCGGAGCGACAAATAATTAGATGTCTGCGTATCGAATATTGATCTTAACTGCACATTTTCGTTTTCGTGTAAGATTAACAGTAAGAGGAAATTACATGGTTGTAAAAAACTTGAACATAAGAATTATGTGAGAGGAATGAGAAACATGTCACCTTATTGAAACTTACAATTAAACGGTTTTTGCCCATTATTTCAACGATGAATAAATGTTTGAAAAGTGTGCGCCATTGGGCCGACTCATTTGTCGCAAGTGCAGTGGAATTTTCTTGAAACAAAGAAGGGCTTACAGGCACTATGAACCTTTTACTACAAGGTAAAAAAATGAATATAAGAAAATTGCAGAATTGATGTGTGATTGAATAATCGATAATATAAATTTATTGATAAGCAGAATGATATCGCTACTTGCCTTTTATTAAATTTATTAAAGGATATAGAACACGCCTTTGGCAGGTTTCTCTTGAAAGTGGGTTCACAAACCTAGTCGACGCAAGTAAAGGAGAAGATAAGATTAGGTGTCAAAGAGGCATTGGCTACTGGATAATTGGTTTGTTACTTATGATAAATCAGGGTGGCTTAATGGCACTTCAAAACATTAGTGCCGTTTACTACAAAATTCAAAAATAAAGTGTTTATATGCACTGTTTATATGATTAGCTTGAAAACGAAAAGTGGGTGATTTCATAAACAAAGCATACTGTATATCATTATCAACATTTAGGCACTTAGGCAGTGTAGATAAACTTTGTTGGTTCAGTAAAATCGGGTATATAAAACACCTTCGTAATAGCGCACCTAATTTCTGTGAAAATGAGGAGAAATTCGTAACGCAAACAAACATATTTTTAAATCAACTTCATCAATAGTGATGGGATAGTGATACTGTTAAGAGCCCCATAGACTGCGTTTTTGTTCAGCGGTTTTGTTCGACGAACAATAATCATCGAACAACGTAAAACGGTCTTTGCACACACACTACAGTTTTGTTAACAGTTGTTATTGAAATTTAAGTGACATGAAGACAACGTATCTTTGTGCAGTGGCGGCGGCACTAGCCACAAAATCTAAAAATAATAAAAAGAAACGAAGAAGGTGGTCAAAGGAAACTGCGATAGACTTTAATAAATTCTAATAAAAACTTTCTACTAATTTGACGACGATCCGACATTTCTTGAATTAAACTTCTCAGCGTAGTATCACCCGAGTACACCCAGACGCCCACCACTGAGAAAAACGACTGTTTTGAAAACTGTTTCCGCCACAGACCTCCGACATAATGTTCGACGAACAAAATCGGCAGACAAAATCCGGCGCAGCTTGATTATTTTAATCGGTTTTATTATCGAGCAAGAACGACAGATTTCGCACCTACACTTCTGTTTTACATCCTTTTTGTTCGAAGATTATTGTTCGGTGAACAAAACCGCTGAGCAAAAATGCAGTCTGTGGGCCCCTTTACGAGCTTTGGTTCATTTCATTTAGGTGGAAATCAGTAAGATAAATTGATAAACAGAATTACATTTCTATTTGCTTGTTTTAAAAATTGTGTGCGGTACACTCTCACTTAAACGGTACCTACTTGAAGAATTTTTGTTTCTGTGAAAATGTCAGTGTAGCATTCTTGAAGCGCACCTAATTATTGCAGAAAATGCGGTTCGTCGATATGGGGAATTGTTTTTCTTAAATATAAAAGAAAAGTCGGAAATTCCTCAAATTTGAGATTATTTACTATTTACAATAAATCTACAAATAATGTCGTGCAACCTTTTTAGATTTTTTTATGTAATGCAGAGTAACGTAATGGCACTACAAAACATTATTTTCTTTAACAACAAAATCAAAACTACGCACGTAATTATTGGCCAAATGCGCTTGAACAATGTGCGAACAACGCCTTCATCAAATAGTAGGACTTTGATTACAGCTTTGGTTCACTTAAATTAGGTGTTCACAAGAATAATTTTTTGTTGGAAACTTAAACCGGGAATATCAAAATAAATGTAACTGCAGAATGACGTGGCTAGTAGCCCAGCACCACAAATTAGGCACTAGTTAGTTCCGTAAGAATATTCTTGTATTGACAAGACATCTAATTAGTACTGTGGAAAATTTGGATACGCGATCCACGCAGAAAAATCTTTAAACCAAGACTGTTTTGTATATGTATATGTCACACTTTCGGATTACTTCGCATAAGAAACCTTCAGCACAAAATCCAAAGTGATTAATATTGATTTGAGCTGCCTAATTTCTAATCACTACTTATACTCTTCTGCTGTAGTTGCTATTCGTTTCACGAATTTTTTGGTCATTTTTTTAATAAAGCATCTACGAAGATTAAGAAGGCTTCTTGTACTGCTATCCTTGATCCGTCTTCCAAACCCGCATTGTTTATTAACAAAATGACACAATGCTCATTTGCATGTCGTTACGATTAGGTATATTTATAAATTGAATGCATCTACTTGCATCCTGTAGAGGTGATGTAGTAGAGCATGTTTTTTCCAGTGTTGTGTTGTTTTGAGTTCTGTTAATTATATATTGACGGGTTAGTGGTTGCAGGGAGCAAAGAAGGTGAAGGCGCAAGGAATGGGTGTACATTCGGCCGATGAAATTAACGAATTTGGACAAGGGGACCTTAAGGTGCTTTCCGACATGCTCGCCGACAAGCCTTTCTTCTTCGGAGATGAACCTACCACGGCAAGTTTTTTTTACAGCAATAGGGGAGGTTTATTAACATTACGATTTTTACAGTTGGACGTTGTCGCATTCTCAAACCTCGCCCAGATTTACTTTATCGACAAGGAGGTTAGCTATCCACTTCGTGATTATATGACGGAGCACTGCCCGAATTTGGTTGGTTTGGTAAATCGTATGAAAGAGCGCTGTTTCTCAGATTGGGATGATATTTGTGCAACTCTCGATTTAAATTCGCATCTTCCTAAACCATTGGAGGATGAAGGTAAAGATAAGGAGGGGTGCAAAGATGAGAAGGAAGGTGATAAGGAAATGGAACCAGAGGATAAAGATATTGAAAAGGAAAAGGTTGGACGAATTTTTTTGTTTATGTTTGTGATTAGGATAATTTTGTTTCAGGCCGATGAAAAGGAAAAGGAACAAGAGAAGGAAAAGGATATAGAAGAGAACAAAGAGAAAGAGGGTAAATGAAGAGATTGAACCTTTCCCACATCTTTCTATATCCCAACCCTTGTCCTAAATCGAACAGTTATGATTTAATAAAGTTTGTGCAAGTTGTAGTTTTAAGAGTCATTTATATTTAACCGTTTTTATAAAATAATTCAATCATCTATACGATAATTTATGTAGCTTTTCGGTTTTCATCTTTTTATTTTGTAATCCAATGTATTGGACAAAATATGACGTTTCTTTATCGTAAGGGATATTTGTATAAATAAATAGCTAGATTTTTTATTCTAAGCAGTTGTATGTTTGAGAAGTGACAGATGGTGCTATCATGAAATGGCGTGCCATCTGTGACTCTGTACATGTTAGTGCAGTCTTTAATGTACGAAAATTATTACCCCAAGTAGCGTTCGCATTCTATATTCATTGTACTCATTCCACATTGCATCACAACAAATTAACTAACATAGCTTAAAACAACAAACAAATTGTATTTGTAGATTTTTTGTATTTTTTTAAAACCATAATTTTAAGATTAATTGCTAAGAAAGTTTTTCTATCCAATCACTAAATTGTAAATTCGTTGAAAGAGAAACAAAAAATGGTTGCAGCAGTTTTCTAAAGCTCAAAAACATGAGTAGATTAATTGAATAATTAGCGTGTTAAAATTTAATTTTAAGTAGATTTTATTATTGTATGTTTATTGGACAAATGTGTTGTATGCTATTACAATTTAAATAAATATACAGTAATTTTACGGTCGCGTTCTTTTTGGCATCTACATTCTTGTACAATTAAATTAAAGGGAAACAATGTACAATTTCCTCTATCACAATTTGTTATAGTTGCCAAATTCAGAAAGACCGTTTCGAAAAGGTTTCTTATAATCATGATATAAATCATTCGTTACTAGATTACTTTTCACAATTTTGGTTTAAAAATCGTCCATAAACATTTTAAGTATACAAGCCACTTATCCGCTGTTTACTTTTCGCCCATATTGTCTCCAAACCATTCACCGGGGCAGGTTGACACATACCTATATGAAAAATGTTCAGTTCGTTGAAATCTATTGAATAGGCCCATTTGCATATCGCCAAGTGCATGTTTTAACATGGACATCTTTGACCCTAGAAAACCTTCAAGTGATCTTCACCGAGTCAATGCTCAAGCTCTCATGGTTTTCGAGTCTATTCGCGTCATAGAAAAGGGACGGACAGACACACAAACCGACATGCATGTACGCAATTTTCATTATAAGCCAAAAATCTTAGTTTGGGCCAACGGTCCATAATTCGCAAAAAACCGATTTGGGTGGCATTCAACTATAAGCAAAAAAAATAGAAAGAGTACATGGTATAGGAAAAGCCAAACAAACTTGCGTGCACGTCATCAATGACGTATTTCCATGTCTTTTGTGGCAAAGTTTCCATCGCTAAGTGTATCATAAAATTTGTAAAAAAAAACAACTCTAAAAGCAATGCAATTAATATAAGACTTTTTAGATGAAAATGTATGTGCACAAGCTTGTTTTTGTTGGGTTTAGACGCCTCTCAATGTAAAATGTTGTGATAAAATTTTAATCAACAGACCAGTAAGTAACGACGTAAACCTAGCCACTGTCAGGGAATGGTGCTGTGTTGCCATCTTTTATTCATCGATATTTTGAGGTTACGGATGACAGTAGTATTCTGACAGGCATATTTAATTGATTTTTGTCGTCAACAATTTGTAATAGTAATTAATATTTATTTGTGATTGAATAAGAAATATTTGCTGCGACATTAAATATTTCCTGATCACTTTAACAATACTGTAAATGTAAACGTCATCAAACGCTGATGACGTGCACGCAACTTAGTTTGGCTTTCCCTATATTTATCAGTATTTATAGTACCTGTGACATGTCACTGTAATTTATTAGATACACCTTGACTTTACAGTTCTTTTGTACTGTAGTTTAAATTTTTTTCTATGGTTTAAATTGTCAGTAGAGTTCACTATGAGGTGTTTTCTTTTTGCATGTTGTGGGACACTTAAGTCAGCTCTGTCAATAACACACCATTCGTTTTATAAAATAATTTGACTCATTTCTCAATAACCCTATTCGTTTTAAAAGCCTCATTTAAGTTTTATATTAACCTGAGGCACAAATGTCTACATGACGCAAGGCACTTTAATCACGTGATGATTGTAACTTTACCTAACCCTGTGGCGGTGCAAAAAGAAAACACCTTAGGTGTTTTCTTTTTGCACGTTGTGGTAGACCTAAGTCAGCTCTGTCAATAACACATCATTCGTTTTATAAAAATAATTTGACTCAGTTCTCAATAACCCTATTCGTTTTAAAAGCTTTGAGTTTTATATTAACCTGAGGCAGAAATGTGTACATGACGCAAGGCACTTTAATCACGTGATCATTCTACCATGACACTGACCTGTATCTTAAAGTACTGGGCATTCTAATGATCCCCCCACTACTTTTGAAGCAAATTGAAAACCGCCATTTTAAGGTGCCAATTAGTAATTTAGGTTTGTTGTGTTGGTGATTATTGGTAACACTGTAACTAATATTTTTGTTTACATCAGAGACTTTACATGTCAGTGCTTTACATCAACATAACCTTAATATAGGTTAGAACATAACCTTGTTTCATGCGTAGTATAAACTACCTTTTGCATTGCAATGAAATACCATTTTGAATACTTTACGTTTTTAAATAATTATGAGTCTGTGATTATACTACCAAAGAGAATATAATATACTCTTTGATACTACTTTTCAGCAGATATTAAGCATATAGGTTAGAACAAGCTAAGCTGTACCAGCTGATACCAGTACTACCAACACAATACCGCAATACCGAGCTACCATCATTAGTTCATTACATAACTAACGCACTAGTTGGCACCTGCAGTAACTAAAATTTAGGTGGGGCTTGTTTGCTTCAATGTTGTATTGAAGAATGGTCAGTCACAGTATAAAGGATCTGTAAGCATTAAGCTGTGGCTCAGTCCTCATAGATTAGATAGATTATCAGTCCTTTATGATACAGGTCAGTGTACCATGACCTAACCCTGTGGCGATGCAAAAAGAAAACGCCTACTGTAAATTGTATATGGTCAGCACAGATTTCTAACCATACCTACACCAGAGAAATAATATACCTCTCTGACCTACACCCAAATCTGTGATGGTCAGTGAACTCCTCTATGTATAGAGTTCACTGTATATGGTTTAAATACACCCCATTTTGGACAACTCTGATTTTGACGTCGAGAAATTGACCCTTATCGCCACGTTGTTAAAGTTTATAATAAAAAGGTCTAAGTTTTCGTCGTATTTCAATTTGTGAAGTTATTATAACGAAATAATTGACAAGGGGTCTTGAAATGGTAACCACGAAGGTCTTATTTGTGTGTTAAATAACATTTCAATGTTAAAACACTCACAGTCACAATCACAATTCTTCTATAACCAAATTAGAGGTTATACGCATCAATGTAGAGAAAAAACTCACAGCCTCCCCTTATAACAAAATTTATTAACGATGGGATGTAGAGTGAAATGAAGGATTTTATGTTTTTAATTGTAAGTACCAAAAGGTACTGAAACTGACGTCGATGCAAGATCGTCAGGTTGAAATTTTGAAACGACTTGGTCTGCTGCTAATCACTTATAGCAAATTGCAACCAGAGGTCTATAGGGATTGACAACAAAATTTTTATAAAATTATTTAAGCGATAACATACAAGACTGAGGGTCAGGTAGTTAAATGAGAATGACTAACAAGGTGACTGGCAACATGTTTCGTAGCCCTACGGGCAACATTATCAAGTCTAATTAGCGGTTACAATATCACACGGACTGCAAAGCAAAAATTAATATGAATAAGTTCAAAAGGTTCACTCACCATATGAAAATAACTTAGTTCCTAAGGATGCATCACTCATCAGATGGGATCCAGTATGGGATATTCCGTGACGCATCCACGCATCATAAACCACGTTTCAATGTGGGGACCGTAATTACTCGAATACGCACGAATTCAAACTCGTCGATCAGCTGTCTTACCCAAAGTTGCTTGCGCGGCACCGCTAGGGCACGCCACTCGAGCCGTGCAGGAGGCCTATAATAACCACTACGTTAGTATAAAATAATTCTCTGTGTTTTTAAAAAAGACGATATGTAATAGTAAATACCCATATGTTCTATGTATATGTATATGTAAATACCCATAAGAGCTGTTTAAAATTACAATAGAACAAATTTATTAATAGCAGAGACAATACTTTAATAGAGTCTGAGTAACTGTTCTGTGTTAAATAAAGTGAGGTTACATCATGATTTCAAAACTGCACAAATTACTAAGAAATGTTCAAAAAACGTCTTCATTTACCCACATTCGTGGGTTAGTGGGATTAGGGTCATTGGTATAACTCGAATTAGGAGCTCTGAAATTAGAAAATTCTATGTTTTAGAATGAAGAACTTACATCCGAGTTAAAACATAAGATAGAACAACACTGGAAGGGTCAACTATCATTTCCCGAATACGATGAGAAAAGCGGCCTTGAAAAATATTATGTTCTGTCTATGTTTCCGTACCCATCAGGAAACCTGCATATGGGCCACGTGCGGGTGTACACGATTAGTGATACAATTGCCCGATACCAACGGATGAATAACAAAAATGTAAGATCGTCGTATTTGTTTTACACCATTTTGTCTGCAAACAGCAGTGTTGTCTGTTGTCATACTCTACCACTGAAAATGTTAATGGATTGAGTATGCATACTTGTTTTAATGCTTTCCTTGTTTCAAACTCGCATTCTCACTATTTGTTCAGAGGCAATGTTGCTGGTTCTATGGTTCACAACTTTTATCACGTTTATATTTCTTTATCTATCCTTTTGTTCCTTAAACATGTCCATACATCGCTTCTAGATGTACCACAGCACTTTTCTCATGCCATTAGTACCTATACAGGGTTCCATTTCTCTTCTGCATCTTTAAGCTTGTGTAACCTTTTCTTTTGTTTTTACTATTTCATTTCATCTTCTGCCATCTTCACTTTCATTTTCACTACTATCGGAGTAAAAATGCAAGGCCTCTGACTTTAAGTGGTCATAACGAAAAAACTGAGGGGTGAAATTTCTTCATTTTTGGGCAGTACATTAGTCATTTATATATGTTTAACAAGTGTAAAAATCAAAATGGTAGAATCACTTGTTTAACTTTTATTTTAATTAACAGCAATAAAAACGCTGTATTTCGTATTTTCCTGGCTGACGGTCAGTTTTAACTTTTCATAAAATTGTTACCAAATTTACAAATGTTGTAATACACATACTTCTGAAAATTCGACAGCTAATAAATATTGATTATTCATATAGGTAATTAACTGGTTTTATAAGCCCTAATCGAAAATGTGCTATTTTGCAATATACGGAAGTTAAAGAAAAAATTCTTGTTTTAAATGCTAAATTTGTATTACTTAAATCAAACAGCATTATCCCCTTATTGAAAATAAAATTTGTTTTCTTGTAATTCAAAGTAAATGTTATGTTATGCCATTTATGAGTCTCAAATATATTGTTTTTTTTTTGCTTATTTCTACTCTCGTCCATTTGTGTACATCTTTACATATAAATATTGAATAATCTTTCAGGTGATACACCCAATCGGGTGGGATGCCTTCGGACTTCCTGCCGAAAATGCAGCAATTGAAAGGAAGGTAGCGCCTAGTGAGTGGACAAAGCTGAATATTGCACAAATGAAACAACAGCTGCATGAACTCAGTTGTACCTTCGAATGGGAACGTGAGTTGGCGACTTGCGATAAAAATTACTACAAGTGGACACAAGACTTGTTCTTAAAACTGTACGATAATGGATTTGCTTACCAGAAGGAGGCATATGTTAATTGGGATCCAATCGATCAAACCGTATTGGCTGATGAGCAAGTGGACGAAAATATGAGATCCTGGCGGTCGGGTGCAAAGATTGAGAGAAAATTGCTAAGGCAGTGGTTTATACGTACAACACGTTTTGCTAGTGATCTATACAATGGTCTAGATGACCATTCATTAAAAGACTGGCAAGATATTACGAAGATACAGAAAAACTGGATTGGGGAGTGTAATGGAGTTACCTTCGATTTTCCGATAAACGGGCACGATCCTATACATTTGTGGACACGACATCCCGAGTATGCCACCGAGGCAAGATTCCTCGCAGTTTCGAACAGTTACCTATTATCAAAATGCGAGGGAATCGAACTTATGCCCGGTACCAAAAGGCTCGGTTTGACTGCAACCAATCCACTTAATGGTGAAACGTTACCGATTTTTGTAACAGATCTCGTGGACTACTTTGAATTTTGCGATACCCATATTGGTCTACCGACGATCTTCGAGCGTGATAGAAGCTTTTGTGATCGTTTCGATATCAATTATAAATTCGTAGGTGATGATTTTAAAGGGACACAGCTGGAGGTGTGTAAGAAAGCACAGGAATTGGGAGTCGGCGGTTATTGGACGAGCGCGAAATTACGCGATTGGTTAATATCGAGGCAACGGTATTGGGGTACTCCAATTCCTATCATTCACTGTAAGGGTTGCGGACCCGTACCTGTACCACGATCGGATTTGCCTGTTGAGCTTCCTAAATTAACTGAAAAGTGTTTACTAGACCAATCTGATTGGGTAAATACAACCTGTCCGAAGTGTAAGCTGAAGGCGAGACGCGAAACTGATACAATGGACACTTTTGTCGATAGCTCTTGGTATTATTTGCGTTACTTAAATGTGCATAAGGACAGTATGTTCGATACTGAGAGGGCAAAGAAGATGATACCTGTTGATTTGTACATTGGGGGAAAAGAACATGGTTAGTGTAAAACCGGATTTTTTGTGTAATTTATTTACTGCCTAAATCTTCAGCGACACTTCATTTGTATTATGCGCGCTTTATTAGTCATTTTTTATACTCGTTGGGTTTACTTCCGGAAAAGGAACCATTCAAGCGACTGTTGGTTCAAGGAATGGTTATGGGACGGAGCTTTAGGCTTAGAGGAAGCAGACAGTATGTACCTGGAGATCAAGTTAATGTCCTAGGTATGTGTACCAATACTGGAAGTGTTTAATTGTTTGATTGGATGAGTTTGGCATAAATGGTATGACTACAAAATAGAGTTGTTTTGGTCATTCCATCATTAATCATTAGTTACGGCATTTCTTTGGGTGATTAATTATTGTTAACGAACTATAGATATTAGTAGTATAGTTATAGGATTATTAACCCAAAGTAGGAAATGGCAATGTCACTTTATTTTGTAGCAAATCATGGTTTAATGACCTTGAGAGCAACGACCTTAAGCTCGACAACCCTAAGTTCATTGACGGTGATTTCAGGGATATCAAGTCCAAAGACCTCTAAAGTTCAATAATCCCAAGTCCTGTGACCCCCTAGTCTATCCAGATCAAGTTTAATACCAGGTTCAATAACCGCTTGTTCAATGACCCGTCCCCCAAGTTAAATAACCTCCAGTCGCAAGTTCAATGCGCCATGGTTCACTCATTTCAAATTAATCCAAGGGGCTTTTCCTGTGGGTTCAGTAGCAAAAGTTTTTTATTATTAAACATCTGCCCATTATGACTTTCAAAAAAAAAATGCGCAAGTATTTAACTCACAACGTTTTTTATAGTGTCGAGCAATTCAGAAAGTGCAATTTTAAAGAACTAAAATTTTAACTTGTTGTTTGTCTCACCTGTAATTTACTTGTTTATAATCTGTTTCATGTATGTTTATTTCAATTTTGTTTATATCTTTTATATTTGTTATCTGACGAGTGCAAGATCTATCTCTGTGATTATTAGCACAATAAACGTTATTATTATTATTATTATTATGTGGAGTACAATATAATGATACATTTATCTCGATTATTTTGACACTTTTTCGGGGTATAGTTTATACAATTCAGCTCCACCATTTTACATTCTTTCCCTTCAATTTTTACTAGACAAGAACTAACAGGTCAACGGAGTCGGATAAAATTTCTTCAACTTCTTAAGCCATTATGGAGTATTTTAATAATTACTTTCAATATTTTAACAAAAAATATTAAGAGCGGCTTGAGAGTTTGATAAAAAACCGGGGTATCATCTGCCACATAAATCGCCTTACACTTTATAATACATTTAGAGGTATAAAGAAATAGGTATTGTTTTTGTGTCAATATAAATATAAATCTCAATATTGGAGAAAATGAATTCTGTATAGGTATGTCGGGTCTTTGTGACAAATTTAAAAAGTATTCAAAATGTGTTAAATGTAACTTAGTAAAGATCTTGCTTTGTTGTCTCTTCTACAAGTTAGTTATTCCTATTCTAGATGCCAAACGGAACAAGGCCTTCCACAAGGAAACAAATCAGCCAGTAGTAACGACTTGGGAAAAAATGAGCAAATCAAAATACAATGGCATTGATCCCTCCGAAATGTTCAAAAAATACGGAATTGACACGACTCGCCTGCTAATATTAGCAGACGTCGCACCTACATCCCACCGTAATTGGAATAGTAACAGTAAGTTAAATCAAATTTTCGTTTATCTCGTTATTCAATCTCACACATGCAGCATTTCCTGGCGTCTTAAATTGGCAAAAACGTTTATGGCTCACCGTTCAAGAATTCATCGCTTATCGCAGTTCCTCACCCCCACCCATTAGTAACGAAGAATTTAAAAGGCACGACGATTATCTATTTGATTCTAGAAATTATTACGTCAAAGGTGCTAATTTTAATTTCAAAGTCGCCCACCAGTTTAATGTCGTGATATCAAAAATGCAGGGGCTCACAAATAGTTTAAGGGTAAATAATTGCGTTTTGCATCCGGCGATTATTAAAAAAATTTCTAGAAAGTACCACCACCAGTCTTTGCACATAGTTTGCAATTTGAACTAGCGTTAGCCGCCCAGCTGGTTATTATTGCACCAATGGCACCACATTTTGCATCTGAATTATGGAGCGCCTTTGTTTCGGCACGAAATCGTCTAAATGCTCCCAAAGTTTTATGGGATAAAGGTGTTTTTGAACAAAAGTGGCCGGATGTTGATTACAATTATTGCTTGGATCTTATTTGTCAGGTATGAATCAGTTTATTCCATTAGTTAATTAATTGTGCAATAATTGTAGGTCAATGGCATTGAGTGTTGCATTGTTAAAATACCTAGGCATAGATTGGAGTTGCTAAGTGACGAAGAGGTTTTAGAAGTGGCACTACAACAAAAGGAAGTGAAAGACACTTTAAATAGCAGACAGCATGTCAAATACAAATATTTGTTGCAGCCCTGTTATGAAGGGCTGATTAATATTGTTGTTGCAAAAAGCGCTGAGTCTATGGTGCTTTGAAGTAGATATTTCTAACTTTATAAGTAATTTGAATATTTGCTCTGCTGATCTGGATTCGCACGAATTAAGTTGTGACTAGATGTTTGATACATTTTTAAAAAAATTTATAGATGCCTTTTTGGTAGCATTTCCTCTTAAAACATTTTATGTTCGTTCTCACGATAATAAGGTCATCTGGTTCAATGAGAAATTAAAACGTCTGAGAAATAAATTGGCTCTCATCAATGATGTACCTATATCGATTTGATAAAAGCTGTTCTATACTGAGTGTAAAAAAGCGACTTCGTCTTGAATACAGGGACGCTATTAAAAGTGCTAAATGTTTAGTAAATGACAATTTTATTAGCAATTCAGATTATCCTGCAAAGCTGCTTGGCAGGTAATTGATCCTTGCAGAGCAATGGGTAGGAATAAGGTTAACATCAGTATTGATGCAAACACGTTTAATATAGTCCGTAAAATGAATGATTGCGAATTTCGGCTAGCGCTTTATTTGGCGTGCACACTTGTACTTTGTATTTATTTCGTTCTAACACACAATATTTGGAAATAGAGAGAATGGAATGCTACATTATCGTCGCTGCAGGTGTTAGAACGAGATATGTAAATAGATATGGAAATAATCATACTCAATCCAAGGACGTATATGGTATTAGTATGAAGGTAGTTAACCCTAGGATGCATGACTGTTTCTACATACACTAATGCATACCATGAATCTCAAAGACTCATATACCTACACCCGTGTAACTTATTTTATTTCGGTTTATTGGAAAGGATTAGAATAACAGCATACATGTTGACTACATTTTATTATAGTTCATGTGACACACTTTTTACAAATCATGACATTACAGGTAGTACTTTGCGCATCACAAGGTGCTCATACGACCGTTTACCTTATATGCGAGTCTTTGAATGAAAACCATTTTATTCAATTACTCAAAGGTGGTGTCTACAATTGGTACGAGTGACGGCGTACCCCCCACAACAAAATCACCAACAATACTCAATCTCCCTCACCGGAGACTGAATAATATACGACAAAATACCGTCAGAATCATGCTATGCAGTTCACGGGTAGTTGCAAATAATATTCTTTTCTTTGATAAATAAAATTAATTTTTGAAATGTGATCACAGATTATAATCCTGGTTGTCCAGAGGCACTTCTAAGAGGACAAAGAATTTGTGTGTAATATTTCAAAATTGTAAAATAGTAGCGAGTCTTTCAGACTCATGCTATGCGTTCTAGGGTTAAAAGGAATATCCGAATATCAGTTTGTTTGTGAATCCCTTACGAAACTTGTTAAGATGTCTCTTTGTACGGGAGTCTTCCCAAATGCGTTAAAGTTTGCTATGGTTACGCCTTTGTACAAGAAAGGTGATCATACCAAACCTAAAAACTATCGAGCGATTTCTATTCTACCAGTATTATCCGAAGTTTTTGAAATGGTGTTATATAGGCAAGCTTCAAAACATTTTGAAGAGAATCACTTGTTTAGTGCAAATCAGTTTGGGTTTAGGAAAAATAGGAGCACAGCTGATGCAGCCATTCATTTTGTGAACTACTCTTTGAGGTGTTTTCAACAAGGTGAGCACTCCATGGTCATTTGTATTGACTTAGCTCGTACCTTTGACAGTGCAGTGTGGTACACGAAATATTAATTCAGAAATTGTGAGAGTAGTACAAATTTAATGCTTCTAGTGTAGCATTAATCAACTCAACCGACCAGGCTATGAGAGATCTTAAAAGTAGTAGGATCACCAAAAATGCACAATATATTAATCTAAAATAAAACTTCACTGCCTTTTACGAAGGGACCTGATCACAACGGCCACTGATCATAACGGCCACCCCGGTTTTTGCTATTTCATAACGGCCACCTTGATCACAACGGCCACTAATATTATTTGATCATAACGGCCACCTTGTTCACAACGGCCACTCTTTCAGTTGATCACAACGGCCACCTTGATCACAACGGCCAACTTAACAAATTGATCATAACGGCCACCGTGATCATAACGTCCACTCGTACTCAGTATCATAACGGCCACCTTGATCACAACGCCCACCGACGCCAGTAGTGGAAAATGTCGTACAACGATGATCATAACGGCCACCTTGTTCACAACGGCCACTCTTTCAGTTCATCACAACGGCCACCTTGATCACAACGGCCAACTTAACAAGTTGATCATAACGGCCACCGTGATCATAACGTCCACTCGTACTTAGTATCATAACGGCCACCTTGATCACAACGCCCACCGACGCCAATAGTGGAAAACGTCGTACGACGATGATCATAACGGCCACCTTGTTCACAACGCCCACTCTTTCAGTTGATCACAACGGCCACCTTGAACACAACGGCCAACTTAACAAGTTGATCATACGGCCACTGTTGGTCATAACGGCCAATCGGGCCAATCTTAGCGATGATCATAACGGCCACCGTGATGATAACGGCCACCGACGCCAGTTGACAAAATTACTCAACAACGATGAGTACAATGACATCGAATCCCTGAATAGGCGTATATCTGGACGATCTGACTTTCTATCAGTACATACACATACAAAAGTACACCTGTACGTATTTACCGGCAATTTCAAATCTATATTTAAATCGTACTACGCATTTACGCAATGAGAAATGTCAAAATGTTACCTTAGGTTTAAATGATACAGTAAATAGAGCGTGCCTCACGGTGACCACCCATTAGAATATTTCAGAAACTATTACGATTTGAATTTTGAAAATTTGGGTGATGGGGTTTTCGGGCGTGGCCTCCTCAAATAAAATAATGGCGCCTACGTAACACTTCCGGTTTTTCCGGAAATGACACCAACTTTGTTATTTTAAATGTAACACCCTATATATTATTCCAATTTTGGATTCTACCTAAAATTTTAGGTGGATTTTCATCAAGTTTTCTTTTTCCTAAAATTAACCGTTTCCGAGATATTTAATTTTCTTAATAAAAATTAAAATAAACACTATCTAGCTTAAAACCGTGTGAATTCTACAGCGAGAAAGATGAAGGAACCATATTGATACGAGAGATAGCTGGACCCCTAAGCTTCCCATCCCTACTTTCAAAGTGGCTTAATTGCATACAGGGTGGTGGAAATTTAATGCCGAGTTTAGTTAACTTCAAATCATCATAAGTTGGTTTTTTCAAATAGAACACCCTGTATGTTTCGTCGTAGTCTGATGCAAAATTTCATTCTCTTTCGAACGGTACTATGGTTCCCTATACCTATCTCTTCCAGTTTTTGAGATATCTACTGTTTTTTTGTGCGGTCAACTAAGGTCATTCAATTCCTTGCGTTTGTTGTTTTCAATTTTTTTAATAAATAGTATTCAATTTAACTATCACTAGTGGTGTTAGACTGACAACTAATAACTGGTGGTTTGTTTTGAAGTCCTCCTAAGCCATTTTCGCAAGAAATTGAATGATCCTAGTTGACTATTCTTGTTTATGCATACATATAAGATATGTATAAGGTTTTCAAAAGTCCGTGGTCATTAGTGGTCATTGTCATTACTTAAAATTTTCACATTCTGACTTTCAGTTTACTTTACCCTAAACTAAAAAGAGTACAGTAACACAAAACATACATTCTGTAATAATTTTTTTATTAATTTATTAATTTTCTTATTAGGTGCTTACAACACGCAAAAATTCTATAATGGGGGTTCTGTCTAGAGGACAAACAGAGTAGTCTACGACGTAACCCAATTCTTCGTCCGGTCTCTGATCTTCCATGTTCCTGACTTTGTATTGTTCTGTGCAGTCATCGCATAACCCAAAGTGCTTACATGGGAGCAACACTGTTGTTGGCACGTTTTCCTTGCAGATAATGCAAGTAGCGTGATCAGATGTTTGAGAGGCTTCAGGTAGTACGCTTTCTGTCGAATTTTCCTCTTCGTGCTCATCATCAGGTACATCATCTGCTTCTTCGTTTTCATCTGAAATGTGATGTACGCATGAGTAACTTAAATTGCTTTCGTTTACGACATAGGTGACTTATATAGGAATTTGTATAATAAAATTGATATGAAGCGAAAGCATTCTGAAGGAAGAAATAACAAGTGGCAAAAAACAATTAATAAAAAGATGTGATGAAAAAACCTTACCTACTACTTCATATTCTGGCGGAACAGACCCCAAAAGAGAACCAAGGAGATATTCCTCGGTCTCTTCTTCGACATCTTCTTCAGCTAAGTTCTGCTGAATAATGGTTTCTACGCAATAGGAGACCATATTTAAGAAAGGTCCAACACTCTCGTTTGCTAAAAAATCCATCGTCGCGTCCTGGATCCTTTTATTGTTTGCTCGGAATTTTCTCTTCGCCAAACATTTTATTTGCAACCCCTCATCTATAAAACTTCTTCTCTCTCTTATAGTAACCGCAGAAATGTTACGAAGCCCATCTTTTAAAAAAATAAGCACTTTAGAAGGCCTTACAAATCAAAAATTTTATTGCAAAATTCTACCTGCAGCATACTGCAAAGTAGAATATCTGACATGAATTTCAATTATACTTCGATTTAAAGTCTGCAGTTAACTTTTTCACAGATACATGTAATATAAGCAGAATTTGTTCATTGCTTACCAGTAAATTCCCATACATTAGGTCCTCGTACTCTTAAAATGCGTTGGAGTGCTGCATGAAATGATTCGGAATCGTTATTTGTTCTCCTTGATCGCTTAAAGACCGAGAAAGAATCTACACCTACTCGCCTTATCCATTGATTCTGATGGTATCTATAATTACATATTATAGTTAATTTTATATACAATAGAACGTAAACCATTACTATAATTGCAGCCAAAGTAACTTGGGAATGACTCATCTTACATAATGATGCATATTACATACGTTTTGATTTTTGAATAACATACACTTTGCTTGTATAAATTAAATTCCTATTGATCTATATCATTCTAATACGACCTCTTGGGTGCTATTCAATTTTAATTTTAAAAAATTAATAATATTATTTTAATTATTACAAAAAAACTCACTGAAACTGCATATTGAGCCTAGAAGTTGGAAAGTAGGTAAGTATGTGTAGGTACTTACTGTATGAGAACTTTAAACTCCTCCTGTAGATGATTTTCTGTTAAAAATATCTTTATGTGCTGGACACCGTCTGCTATTCTTTGTGCTGGCAACAATGGCAAACACAACATAAGTTTCAGGGCCTTCTTAGCTGACGAATTTTGTTTTAATAAGCGCTTCATACCAATATTTCCAGCTTTTCTCATAATAGCCTAAAATTCAATACGATGAGTTTACCCCACTATAATTTGTTTTGTTTTGTTTTTGATAAGATTAAATGAGATGATACCGAAACAATGAGTAATTAAAAAACTACTCACTTGACAGTAATGAAAAAAGCATCCAGACTTTGAAGAGTTTGGGAAATTTTCGTCCAATGACTTTTTAAGCGCAACTTCGTAATCAGTCATTATGAGTTTCGGATCAAATTCCGGCACAATTTCTTTAATTATAGAGAAAACTCCGTTGTAAGCTTCCGCCTTTCTATTTGCCATCAGGGCAAAGGCACAAGGAAATGCCTGTAAACAATAGGTAGACTTAATTAAAAAACGAATCTGTAAACTGCAGACTGCTCAGCTTACAATTCCATATTGAACAGCCATGATTGTTAATAATTGGCTACTTTGTGGATTTCGTGGCCTCGTTTTGAATGTACCGTCTATGTGAATTTCTCTGGCCTCCGACAGTAAACTCTTCATATCGTCTGCTAGAAAAACTACTGAAGTATTTTCACCTTCCCCAGTGCAACCTCGACAGAATGATTTGCCATCTATAACTCCAAATCTTAAATTATTTTGGCATGCGATTCCATACTCTTCCAAAGTAGCTGGGGTTCCCGGTTGAGTTTTTTGACGTTGGCGCCTCATAGATTGAGATATTGCTGGAAATGCTATTTTTGCTGCTGCTTCGACATTCGTACTGAAATCGACAAAAAGGTGATATTTTTATCAATGACAGAAATTTTAAATTGGAAGGAATTTTTGTTTTAGTATCTAATAATAATCAAAAAGAATTTAAGCTATCCTTTTATTTATATAATGAATTTGATCTTTACTTTGTGAAACTGTTTCATTTTTCTAAAATCAAAGTATTAATAAACAACGATTATTCTTATTCTGTGCCTCTATCTATTTTGTATACGTTTTATTTATAATGGTTCAACGACTGGTTTTGCTAACTGCTTTAGCACCGAAGGGTTGACGTAATTAGTGTAAATAATAGTATGATGTCAAAGTAACAAGTGTACCTAACAACAAAGTATAGAAACACAAGATCTAAAAAAATTAGTTTAGTACTTATTAAGTACCTATACGAGGCAGGTAAAGATTGTAAATGAATCATTTAAAATAAGACAGTTTTTTTCGGCCCATATGTTTTCAATTTCTAAAGATTCTAAAAAATTAGTTTTTTATTAATATTATACGTAAAACATCAGTGTTGTTATTTTTAATTAAATTGTACGTATTTCGGTCTAAAAAGGTAGGTATTTAGCAATTTAGTAGTGTTCTTTTAATGAGTGTCAAGGATCAAAGGTTTCTACTGCAATGCATTCACTACATTTGACAAAAAATATTAAAATAAAATCAAAACTTACTCAGCACTATTTTCAACGAAAATTGATTTAAGTTGATTACTGCTAGAAACGGCTTGATCAATTAGCTTTTCCTTTAAATGGAGAGCTTCTTTCTTCCAAATATCAGGAAGATGAATGTGATTATCACCCAATTTTAGGAAGTCTGAGACATTGCACGATGCTCTTGCAGGACAGTTTTTTTCAATGCATACAAGATAAGTAACACCGTTTTTATAACTTTTCTTTCTATAAAAAAATCCTGCATCGACGTCACAGGTAAAGTAAGTAGAGCCTTGTCTATATCCTGCAACTTTCTGCACTTCCATTCTCAGCATCTAAAATCGCAATTTCACAAAAACAACATTTATTTGGAAAATCAAATTCAAGAACTTACCAAAACGTCGATGTAAATGAAGACCGCAGAGATTAAAAAAAGAAACACTATAACTGCAAACTCAAAGCGCGAGTAGGTAGGTACCTATAATAATGCAAACAGCAACTAGCAAATGAACTGGCAGATTGTAATTGCTGGTTCTATCTCAGTAGTAACACTAACTGCTTTATATTCTCAGACCGTTTCAGTAATAAGTAACCATCAAAGTACATATCAGTTTATTATCAGTTTTAACACCTATTTACATTCTGTGCCATAATGCTACATGTCAACTACCGTTCTACCGCGTTGCCAGTTCTACCTTTTAATAGATCTAATATTATACTTACACTACAGATATCTCCCTCTTTTATAAACCGCTATAAAACGAATACATAATTTCCTTAACACTATACTACTACACATCATACATTAACTTAGGCTTTCTTATTCTTTCCGATCTTCTTAACCCTGTCGGATTACTTAAATCTAACTGAATGTTCTTTTCTTTAGTATTGCCCTTTGTGTTGCTCGTCACGCCTGCATCGGCCGCCATGCTTTGCTCTACACCAGCATTGGCATCAACAGAGCTGTCATTTTCGGTACAAACTACATTTGGACGAACTTGTTCGTTAACATTAGCATTTGGATACTGATTGAAACTTTCAACTTCTATCACACTATCCGTAATGTTAGCAGGTTCATAATCAATCATTTGGTTTGTGTGTCTTTTCCATACCATGTCATTTTTTGTTTTTACCAAATAAAGGTCATTTGTTATTCTTTTAAGTATACAAGCTTTAATCCATTTACTATTTATAACATCCCTAACCATGACTTCTTGACCCACGCACCATTCAACCTTTCTTTTACCCCCAAAGTTTCGCTCTTGTAGTTTTTGTTTTCCTTCCACCCTATCTCTTAATTTATTCCCCGGCTTGATTTTGTCTAATCTGGTTACTAATTTTCTACCTAACTGTAACTCTGCTGGAGATAAACCTGTTGTACAATGTGGACTACTTCTATATGCAAACAAATAATTGTTTAAAGCCTGTTGTAATGGCAATTGTTTAATTAGTACCTTCATTTTCTTTTTAAACGTACGCACTGCATTTTCTGCTGCACCATTGCCTTGTGGGCAATATGGTGCTATTGTTTGGTGAACAATTCCGTTATGGTTTAAAAAACTTTGAAATTCACTAGACATAAAACTACTCCCGTTATCTGTGACTAATTTGTTAGGAATACCCCATGTGGCAAAATATTCGCGGAACATATCAATGGTTTTAGCTGATGTTATATCGTGCATAATTTTTATATCTACCCACTTAGAATAGGCATCTGTAATTATAAGAAATTGTTTGCTCATAAACGGACCCGCAAAATCCGCATGCAACCTAACGTTTGGACCTGTAGGCCATAACCATGTATTAATTTTAACTTTCGATGGAAAATCTTTTTCCTCCAAACATGCCTCACATGACCTACCCAGAGTTTCTAAATCGTGATCTAAGGATGGCCACCAAACATAACTACGGCTTAACATTTTCATTTTCACTACTCCCATGTGACCAATGTGCAATTCATCCAATAATTTTGGTTGCATTGACCTTGGTACAACCACTCTGTGACCCCATAATATGCATCCCTGATCTATATATAATTCTGTTCTTCTAAGGAAATATGGTTTTAATTCATCTGAATCTACTACACTTGGCCAACCATTTTCAATATACCCGTACGTCTTTGCCAATATCGGATCTCTTTCAGTGCCTTTCTTAATATCCACGTCTGTTAAACACGGAATATTATCGGTTACATAATTTAAATAAGAAGTATCAACTTCATTACTGTCACCTTTTCTACTGGGTAATCTAGATAATCCGTCTGCGACCATGTTATCTATCCCCTTGACATAACAAATATCATAATTATAACCACACAGAAATAACGCCCACCTCTGAATTCGATTTGCTGTCATTTCCGGAATACCCTTCTTTGGGTTGAAAATAGTTACTAAAGACCTATGATCTGTACATAGAGTAAATTTACGGCCAAACAAATATTGATGAAACTTTTTTACTGAAAATACAATAGCAAGCGCCTCCTTTTCTAATTGTGAGTACCTCTTTTCTGCATCAGATAGCGACCTTGATGCATACGCAATTGGTCTCTCTTCACCATTTTCCATGACATGTGATATAACACCCCCAATCCCATAAGAACTAGCGTCGGTATTTAAACGCAGCTCTAAATTTGGATTATAATGTACTAATATCTTTTTTGACATCATTAATCTCTTTATCTCTTTAAATGCTAATTCTTGTGAATTTAACCACTCCCATTTCTGATTTTTTTGTAATAGCTTGTGAAGCGGGTGTAATAGTGTAGATAAATTGGATATAAATTTCGCATAATAATTTACTGTGCCCAAAAATGCTTTTAATTCACTTACATTCTCCGGCCTAGGCGCATTTTTAATTGCATCCACTTTATTTGATGCCATATGAATTCCTTCACAATCAATTCTGTGACCTAAATATGTAACACTATCTCTTAAGAATGAACATTTTTCTTTTTTTAATGTTAAACCTGCCTCTTTTAATTTTAATAGTACTTGCTCTAATGTTTTTAAATGTTCCTCACGGTTAGATCCTGTTATACAAATGTCATCAAAAAATACTCCTACATTTTCAATATTGCCTAGCAATTTTGTAATTATTTTCTGAAACTTTTTTGCAGCTGGCTTAACACCAAACGGTAAACGATTATATCTGAACAGACCCCTATGTGTAGATATCGTAGTCAACAATTTTGACTCCTCATCTAATTCCAATTGTTGATAAGCCATGCTCATATCTAATTTCGTGAATTGTTGCCCTCCACAGAATTTTGCAAATATCTCCTCTACTCTTGGAATAGGGAAATTATCATCATCTAAACATGTATTGATTGTCACCTTATAATCACCGCAAATTCTTATTGAGCCGTCTTTCTTTAATATTGGTACAATGGGTGTGGCCCAATCTGAGTATGAAATTTCTTCAACAATACCCTCATTAATTAACTTATTCAATTCTAAATCTACCTTCTGTTTCAATGCAAAAGCTAAAGGACGCTGTTTTACAAAAATTGGCCTTCCCTTATAGTTGTCGTTCATTTCCAAATGTAACTTTTCCTTATTATATAAACCTAATCTGTCCGTAAATACTGCATCATATTTAGCTAATAAACTATCTAAATCTGAACTATTATAATTTATCTCTGTATCATTATTCTCAAAATTAATACTTATTTGTAATGCTTTTAACCAAGCCCTTCCTATTATAGGAGGTCCCCCTTTTGGAACAACATACAAATCCAATGATTGATCTCTCCCTTTGTCACTAACTAAGACATTTATAATTCCAATAGGAATAATAGGATCGCCTACATAACTTTTAAACATCTCATTGGTTACTTTTAACTTATTACTAATAAAATTTCTCTGATAGAGTTCATTAGAAATTGCTGTAATGTTTGATCCCGTATCAACCTGAAATGTAATTTTTTTTGTATCTACCTTCAACTCAACAGTTAGAGGTTTCACCCTACCCTCTGACTCGTTGAAATTTATTGTTTGTGAATCGACAGCATAAGGCTGTACTACAGCAATCTCTTCTGAATTACCGAACAAGCAATCTAAACCTAAACATGCATTATCTATAATAACATTCGTTTCTCGTACATCTTCATCAACCATGGTAAATAATGAATCAAAGTCACCTGTGTTTTCCACCTCGGCTTCGCTACCATTTCCTTCACTTTCAACGTAATTTGTAGAGCTGTGTTCCTTGTTCCTCTTGCACATCCTGCCTGTGTGACCCTTCTTACCACACCGGTAGCAGTAACCATTCCTGAATCTGCATTCCCTCGCATAATGGTTGTAATCACCACAGCAAAAACAAGATCTGTTAGTATTGCTAGTTACATTGTTTTTACCTTTTGATGTTGATGCTGTCGCTTCGAACACTTCTCTGCTACTGCCTTTCTTCGATGTACCATTATCACTGGCTTTTGAAGTTCTCTGATGAAATTTCTTCTTTTTTATGAAATTCACTTGCTCCACTTTATTTGCTAGATCAGATATATCCCGGTTTGAAGCTTCCACACTAAGAACTATTTCAACCGCTTTCTTATAATTTAGATTCTCTTCGCTTAATAACTTGCGCTTAGCATTGTCACTTTTAATACCCCACACTAGTTGATCGGTAAGGTTGGTTTCCAGATTTTCACCAAAATCGCAAAACATAGACAACTTCTTTAAATTAGCCAAGTATTGTGCAACTGACTCATCATCCAACTGCTTCCTATTTTTAAATTTGTACCGCTGCGCAATTTTATTTGGTGCTGGCTGTAAATGTTGTAGCATTAACTTTTTAATCTCTTCAAACGATTTACTTGCTGGTGCATTTGGTGTACACAAATCCTTGATAAGTGAATAACCTTCTGACCCCACAAGTGTTAGCAATATTGGCACTTCTTTTTCTTTTTTAATCTCATTTGCTACAAAATACTGTTCTAGCCTCTCCGTCCACAAACTCCAGTTACCTTTTTCAACGGAAAATTCCTCAATGTGACCATGCCACATGTATGACGCCATTTTGTCGAATTTACTTGAATATTCCTTGAATATTTTCTGTTAATCCTCGTCGCCAATTGTAATTGCTGGTTCTATCTCAGTAGTAACACTAACTGCTTTATTAGTCTAAGATACGTTATTAGAAATATATACCCTCATCTGTTATTTGACCATGACAAAGATTATAAGTTAGATAATATATAGGTCGATAAATTGCAAATGGGTTGCCTAGCTAAATCTGGGTCCGATGCTGTTAAATCCGCTTTCTTTCAGAAGAATGCTCTGCATCCCTGTCTGCTACATGGAATGGCGGATGCAGCGCTCTCTGTCACTCTCCACGTTCGCGCTGAAAAGATAATATGTAAAATCTAGGCAACCAGGAATGTGATGGTAGTGACAGAGAGCGTTGCGCGCGCCATTCCATGTGACAGACAGGGATGCAGAGCATTCTTCTGAAAGAAAGCGGATTTAACAGCATCGGACCCAGATTTAGCTAGACAACCCATTTGCAATTTATCGACTTATATATAATCTAACTTATAATCTTTGTCATGGTCAAATAACAGATGAGGGTATATATTTCTAATAACGTATCTCCTACTATATATTCTCAGACCGTTTCAGTAATAAGTAACCATCAAAGTACATATCAGTTTATTATCAGTTTTAACACCTATTTACATTCTGTGCCATAATGCTACATGTCAACTACCGTTCTACCGCGTTGCCAGTTCTACCTTTTAATAGATCTAATATTATACTTACACTACACAGATAGTTAAAACTAAATTAAGAATTTTTTGAACCATCACAACTTATATTGATGTTACCCTAGACGTTGGCGTCGGGTGTTCGAGCAAATAATAAAAGCAAGAAGAAATCCTTAATTTATGGCGGATTTGTTTGTGTAAATAGTATTTGCAGTGAGTGGTAAAAGTAAAACCTTTACCTATAATCTCCTACTACTATACAAAATAAGCGTAGATACTGTTAGAGTAATATTCATGTTAAACCAAATTTTCCAATTATGCATCTTTTAGTACTCTATTTACAACTTCCGGACCCCTTTTTAAAATTTAAGGATTAGTTGGGTTACAAGCAATATAACCCCCTTTGGTTGTTGTCACCATGTTTTCATAACTTATGGTTTTACTTGACCGTGCAAAAGAGCCGCCTTTACGGTGCATTACCGGCAATTTGATGATATACCTTCTGATTATACTTTCTAATCCGTACTTTGTAACAAAGATAACCTTTAAAGAATTTAGTGTGAAATTACCAATCAAGGAAAAAACAGTCCCAATCCCTCATTTAAGAGCTTCGTGCGTTATCAAGACAAATCGGTTTTGATTATATTTTTTATTGTGTATTCTTTTTATTAAGGGTCAATAATACAATTTTTATTAAACTATGAAATGTTTAAAAAATCATTCTAAGTAAACGGTTCGTTTATATATGAAATCTCGAAAAATCTGGGAATATGCCAAATTGAATGAAAAGTTAGGCGATAGTTAAACCAAAGAGTATATAATAGAAAGAGAATCAGTCTTATGAGTTTTTAGCGTATTAAGTAAAAGTCCTCGGCCGCTAGGGTTTTAGTATCGGGCCCTCGCGTAGACGTCGCCAGTACTTAATAAGCGTTGGAGTTTAAAAATAAAACCCAATTTTACAGAAATCTATAAGAGTTTTCTGTATAATTGACTTGCAACGATGCCACGTCTATTGTGCTTATGCCAAAGGGATTAACACTCTTAATTTCTCTGTTATTAAAGACAATATTATCGCTATGGTGAATTCCTGTCCTTATATTAACTGCTTATATTACAGGTTAATTATTTTATTTAATTTTGAAAGAAGTCGTCTTACGTTTAGAATCATTTCCGAAAACTGATTTGTAAAAAAGTTAAATACGTAGGTACTTTAAATTTTTCTTTTCATATACGATTCTCAGTGTTGAAAAAAATGTATTTCAAATTGAACTGTTTTTGCCACGTCATAACATTTTCTTTATCGCACAATGTATCACTTACCTACCTCAACATCGATTCATGACATTGAAAGTCACAATGCACAGCAATTTTTGTACCTATGTATATTTTTGTTATCCTATGCACTTTTAAAATTAATCATATTATTTACAATATTGTGTATATCAGTATTTTAAAATCTTTGTTTATCTTCCGGATCAAATTAAATCTCTATAAAGAAATAAATGAAATTATTAAAGTTATTACCTACTCCATTAAATTTGAGACAGATAAAATCCGTCCTATTTATGTTTTTTAACAGTTTTTGACATTACCTAGACGACTTCCGTAAAAGTCGACAAAATATTAAATTTTAATTCGGGGGCCAACTTGATGCTCAGTACCGAATATTTTTGATAATCCTACTTTCTATTGACTCATATAATTGTATATCAATTGTGGAGAACTTGTCAATCCAAGAATATCGCTTCTATCGAAATGAAGTGATTAGGGAAAGAAAATGTAACAAAAATGGTAAAAAAGTCACTTCATAATATAAAGTTTAGAGACCTTCAGGTTTAAACTTCTTTACAATTCAGTGTACTAATTTTCCCATGTTTTGCATTTCCTTTTTTTATTTGATTACTACAATTACATCCAAATACAGGGTGTCTCACGGTGACCGTCGGTTAGAAGTATATCAAGAACTGTAAAAGCTAGAAATTTGAAATTTTGCACATGCGACATGGAGTGTTTAATCTATTAAATAATAGTATATTATTCACGAGGTAAGTTTATGGCCACGAGCCGCAGGCGAGTGGCATAAATTACTGAGAGAATAATAGCCATTATACGCGAGTAGAATACTATACTTTATCCACCACTATAAATGTTAATTCAATTTAAATATTTATTTGAAAATTCTCTAATTGACTGTATTGGACGGTTACCATGGAAATATATAAAATAACAGTGAGTAATATTCATTACTCACGTTGCTAATGACAATATCTTATTAATCACTGATAGTCGTGGATAAAAATATTTTCCAAATAGCAGCACTTGCGGAAATACCGGAAGTAAGCATCAACTTCTTTATTTTAAATACAAACCAGGCAATTTTTTTTCACATTCTGATGTGTCATAAAATGGTTAGTAAGTATGCTTAAGATAATCGGCGTATCAATTTTAATTGTTGAGAAAAAAAATTTTTTTCACTGAAAAATGTCAAAATCTTGTTTAGGAAATAAAATTGAAAGTCGAAAGTGGTAAAAGTTAGGGAAATGGGATTTTAGGTTCTCAATGTCAAAAGATTGAGACACAATTGTCTTAAGAAAAACTTTAAAAAGTCTCTTTTTTAAATGGAATGCCTATTCAATTATCGGCCCATTCGCTGCAGAAATAAATTTCCTTTAAATTGATATACCATGTTCCTATACCTAAAATCAATGATTACAGAGTTATTTACATTTTTCTAATTAAATTTATAATTACATACTTTACAAAACATGGATGGCTTTGAAAATTTTCAAAAAATTTTTATTCAATTGTTTCTTATGATGACAGTTGTCAGTTAGCTATCAGTTTGAAAGTTTACGCTAGATTTACGTTTGTTATCAGTGTTATCTGTTTGAATTTTGATTTTTGCGCTTAATATTTGTTTTTAATTGGGAAATATGGAATACACAAACGCTGATATTCTAAATTTGTTTTACATTCATGGCGAGTCTACTCGTATTACTTTTCGGACCTGCAGAACCTTTAACCATTGAATAAAGAATCACTCAACACTTTAACGAAAGATATCCGCATTTACCTACAATGACAGAACGAAAAATCAGGATGATTGAAAAGAATTTTCTAAATTTGGGCGAAGTAAATGCGCCACGAAATTTGGCAAAGCCAATTGTCTCCAATGACGCTGCAGAAACCAATGCATTGGGATATTTTAATGTTTTCCCTGAAAGTTCTGTTCGTTCGGCGGAAATAGACCTTGGATAGTCAAGAAGTAGCATAGATAGAATTTTAAATATCCTAAAAGCATAAGAAACATTTGAATAAACATTTTTTGAAGATTTTCAAAGCCATCCATGTTTTGTAAAGTATGTAATTATAAATTTAATTAGAAAAATGTAAATAATCCCACTAAGCAAGAGATGTTACATTAACGTTAGCCAACGTTAATTTAGTGTGTAAAAAAACAACGTTGTAACCAAACATAGCATTAACGTCTCATTGATGTCAACACACTTTAGGTAAGCGACGTTATTTTGACCAAGTCACAAAGATGTCTCAAAGACGAAAGACGTTACAAGTGAAATGTTTTCAAAGCCATCCATGTTTTGTAAAGTATGTAATTATAAATTTAATTAGAAAAATGTAAATAATCCCACTAAGCAAGAGATGTTACATCAACGTTAGCCAACGTTAATTTTATGTATAAGAAAACAACGTTGTAATCAAACAAAGCATTTAACGTTTCATCGATGTTAACATACTTTCGTTCAAGCGACGTTACTTTGACGAAGTCACAAAGATGTCTCAATGACGTTATAAGTGAAATGTTTGTGAACATTAACGTTAGCCAACGTTGATGTAATGTATAGGAAAACAACGTTGTACTCTAACAAAGCATATAACGTTTCATCGATGTCAACATACTTTCGCTCAAGCGACGTTATTTTGAACAAATCACAGTGATGTCTCAAGTACGTTGTAGGTGAAATGTTTTTTGATTGATATTTATATAAAGTCTATTTGATAACGTTCTGGGAAGTTTAAGTTATCAACTTCCAAGAAAAATTAAAAAAAATTCTGGCAAGTTACCACGAGACTTCCCTCGTATTAACACTTTTTTCAAAAAATAAATACTACTGAATTCAGAAAAAAATACTCTTAAACTACATAAAAAACTGCAATTTTATCTTATAAAAAAATGAGTGCCGCTATTTTAGCTTACACCGGAAGTGACGTAATCAAAGGTAATATCAGCATTTTCGTTCTGTATTAATCTTATAAAAAAAATTAGTGCCGCCATTTTAGCCTACACCGGAAGTGACGTCATCAAAGGTAATATCAGCATTTTCGTCCTTGGCCCAAATGTAATTCATTAGCGAAAACCGCATTTCGATAACTTTAATAGTTTCTGAGTATCGAGCGTTGCAGTCGATTTTTAATAATTATTTTTTTTAACACTTTTTTCAAAAAATAAGTATAGCACAATATATATTGCTGAATTCAGAAAAAAATTCTCTTTTAAACTACATAAAAAACTGCAACTTTATCTTATAAAAAAAATGAGTGCCGCCATTTTAGCTTACACCGGAAGTGACGTCATCAAAGGTAATATCAGCATTTTCGTCCTTGGCCCAAATGTAATTCATTAGCGAAAACCGCATTTCGATAACTTTAATAGTTTCTGAGTATCGAGCGTTGCAGTCATTTTTTAATAATTATTTTGTTTAACACTTTTTTCAAAAAATAAGTATAGCACAATATATATTGCTGAATTCAAAAAAAAATTCTCTTTTAAACTACATAAAAAAAACTGCAACTTTATCTAATAAAAAAATGAGTGCCGCCATTTTAGCTTATACCGGAAGTGACGTCATCAAAGGTAATAACAGCATTTTCGTCCTTGGCCCGAATGTAATCGATTGGCGAAAACCGCATTTCGATAACTTTAATAGTTTCTGAGTTTAGAGCGTTGCAAGGAATGTGTACGTATGTACAGACTACAGGCAACAGACTACAGATGGAAGTAAAAAAGGACTTTTTATTTGACATGATTTCCAAAAGACCTAATATTAATTTAAGAACATTTAATTTTTTAAGGTCAATACCTGTATTTTGAATTTTAGAGCCCTTTAGATTTTAAAAAGGTACAGAATAAGCCCCTAAGAGGTAAAACAAGGTATAATCCGGTGTTAAATGAATAAAGTACCTATGTTAATAGATATTTAATTTGTTTTTGGGCCCTTTAAATAAGGAGACTGTCTTTTTTGTCGCTGTAACCACTTTTGCATAGAGGTGCAAAACAATACCTTCGAACCATTGCAGTTAAATAAAATGAAACCCTTAATTACTTCATAAAAATGTATCACGTCGATAAAGCAAAATGCATTTGCGTTCATTTCACGGGAAGCTAGTTGTCCGTCTTTGTTACTACCTCTCCGTCGCACATTGACGGGACTCGCAATCTCGGATCATTTTGACGCAGCCAGTGCGCCTACTTTATTAATTATTATACACCGTGGAGCGGAACAACTTTATTATGTAGGTAGATTATAACTTGTGCGAAATAAATTATTTTTATTATTATATAATCGTAAATTAAGTTTTTTTATTGATTTTCCAGTAAGCAGGACATGCACAATAATATTTGTAATACTTGCAATAAAGCAAACACGACGTGCTAATAAGGTAATATGCACTTAAATTATACAAATACGTCAAAATGTTTGATTAGTGTCGGTTTATGCAGCCTAATTTAATTAAACATTTAATGTAAATTAATTATAATTTAACGGAGTTCGAATACATACAGTCAAGTGGATACGTTTATGCAGTTGCAGTCATTTAGTGCAGTGTAAGGATTTAACCGCGTAAAGTAAAAGTTGATTAACTTTTAACTTTTCCTTAAATTACATTAAATGCGCACCAGCTGATTTCTGTTTTTTGTGTTAATAAATGTAAAATTAAATTACACTAAACAATTCGGCATAAACGTATCTTTAAATTAAAATTACACTACGTTAAATGCTTAAATCAAATTACCGATTACGTTAAATTTTTCTGCATAAACCTTTAGAGTTGACTGAAATAAATAGTAGTAGACTAAAATAAAAAGCATCGCAGAAAGCATATTCGGCAACATAGCAACAATGAAGCACCCAGCAGGTAAACCAAATCTTGTTTTCAACTACTTGCTAAAGGAAACTATTGTCGGTAACCACTCGTTTATCATTTATTAGACAAAATTCGATTAGGCAACCCCACATACGCCTATTACATAAAATCCTATAGCGTTGGGTCTCTTATTATTATATTCTCTTTGGTTAAACGAAAAGCATTAGGTATACTGTACCTACTTGCATGAGACTTGCAAATTTATTTCAATCAGCTTTTCAGTACACTATCAACCACTAAAAGATCAGAGTGGTATTGAGTTTATTAATATTAACTTAATTCGCAGTCATAAAAAAATGACGATATACGGATGCAATTGGTATTCATTTTCCATGCAGGTAGGTACTCAATGAATGTTGCTAGAGCTAGAAGTAATTGGGACAGAGCTGGCACTTTTGTTACACATAGGTAGTAAAAATTATTGTTAACATTTTCTTCAGAAATAATTTTTGTAATAATTCGCTTTTATTTACCACATGCTAAATATATAGGGAATGGACCCGTTTTACATTTTACATTTTATGGCAATAAAAAAAACGTTGAACTTAAGAGTTGTATTCCATAATTGCATTGTAGTATCCTTTATCTAGTATGGTATATTTGAACGAAGTACTAAACACAAATTGTTAGTTAAAATAAGAATATTTACAGCCAAGCTTGATAAATCAGAAAAGATAAAAAAGGCCGAAAGCCGGAAGACTGTATGAGAAACAAGTTTTCTGCAAATTTCGACATAATGCGCCCCTTAATCCTTTCCCCATGTATATAATAATAATAATAATAATAATAATGTCTTTATTATTTGTTTGCATAAATAATGGATTACTACAAAAGAAAAAGAGAAACAACAACAACAACAAAATTTAAATAATAAGAATTCCAAACAAATAATCACAAGGCGCAGTTCAAATGAACTTTGCTCTTCCACTGGGCCTTGAATTAACTAAAATTAAAATTCTAAAAATTACAATATATAGTATGCTTTCTGACATAATTATATAGAAAAAAGAAACATGTATAATTACATTAAATAAATTGTACATGGGGTACTAAATGAATTAAATTAAGTAGGTACATTGCTCAATTAGTATCTTCCGGTGTAGTTCTTCCTTAAAAATTTTAGAAGAGGATCTTTTTAAATAATTTGGTAAGTTGTTATAAATTTTAGCAATTTGGTATGAGAAGGAGCGCTTGAAAATGGTTGTCCGATAACTAGGAATACTAATTACACCTCTAAAACGAATGTTTACATTATGCACGTGACTACGATAAATAATTTTATGAACTAAATAGGGAGGACGTAACTTAGTGATAATTTTATGAAAAAGACAAGATGTTTGTAAAAATCTGCGATTTTGCATATTTAACCAGCCAATGTCTGTCAGCTTATGAGAAATATGATCATATTTCCGTATTCCAAAGATAAGTCTAAGACACGAGTTTTGTACGCGTTGAATTTTGTTAGAAACATCTTTGGTAATGCAAGACTGATATATTTCTGAACAATACATAAACTGAGATAGCACAAGTGCTTCACATAAAGTTTGCTTAGTTTTCTGTGAGAGGTAGTATCTATGAGGATATGAGTTTTAAGTTCATGTACGCCTTTCCAATGTAATTATTGATCTGCTTTTCATATCTGAACGTGTTATCCATAATTAATCCTAAATTTTTTATGTCCAGCGTAACAGGAAGACTAGCATTATTAATTTTTAAATCTACGAATTGTTTAATAAAGTTGCAATGCGAGTTTTTACCAAAAAGTATAATATTACTCTTGTTAGGATTTATAATTAAATCATGTTCATGTATGGCGTTTGTTAAACTTTGAAGGTCAGAGTTATAGTTTACGAGTGCTTGTGCATAGTTACTTACATGAAAAGAGTAATACAACATCGTATCATCAGCGTACATGGAGATTTTACTAAACTTTATGTAAGTATGTAGAGACGAGGTGTAAATATTGAATAACAGCGGACCTAAAATAGATCCTTGTGGGACCCCTTTGTTAATACGTTCATGATCAGATTGTTGACCACCTGTGGTTACGAATTGATATCGATTAGAAAGATAACTGGATATTAAGGTGATAGAATCGAGATTAAAGCCAATATATGTAATAAACAGTTTTAAATACTATACCTGCTTTTGTACATTTCTGGGAAGTTCTGCCTTAAGAATTTTAACAGTTGCCGACAAATATGTTTAGAAATAAAAATATTCAATGTCTTTCCCAACAATAATTAATTGTTAGATACCTATATTTAGTTAATCTGAACAATTTATTGCTTCCATTGATGGAATGCGGAATCATCTTCAGAATATTTAGTGTGGTGATGTCAATTTGAAAAGATGACGTAAATGAAAATATCAGTGACTAAATACAGGGTGGCCCATTGAAAAGGTAACACGCCTGTTTTGGGACACTTAGACCAGTTTCTTAAAAAAACGCTCGAACACGTCGATTTTCTATTTTTGGGGGACAACTTTTGATGTCAAATTTGACTTTGTGAGGTCAACCCCCTAGCCCCAGCAACCCCTAACTCAATTTAAATAGGGAAAAGGAGTCGAGCGACTCCTCATTTGAAACGTCTTTTAATTCTCTATGTGACAGTATGAATGAAAATTAGTTTTATTCAATTTTTTTTTCGCCCCCTTGAAAAGCACCCTCCAGATTAACGAAGGTGGGGGTGTTGTTTAGGAATAGAGAATTAAAAGACGCTTCAAATGAGGGGTCGCTCGACACCCTTTCCCTATTTAAATTCTTGAGTTAGGGGTTGCTGGTTGCTGGGGTTAGGAGGTTGAACTGATAAGGTCAAATTTGACATCAAAATGTGCTGTTCAAAAGGTCAAAAGTGACGTGTTTCAGGATTTTTCCTAAACAACACCCCCACCTTAGTTAATCTGGAGGGTGCTTTTCATCGGGGCGAAAAAAAATTGAATAAAACTAATTTTCATTTGTACTGTCGAATACAGAATTAAAAGACGATTCTAATGAGGGGTCGCTCGACTCCTTTTCCCTATTTAAATTATTGAGTTAGGGGTTGCTGGGGCTAGGGGGTTGACCTGACAAAGTCCAATTTGACATCAAAAGTTGTCCCCCAAAAATAGAAAATCGACGTGTCCGCAGTGCCGGTTTATACATTACGCACACTACGCACGTGCGTAGGGCCCGGACGTGCGTAGGGCCCGGACAAATCTAAAGTTTTTAGTTTATTAATTATAGGTATCAATCAATGCATTTAATAGTAAGGAATTAAGGTGTATTTATTTCACTCACGAGTCACGACTTCCCTTCAGAATAAATACTATAAGATTCAACAATCTTAAATAACAGGAAAGTTAAAATCTCAAAAGAAGGTATAATAATAAGAAGACACCCTTTAACATGTTTGAGACTAAAATTTGTCATATATTTTAAAAGAGTTTATTGCAGATTGAACATTTCCTCGTCCCTTTCTAAGTAAATAACCTTTGTACTTAATTATGCCGACACAAGGGGGGTTTGTGAATCAGGGGTGTAACTATCATGATAACTATCAGCCCCGCGGAACCCGGGCCTGTGATCTATGGGACCCGGTTGTTACGGCACTAATATTTGTAAACATTCCTCTTAAAATGCTGAAAACGTATTTAAAAAAAATTGCAAAATGTAAATTTTATTTTCCAGCAAGTTAACAATAATGTGAAACATTCCAATTATGGAAAAAAATTCTTATTGCCATAATTTCCGGTCTACATTTCGTTTACGTGCGGTGTTGTTTGTACTCGTAACAACCATGAATAAAGACAGATGCGCCGTATTTATTGTATTGTAAGCTTCTTGAGAATTCAGACTTGCCCTTTTCATCTTATGGAGCTATTTAAAATATATTAGTCTGAATGATTCTCATTTTTATCATCTCAAAAGCAACGGAGGTAGAGAAAAAAAATAAATTGGCTTGTATCAAATTCGAAGTTTTGCTATGTACTTATACAAATTGTTGTGAGGGTGGGTGGTGATGGTGGAGGGCCCAATGTTACTTAGTGCGTACTAAGAAATGACATGTAAAACCGGCACTGCGTGTCCGAGCGTTTTTTTAAGAAACTGGTCTAAGTGTCCCAAAACAGGCGTGTTACCTTTTCAATGGGCCACCTGTATACAGGGTATTCCTTATTGATACCTATGCGAATATTTAAGGGTGTGAAAAATTAATGGTAGTTTGCTTTATAAACTATGGTCTGAAAATATTCCGTTGCCAAAATACGGGGTTGGGAAGAAATAAAAAATCATTAATATTTTTGAAACCATTTGAGATATTTCAGTGATATTTAGTATATACAGTGACAGTTAATAAAGGTGCATATGTTCAATGCAAAAATAATTCAACAGGGCAACTAAATCATTGGGTAATTTACTTGTGAAACTTTGCATTGTGTTATGTTATATTAACTTATTACTTATACCTACCTATAGATATAAAAACCCAATATCCAAGATGAATGAATTTTTTTGTATTCACCCGTTTTCCGTTATAGCCAATCGTAGGTTGAAAAAAAATAGACCTCGTATTACATAAAACATTCTAATTATGTAGACGAGAGTTTGAAAGCTTATATCTCGATAACCCCTTACCCGATCTTATTCATAATTACATCAAATGGTATCTTAATGTCAACTCAACTGGCGTCGGTGGCCGTTGTGATCACGGTGGCCGTTATGATCAGCTTCTACAGTGGCCGTTGTGATCAGGGTGGCCGTTGTGATCATCGTCGTATAACGTTTTACACTACTGGCGTCGGTGGGCGTTGTGATCAAGGTGGCCGTTATGATACTAAGTACGAGTGGACGTTATGATCACGGTGGCCGTTATGATCAACTTGTTAAGTTGGCCGTTGTGATCAAGGTGGCCGTTGTGATGAACTGAAAGAGTGGCCGTTGTGAACAAGGTGGCCGTTATGATCATCGTTGTACGACATTTTCCACTACTGGCGTCGGTGGGCGTTGTGATCAAGGTGGCCGTTATGATACTGAGTACGAGTGGACGTTATGATCACGGTGGCCGTTATGATCAATTTGTTAAGTTGGCCGTTGTGATGAAGGTGGCCGTTGTGATCACCTGAAAGAGTGGCCGTTGTGAACAAGGTGGCCGTTATGATCAAATAATATTAGTGGCCGTTGTGATCAAGGTGGCCGTTATGAAATAGCAAAAACCGGGGTGGCCGTTATGATCAGTGGCCGTTGTGATATAGACCCTTTACGAACATATTAAAACGATGACTACCATGATGTATCCAACTTTGACAAAATCGCAGAGTATGCGTTCAAAACGCAAATTTGCCGTTGAGTTATTAGCTGAAAGCAAACTTTTTTATGTAAAGTCGGAAGTGGTACGTGATACTACGCAAGCACAACCGGCTAGACCGCCACCTACATTTGCCATTGGTCACGCAAGCTATATGCGTAGCAAATCGGTGAACGTGGCAGCATCTACAAGTAGCTATAGACCGACGACTCTTCCACAATACATGGCAGTATCACCATCAAGATCATTATCGCCATTATCTCACCGTCGCTCAGTATATACAGCTAGTAGTGATTTATTACAAAATAAGTTAAGGCAACTTTTAGATTGTGATAGCGCCGAAGAATTAAGTGTGGAGCATATGGCTCCTCTTAGTCCTCCCGCAGAATATGCGCAACGTTGTCATAAAAGTTTACCGGACTTACACTGTAGAGCGGAACCTAGTTCAAATAAAAGTAGCAATAAAAGTCTTTCAAATCGAGATAGCGGAGGATCTAGTGGACATTATACTCAAAGAAGCGAGCCCGCCCCTCCACCTAGACAGGATACAAGACGTGACTCGGGCTCCAGTACTCAACATAGCGGTGGCAGCTCGTATTATTGTTGCCAAGATCAAGATTGTAGATTAACACGTCAAGGTTACGTACCCATATCGACATTTAAAAGACAAAAATGTTTACGATATAAGAAGGATCGCCCAATTTTACGTTCGAAGTCTGATATTAGCGATCGTTATTGGCGACCCGCCGATCCACCTATTAGCCATTTGGAGCAATTTTTTGAGCAGTTAGGCCTTACGAGTGATAGTTACGAAGATATGTTAAGTAATAGTAGATCGTCGAGTCCTGTGTTCTTTTCTGATGTATCTACGATTGATTCGTGTAGACCAATCGATAACAATGAGTATTGCCCTTCATCGTATAGACCTAGTGACTCGTCAAACATGAATTGAGAAAAAGTGAAAAATTTCTGTTGCAAAAATTGATAAATAAAATTGACTGTTGTATTCATAATGCCGATTCCATGTGTACAGCTGGAGCAAACCAGCACATACAGGACCGAGACAGGATACGAAAAGAAAAAAAAGATCATAAGAGCAGTTTTTATCGATTTATCGATAAAGATGCCGAAGAAAAAGAAAGGAACGTATATAGGATGCTTGATAAAATAGGAGAAATTACCAAGGGGGAAGCACAAAATAAAATAATAATAATACCACCCAAAGATATGGACCTAATCGAATTGAAGAAAATGGTAGTAGTTACATTAAATCACATGGGAGAAATTTTAATTAAAACTAATAAAGGGAGTAAATTGGAATCCAAGTCTGAAGAAAGAAGGAGTGATGCAGTAATAATAGAGAAAGGAGAAAACACATACGCTGAAATGCTAAAAACACTGAAAGAGAAGTTGACTAATAGAGGCACTTTAGAAGAAATTCAAAATGTAAGGAAGACCGCGAGTGGAGACCTCCTGATACAAGTTAAAAAGGACTCGGCAACAAAAGTGATGGAAAACATCACTCAGGCATGGGCTGGAAACAAATTAAGAGCTGTGGAGGAAGAACTAGAACACTGCACCTAAAGGGTGCGGATGAAATCACAACGGCCGAGGAAGTGAAGCAAGCACTGAAGGCGACAGGACAGATACGACACAAGGAAGATCTTATAGTAAAAACTTTAAGACCTACAAGATTCGGCACCCAATACGGCACAATAGTCATGAATAGAAAAGACGCTGAGGTAATTCTAAGGCAGGGAAAAGTGAAGATTGGTCTTAATAATTGCGAAATAGAGGAAAAAATTGATATATTTAAATGTTACAAGTGCTGGGGCTATGGACATAGTGCCGCGCAGTGCAACGGGGAGGACCGTAGTAATCTCTGCCAAAGATGTACCGGGGCCGATCACATTCGAACTGGATGCAATAAAGACCCATATTGCCCGCTATGCGCAACAGAAGGACACATGGCAGGGGAGGCGGTGTGTGGAGCACTACGGAGAGCGACACAAAGACCAAGTAGTCGTGGCCTGAGGCCTTCGACCGTAAATAGAGAACAAATTTTGGAGGGGGCGGAAGAAGGTGGCTAGAGCGTCTGCCTAGCCACCATCTTGCCTGCATACACCAAATAAGACATTTATATCTGTGATACAAACTCTGTGATACATAATCTGTGATACATAATCTGTGATAGATCTACATTTACATTTATATATATACAGTGCTCGCCAAAAAGTCGGCACCAAATGGATTTTTTTTTTATTTTTGATTTTTTAAAAAAACTTTTTACGGCAATAATTTGTGCTAGTCTGAAAACCTATTTAGCCCATATCAGATATACCGAGTGATTTTTACTTAGCTAGGAAATGGCGTTTTTCGAAATTGTCTCAATTCTAAAAGTGCTATTTTTCGTAAATTAAGCAAGATTTCAATGAGATTTTTTCATCGTCTGTCAGTTTTAGCTTACCGAACAATCTCATGACCAGAAAAAAATTTTTTTTTCTTTAACTTCCGCTAAAACTAAAGTTTTAATTTTTTGCAACATTTTCAAATTTTCACATACCAAGACATGATTTCAAAATTCAATTTGATTTCGTTAAAAACGTTAAAGATTTATAATTGGAAAAAACAATAGAAATTGTTAATTATTCCTTTCGGTTTGTTATTATTTACAGAAAAGTAATATTGTTGCATAATCTTTACGTTTTTGGTGCAACATACTTTATGGGAGAAACGTTTTTCAATGATAATGAATATCTATTTACGTGGCTTCTAAAAACTCTAATTTACCCTTGCCGATTAATTACTTTCACAAAAATCCTGTAAATGTTCTTTTGCAGTTGCCTAAACTAGGAGATTTTTCTTTATTCAGTTTACATGATTCAGTCAATTAAATAGTAGGTAGTAAAACAATCCACAGCCGTCTCATATTCCGCCTACTTAATTGACTGAAACATGTAAACTGAATAAAGAAAAATCTCCTAATTTAGGCAACTGCAAAAGAACATTTACAGGATTTTTGTGAAAGTAATTAATCGTTATGGGTAAATTAGAGTTTTTAGAAGCCACGTAAATAGATATTCATTATCATTGAAAAACGTTTCTCCCATAAAGTATGTTGCACCAAAAACGTAAAGATTATGCAACAATATTACTTTTCTGTAAATAATAACAAACCTAAAGGAATAATTAACAATTTCTATGGTTTTTTCCAATTATAAATCTTTAACGTTTTTAACGAAATCAAATTGAATTTTGAAATCATGTCTTGGTATGTGAAAATTTGAAAATGTTGCAAAAAATTAAAACTTTAGTTTTAGCGGAAGTTAAAGAAAAAAAAATTTTTTTCTGGTCATGAGATTGTTCGGTAAGCTAAAACTGACAGACGATGAAAAAATCTCATTGAAATCTTGCTTAATTTACGAAAAATAGCACTTTTAGAATTGAGACAATTTCGAAAAACGCCATTTCCTAGCTAAGTAAAAATCACTCGGTATATCTGATATGGGCTAAATAGGTTTTCAGACTAGCACAAATTATTGCCGTAAAAAGTTTTTTAAAAAAATCAAAAATAAAAAAAAAATCCATTTGGTGCCGACTTTTTGGCGAGCACTGTATATATATTCATATTGATTTAATCTTCCGACCCAATAGCAAATTCAAATACAAGCACAAAAAGCACAAAGGGGAAGGTGGGCGTACGGATTTTACACATCAATCTCAACAACTGCAAAAGGGCGACCGACCTTGCCATAGCCACAGCAAGGGGCGAGGAGTGTGAATTTATAATGGCCATAGAGCCTAATAAGAAATACGCGACGAATAAGACACATATATATAGTATATATACATCAGAAGACAAAACGGCCAGTATCATAAATATGAATAAGGCACCGGTAGTCGGGTACCAAAAAGGCTCAGGTTGGGTGTCGATCAGGACCAGGGAGCGGCTGTATATGGCGAGTTATGTTAGCCCAAATGTAAAAATAGAGGTCCTGGAGAGAGTACTGGACGAGATGGGGCGAATAATACAATATGATAAGAGAGATATCGTAGTGATGGGTGATTTTAACGCGAAGCACGTCACGTGGGGCGGAGGAAAAAGTGACGATCGAGGAGACCTACTATGGGGATGGGCCGGATCGCTGGGTCTGACGGCGGTAAATGATGGAAAGAGTCGACCGACCTGCGTCAGAAAAAACGGAAGCTCGTACGTGGACGTGACACTGGTTACAAACGGGATACTTAAGAAGGTGGAAAGCTGGGCGGTCCTGGAGCAAGAAACCCTCAGTGATCATAAGTACTGTCTGCTGGGACTGAAGGCACAAGAAGACCACCGCAGTAGACTGCGAGGGGGGAAACCTAATATGAAAGAGGTGAGAAAACGCTTCGAAATATACATCGCCAGTGATCCATATGCAGACTGGAAGCAGGTAACGGCAGAAATAAAACGCATACAGCAGGAATGCACGGTTAGCATGCTGACAGATGAAAGGCAATACCCATACTGGTGGGACGACGAAGTAGGGGAGCTGAGGGTAAAGGCATGTAATATAAGAAGACAGTTCACGAGAGAAACGGAAGAGGGGAAACGCATCAGCAAATACGAGGAATACAACGCGGCCAGAAAGGAGCTCCGGAATAAAATTAAAAGGAACAAGAGAGAGGCTTGGAAAACCTTATGTGAGGATCTCGAACAGGACGCGTTCGGGGACGCGTACCAAATTATCAGAAGTCAGATGCGACTCTCCGAACCCAGGGTGACACTGGACAGAGATAAAAAAACGGAAGAGTTTAACAAGCTCTTCGTGAGGGGAAAGAAGCAAAAAAGGGGGCCAAACAAAATCCTTACCCAGGAAGAGATGAGAGAGTGTCTGTTCACGGGAGAGGAGGTTGAGAAGGCCGTAAACAACCTGAAAGGGGGGAAAGCCCCAGGTGTAGACGGAATCCTCCCGGAAACGGTGAAATGTATAATTAAAAATAATCTAACGTTTTTTACAAGCAAGTACAACGAGAATATCAGACAGGGGCTATTCCCTCGGGAGTGGAAGCTGGCAAAATTGATCTTGCTGCCAAAGCCGAGAAAAACTGACGCAGAAACTACTAGGTACAGGCCCATTTGTCTTTTAAATGGTTTCGGGAAGGTGTACGAGTATCTAGTAAAAGCCAGGATAGAGCGAGAACTGGAGAAAAGCGCTCTTCATCCGAATCAATTTGGGTTTACAAAACGAAAAAGTACGGTACATGCAATTCATACGGTGATGGAAATTATGGGAGGGTATAGGCCGGCAGCCAGACCCACATGGTCGGCTATGATCCTAGTGGACGTTCAAAACGCGTTTAATACGATACCATGGACAATAGAGCGATTGCGAAGCGAAGATGGCCGCAATACTTAATAAATATCGTACGGGCGTATCTAGGTGAAAGGGGGGTTAAAATCGACAAGGGAGTAACGAGGAGGGTTGACGCAGGGGTCCCACAAGGGTCGGTTTTGGGACCCGTCCTGTGGAATATCGCGTATGACGCGGTTATGAGGTTGGAGATGGCAGAAGGGATAAAGGTCGTGTGCTATGCGGACGACCTGGCGCTCATAGGGGCGGCCAAGGAAAAAGAAGAGCTAATTTCAAAGGTAAACGAGGCATTATCCTATATCAATGAGTGGATGAACAATACTGGGCTAAGAGTAGCCACAGAGAAAACGGAAGCGTTTATACCCTTCAAGCGTAACGACCAAATGAAGAACGTTATATTCAAAATGGGGGATAAATGTATAATACCAACGGCCACGGTCAAGTACCTGGGCGTGGTACTACATAGGTACCTCACGATGGGTAGGCATGTGGAAGTAGCAGGGCAAAAAGCGGCAAGGGTCACCCGAGCACTGCAAGCAATTTTTCCGAACATTGGGGGACCTAAGGAAGGGAAAAGAAGGGCGATTTGTTTAGCAACCCAATCCATACAGATGTACGCGGCCCCGATCTGGGAGGGTGCAATTGCGCATCGCCAAGTGGAGGAGAGAGGCGTTAAAAGTGCAGAGATACTCTGCTATTAAAATTACCGCGGCGTACAGGACGATATCGTTAGAAGGAGTACTGGTGATCGCAGGTACGATACCGATACATCTCCTGGCGGAAGAGCGCAAGACTCAGTTCGAGAACCCCGAAAAGGAGAGGGAGGAACTTCGAGCGAACACAATCCGCAAATGGCAGGGCGAGTGGAGCACATCAAGTAAGGGTACATGGACGAGAACCTTGATACCCGAGATAGGAAAATGGATAGGAAGGAAATGGGGAAGAGTACACCACTACTGGACGCAGTTCCTCAGTGGAAACGGGGTTTTTAAAGATTACCTACACCGTATGAGAAAAAAGAGCACGGATAAGTGCGATTACTGCGATATGCCTGACTCTGTAGAGCATACTTTTACTGAGTGTGGAAGATGGACAGAGCAGAGAGAAGACCTCTTAGAAAAAACTAAATTGGGACACATCACTTGTGGGAAGATGATGGACGTTGCTCTGGGAACACAAGGAGGCTGGCTGCTGATAGAGCAGTATATTAGAGAGGTGCTCTTGAAGAAGCACCAGGAAGAACTAGAAAAAGAAAAAGAAGGCACGTAGTAAAACAGACAAACCCCCAGCAGTGAAGAATGTCCACATAGGATGGTACCGCTGCTGGAGGTGGAGAAGCAAGATAGGGGGGTTTTAGTGGGTTCGACTCCCACACTTTCAGGCGTTTGGCTGCGGTGTCCGGCGATTTCCCCCCGCCAAAAAAAAAAAAAATGGTTAGGTTAGGTTAGGTTAGGTTAGGTTAGGTTAGGTTAGGTTGCACAAGATGGGCAGTGGAGAGAGAGGCACTCAAAGGGAAGTGCAGCGTGAGCCTAGAGTCGACTGAGGACCTAATAGAGTGGATGGTATCCAATAAGAAGAACTGGGAACTGGGCATGAGTTACCTAGGGACGCTCATGAAAACGAAAGAAGGGGAAGAAAGAGTAGCGCAAGCCAAAATTGATTAAAACAGACAACCCCCACATGCGACGAATGTGTTGAACGGTCCCGCATGTGGAGAGGCGATAAGGTGGAGTGTTTTTAGTGGGTAGTCGCGAAAGCGTAGCCCCACACTCCCTGGGATATTTTCCCAGGCGTGCGTAAAAGCATTTTTCAACCACCAAAAAAAAAAAAAAAAAGGTTAGGTTAGGTTAGGTTAGGTTAGGTTAGGTTAGGTTCCTGGCGACCTCCCGGAGTACCGTAGCCTTAGCGGGGTAAGGGCGCACTGCCTCGCTCGACATGTATTTCGTCCCTACTCGTGGGAATTGGATGGATAATGTATTTTTATTAAATGAGGAAAAGGAGAAGGTTGAGGATAAGACGGAAATGCTACATAGGATTAACTCCTTGGTAGACGAGCCGGAACAAGTGGTTTTCGGGGGAGGCAGCAGAACGCTGATGAGATCCCCGGTTGAAGCTGATAACCCGAGGGGAACCTCGATAGGATCGGGGTATCACTCCTGCCTACTCAACGAGGAGCAGCTGGAGGGAGATTACGAAGACGATGACGTATTTACTGGCGGCAGCCCTAACCTAAGCCTGTCAGCAATTGATGCCGAAGTGGCGGACCAGTCAACACAATATCACACTCAAGGGAGACCGAGACCGACGCAATCCACGCCTATACCAGCAAAGGTGGAAAACGCGAAGCAGGGAGGAGTAGGAAAGCAGATCACCGTAGGTGGTAAGAGGAGCAGAGGGAATACGTCCAAAGAGGATGAGAGAACGCCCGGGAAAAAAATTAAAGTATTCCAGTTCAGTAAAGAAACTAGCATGAGGAAGATTATTTTAAACTTGTGCAAGAAGGTCAAGGCGATGGAAGAACTGATGGAGCAGAGCTATAGGCCAAGAGCGGATGTTAAACAGCTGGCTACGGAAATGGCCGGATACGCGGACTACATCACCGATAGTGAGGGCGACTTCGAGGGGCTGCAGAACATCACACCCCCTAAACAAAGACCAAAAATGATAAACGCGGACACGCAAACTCCGCAGTGCACAAAAATCAGTCGGGCAACGCAAACCGACGGCCCCCCCGATATGGGAACACTAAACCTGGCGGACATAGAGGGGAGGATCGACGCCATCCGAAACGATGAAGACATTGAAAACTTGACAGGCGAAAGATGGCCGGAAGCGGCGTATAGCCACACTGAAATGGCTACGGGAAATCCCTTTAGCAACAAGGATAACGTCGCGGTCATATTAACCAGTAAAGAGACAACAAGCACCGGCCTGGGGATCTTCAAGCTCCTCGAAAGCAGGTACCCGGAACTAGCGGGGGAGAGCGAAATAGGGAAAACCGAATTCCTGGTACAGACGAGAGAGAAAGTAACTGAGAACAACCAGAAGACCAAGTACCAGAAGATTATAACAAAAACGATACTGGAAGACATCACCCCAGGGAGTATCGTGAGAACACTGGGTTCAATAAAAGAGATAATAGAGGGACACGGAGGGGGAAACGTAGCCCTGCCCAAAATACAAGGCACGGACCCGGCACTCGTAAGGAAAGCTGCGGAAATAGCACTAAGGGGGCAGACGGGCGTAAGGATAATAGTATACACCCCGCACACGGGGGCGAACAACGCATATAAAGTGTTGTGTATTCGATGGTTTTAATGACAGACTTCGTTTGAACCATTTAATGACAATATTTAATTACAACACAACTTTAATAAACTACAAATAACATGCTGCGTTTTACAGCGTGACCGTGACGTTCTGACATTCTCACGTTCTTGCCAACTTTCTAATAATATATCCTACACTTCTCCCATACTAAATAAAAGAATACAACTCGTGAAAATACAATATATAACTTACAAATCTAATCTGAGTGGTGGTTTTATTTGACGACCACTTCGTGTTGTGATAACGCCCTCTTCTGTTAATTTTTCAGTGACGTTTGTTTCATTACTTCCCTCACACAATGGTGATGGTAAAGTTACATCATCAGAAGGTGACGTTGGGCTTATTTCCGTCTGTGACTGTGAAAGTGACGCTGATGAAGTTTCTCCCTTATCATTTAAAATCGTCACAGAGGGAGGTGAATAGTTTACCATATTCCCTTGTGTTTTTTCACAATACCTATTTGGTTTCAAACTATCGGCATGAACCAACTTTATACTATTGTTTACTTCAACCAAATAAGTGCTGTGACTTAATACTTTTACTACTTTTCCTAAATCCCATAACTTAGTAATAAAGTTTTTTACAAATACTGAGTCATTTATGGAGTACATTTTTCTGTCTATCAAAACGGTTTCCCTAGGTTTAGATATACTACTATTGGTGGGTTTTAGCACATCGAAACGCGTTCGAGGTTTTACTTTAAATATGCATTGAGCAGGTGACATACCCGTTACGCTAGACGGTGCATTACGGTAAGTAAAGAGAAAGTTTAATAACGCCTCTTCTACACTCAACCCAGGTTTTCGTTGTAGTACTAGGTTCTTCTCTAGTGCCTTTTTACTGTCTGTACTGCCCTTTCCGCTGCTCCATTTGACATAGGATGATACGGTGGCGTTTTTAATGGTTTTATACCGTTTGCGTGACAAAACAAGTTGAACTCTTTGGAATTGAATGGCGGACCGTTGTCCGAAACTATCTCCGTAGGGAGACCAAAGGTACTGAACATTTCTTTCAGTTTAATAATAGTTTCCCTCGCTGCTGTACCTTTATTCATTAATTTAACTTCCAACCATTTCGTTCTGTTATCTACTAGCAAGAGGAATGTATGACCCTCTTTAAAGAAGAAATCTACATTCACTCTAAAGAAACTATTTGGTGCTAATGGCCATGCGGCTCCCTTTTCATCATTATTGAAGTTTTGCGTTTGCTGACATACCAAGCATGAGTGGATGGCTTTCTCAAGATCATTGTTGATTCCCGGCCACCAACAATATGAACGAATGAGCATTTTTGTCTTAACGATGCCCAGATGCTGTTCATGAAATAATTTCATGACATCGTCCCGTAACTTCATCGGTATGATAATCCTTGATCCTACGAGTAGACAATTATTTTCAACAGATAGTTCGTGGCGCTTTCTAAAATACTGTAACAAATTTTCATCGGTTACTGTGCTTGGCCAACCTGATAAGGTAAGATCCAACGCTTTAGTATAAGTTAGATCGTTTTTAGATACTCTTTGAATATCTTCAAAGTTTAAAGGTATATCGGAATTTAAATTAAATGAGTGTATTTCTTCGACACATTCCAACTCTGACAAATTCGGTAGACGTGAAAGTGCATCTGCGTTCACAATGGAACATCCTTTCTTATATTCTATACTATAGTTGTAACCAGCTAACTCTATTGCCCAACGAGTGATACGGGCTGCTGATGCTACAGGTAATCCCTTGTTAGGATTAAAAATGAATTGTAATGGCTGATGATCGCTAATTAGTACGAACCTGCGACCGAACAAATACTTATGAAATTTGCGAACTGCAAACACTATCGCTAGTGCTTCTCTTTCAATACTTGCGTACTTCACTTCTGATGGTGATAAAGTGCGTGAAGCAAATAATACTGGGCGATCCATTCCGTTAATTTTATGACTTAGGATGGCTCCAATTCCGAAGTTACTTGCATCACACGTTACATAGATAGGCACTTTTGGATTATAAAATGTAAGAACTTTGTCTGATGTTAATGTATCTTTTCCCCAAACAAAACATTGTTGGTGTTCTTGTGTCCAATTGAATTCAACATTTTTACTACATAAATTATAAAGAGGTTTTAAATTAGCAGACAACATGGGCACAAATTTCGCATAATAGTTAATTAACCCGAGGAATGACTTTAATTGTGTGACATTGCTCGGAGGGTTAATATTCCTAATACAACTAACTTTTTCTGGTACAGGATGTAATCCCGTTGCATCAATCAAGTGACCTAAGAATTCTACAGATTCTTCATAAAAGCGACATTTATTTACGTTAACCTTAACGTTGTACTGATCTAATCGACTGAAAACCTCTAGAACTGTACTATGACAATTCTCTATACTTTCCCCAAATATTAAGATATCGTCGATATAGCACTTTGCATTTTGGATACCAGATAGAATATTTTCCATGACGCACTGGAAAATTCCTGGCGCTGAACTTATTCCATAAGGAAGACGATTGTATACAAACAATCCTAGGTGAGTATTGATGGTTAGTAGTTCTCCTCGACCGCTCACCAACTTCTAATTGTAAATAAGCTCCCTTCAGATCTATTACCGTAAAAAAATCGTTTCCCACTTAACAAACTAAAAATGTCTTCGGGCAAAGGCAATACGCAATGATCTGAATCTATGACTCTGTTCACAGTTTTTTTGAAATCTACACATACTCTTAATTCATTGTTCTTTTTTGGCACTGCTAGTATCGGACTAGCCCAGTTGCTAAAAGTGACTTTCGTTAGTATATTAGACTCGACCAACTTATTTAGCTCAGACTCGACTTTCTGTTTTAGTGCGTAGGGCATGTCATATGCTCTATGAAATACAGGTTTTGAGTTAGGTTGTAATTTCAATTCAACTTTAAATTTGGAAATTACAGACTTTGCATCCAACACAAAAACATTTGGATACTTTTGTTTTAAACTAGATACTAGATCGACTTTTACATTACTAAAATGACCACATGGATTTGTGGACTCTAAGGTACATATCGGTAACATGTTTTCTTTATGAAGTACTGAATTTTTCCAGTTTGGATTTAACTTATCAAGCCAATCCCTACCTAATAACGATGTAAAACTATTTCTACTATTTACTACAACTAGTGGAAGTACAAATAATTTTTTACCATACGTGACATTTACAATAATTTGACCGACTGCTTCTACTGTTTGACCTGTTACCGCACGTAACTTAAAACTAACATCGACTAATTTTAAATCAGAAAACTTACTGTTGTACAGACTACTATGGATTATTGACTTACTCGCTCCAGAATCGACTTCCATTTCCAACCACTGATCTTGTACTTTGACATCTATTAATAACGGCTTATTCGTATTTTCTGTGATTGTTGCTAACTGCAACCAACCCAGTTCGTAGACATTTTCGTGAGACATTTCTTCCTCCGTTTCTTGCTGACTATCTTCGTTACTGCTTTCCGTGACATTACTTACATTAAATTTCTTGTTACGACACACTGTACTTGTATGACCCTTTCTTTTACATGAAAAGCATTCCCACTCTCTGGCTGGACACGCATTTGGATTGTGATACCTGCCGCACCTAAAGCACTGTGAACGCGACCCATACTTCGTATTGACTGAAGACGACTGACTTTTCTTTGTCGAATCGTTTGATCGACCCGGTTCTTGATTTCCTGTTGATTGCCTTGACGCCATCTTATGTTTTGAGACTGCCTTAAATTTATTGACTGCTTGATTAGTTTGTTGCAACTCCAAGCTTTCTTCCTGAACAATTTCTTGGGCAAGCGCAATTTGACACGCTTTATCGAATGTAAGATCCTTTTCTGTTAATAAACGATCTTGTATTCGCTTGTTCGACAGACCACATACAAATTTATCTCTCAGAGCTCTATCGTGAAACTCTTCAAACTCACATAAATCGGCTTGCTCTTTCAATTTACCTATATATTCGGCAATTGATGCCAGCTCTTGACTAATTTTGTAAAACTTGTACGTTTCTACAATAACTGACCTTTTTGGTGCCATTCTATCTTTTAAAATTTTCTTCAGCTCCGCGTATGTTTTTTCCGACACCGACTGCGGCTTTACCATAGTTTTTAATAATTTATACGCATCACCCCCCAATTAATGTAACAAACAAATCTACTTTTTCCGACTCCTCCACCTTATTACAACGAAACAGATGATCCATACGTTCTAAGTAGCTCTCTACATCGGTTTTGTTTAGATTTAATTGTTCTATGGCCCCAATAATTGACATTTTGACTGTATGACGAATGACTTCACGACTTTTGCGACTTAATTTAAAAAAAAAATTGCACCCCTTTTGATGACTGGTATGACTATATGAGCACGACTTTGTTTGACGGTAGGACTATATTACTTGCAACGCTTGACCTTCAACTTCAACGTAATTAATGAAAAATATGGAATTCTCACCAATTCTCGTCGCCAGTTGTTGTGTATTCGATGGTTTTAATGACAGACTTCGTTTGAACCATTTAATGACAATATTTAATTACAACACAACTTTAATAAACTACAAATAACATGCTGCGTTTTACAGCGTGACCGTGACGTTCTGACATTCTCACGTTCTTGCCAACTTTCTAATAATATATCCTACATAAAGTACCTGCGCCAACCCAGGCTACGGACCCCGAAGAGGATAATGCAATAGATCCCGATCCCCAAGACGAATGGAGGACAGCAACAAAAAGAAGAAAAAGGAAGAAGAGCTCCGCCGAGGGGCCAAATACAAGAAGCGAAAGGAGACCGAAAAACACGACAAGAGAAGACGTAATCATCCTGACAAACCGGGGAGCAAAGGAGAGAACCTTTGCCGAAATGGTGAAGGAGATCAAAAAGCAAGTCGTGGAAGATAGGGAGGTCAACGCCATCAAAAGCGTACAGAGAACCAGAAACGGCAACGTCCTGATTAAAGTCATAAAGGATGAAGTAACAACGCTCCATAATTTAGCCAAGAAAATCCCCGACGTAGATATAAGAGTTGTACAACAAGAGAAGAAGGCCTTCCACATCAAAGATATGGACGTGCTGACCAGCGCGGAGGAGGTCGCGGGTAGCATACTCAAACTATGCCTGAAGTACCCTGAGAGACTAGAGGTCGGGCGGCTCAGACCGGCGTATGGCGATACGCAGGCGGTCACCATACGCGTAGACCAGGAGGACGCAGAAAAAATTGGGGCCTTACGGTCTGTAAGGATCGGACTGGCCATGTGCAGAATAAGGGAGAGGGTCAGCATCGTAAAGTGCTACAGATGCTGGACCTATGGGCATATGCAGCGCGACTGTCAGGGCCAGGACAGGTCTGCAGACTGCAGAAAATGTGGGAAACAAGGACACGCAGAAAGAGCATGTACGGACGACGCATATTGCCCGCTTTGCCTGAGACAAGGACACACAGCGGGCAGTGGCACATGCGAAGCCTTTAGAAGCGAATTAAGGAAGACCTTACGAAGCTCTGGAGAAACGTGGAAACCGCCCCAACCTTCGCGGGACGGGGCGACGTAAGACGGGGATATTCTGTGATATAATACATCTGTGATAAACTGTGATATTTTATTTTATTTATTTATCTATTTATAATGGCGACTACACAACCCAAAACAAGAAAGAAGGAAAACGGCAAAAGTACGGGAACGAAAACCTGTAAAATACTCCAAATCAATTTAAATAGAAGCAACCGGGCCCACGACCTTGCGCACGCCTATGGGAGGCAGAATGGGTTCGACGTGATGGTCGCATGCGAACCGAACAAAAAAAGAATTAAGGGGGAAGAGTGGGTCAAGGACGAGAAAGGGGATGTAGCGGTCTACTTCCTAAATAGGAACCTGAACGTACGGAGGATTAAAAGGAGAAGTGGGCTGGTGGTATTGGAGATAGAGGGAGTAACGGTCATAAACTGCTACATATCCCCAAACATAACACTAGCGGAATATCAAAAAAAAGTCGATGAGATAATGGCGCAGGTGACCAGAAAAACCATCGTGGCCGGAGACCTCAACGCAAAGTCGCGGGCGTGGGGCTCCCTGGCTACCGATCCTCGGGGGGAATATCTCGAGGAATGGGTAGCGGCGAGGAACATGATAATCCTTAACGACGGGGCTAGACCCACCTTCTCGAGAAATAACTCGGTGTCATGGATAGACCTAACGATCTGTACACAGGAGCTACAGCGCCAAATGGCAGACTGGAAGGTGGAAGATGAGGAGACGCTAAGCGACCATAAATACGTAACGTACGGCCTCCTGATGGAGCGTAGAAAGCCGGAAGTGAAGGAGTACACGGGACAGAGGAGTGTTAACTGGAGCACCTTCGCGGCGTTGGTTGACATCCTTATCCGAAGCGACGGCGCGGAAACCCTAACGCCGGATCGACTGACGAATCAGATTAGGAAATGCTATAGGGAGAGCAAGGAAACAGGCAAGCATGGCAGAGACAAAACCCAGCCGTACTGGTGGAATGAAAAAATTGAACAAGCCAGGGCGAAGTGCAACAAGGCAAGGAGAGGGTGGACGAGAGCGAGAGCAAGGGCCGCGGGCGCCGTCGACGAAATCGGAACGGAAAACATGCTGCAAGAGGTGAGAGAAACAAAAAGGACACTGAGAGCCGCAATCAACGAATCGAAGAAGGAGAACTGGAGGAGGCTATGCGAGGAGTTGGACGGCGACATATGGGGACAGGGGTACAAGATCGTCACGGGGAAATTCGCAAAGCGCTCACCTGTGAACTTATCCGAAAAGGACGCGACCGAGATAGCCGAGAAACTGTTCAGGACGGGCAGGAAACAACGTAGAAACCGGATCGACACAGGAACAGTCACGTACCCATCCTTGACGGCAGAAGAAGTGGGAGGCGCAGTAAGTGCCATGGGAGATACGAAGGCCCCGGGCCCGGACGGTATACCCGCGAGGGCGTGGAAGGAGTTCCACAAGAAAAAACCTGAGGTTTTAAGACAAATTTTTGGAGAACTCTTGAATAAGGGAGTCTTCCCTGATGAGTGGAAGCTAGCGAAAGTAGTGCTCATACCGAAACCGGGCAAAGAGCTGGGGAACGCAAATAGCTACAGGCCGATATGCCTTATCGACGTAATCGGTAAGGTATACGAACATATAATAAACAAAAGGACGAGATCAAGCGGAAAGGAGATTTCTCTCCGCAGCAATATGGGTTCCGAAAAGGTAGGTCCACCATAGGAGCGGTTAGAAACGTTAAAAGAAGCCTCGACGAATGTAGAGAAAAATGGATGGTGATGATAACAATCGACATAAGAAACGCGTTCAATACCGCCTCCTGGGAAAGGATAATTAGCGCAATGAGGGCGATGGAGATCGCGGAATACCTCATCCAGATAACGCAAGATTACTTAAGCGACAGAAGGATTAAGATCGGTAAAAGGACGACGCTATACACGAAAGCAGGAGTCCCACAAGGATCCGTCCTGGGGCCCACGCTATGGAACATTCTGTACGACGGGGTCCTCAAACTAGATCTGACAAAGAACGCAACAATGACGGCGTACGCCGACGATCTGGCGCTCCTGGTGAGTGGAAAGAACCCTACTGAAATAAACCAGAGGGGGAACAAAGCATTAGGCAAGATTTGCAACTGGATGAGGGACAACGAACTGGAAGTGGCCCCCGAAAAAACGGAAATGGTGGTTCTACAGGGACCCAGAAAGAGACAGGAGCTGAGCCTACAAATGGAAGGCAAACCCGTCGCCATGGTAAGACAGGTGCGGTACCTGGGGCTCGTGATGGACGACAACAAGAATCCGGGCCAGCACGCAAAATATGCGGCGGAAAAGGGAGAAAAAAGAATAGGAACCCTGATGAGGATACTACCCAATATAGGAGGACCCTCCTTTTGGAAAAGGGCAATCCTGAATAGTACCTTCAACTCTATAATTCTATACGGCGCCTCCGTGTGGGAGGGGGCGATACTGGCACCCGCCTACCAGAAGGTGATTGCGAAAGCTCAGCGCAGGATGTTACTCAGAGTGGCCTTCGCCTACAGGACCACATCCGGCGAGGCACTGCAGGCCATCACAGGCAGCATTCCGCTGGACCTCCTGATCCAGGAAAGAGCTAAACTAGAAAGCGGCCTGGGGGAGGCAGCGAGAACGGAGAGAAAGGACCTGAGGGAGGAGACGCTGAGGCTGTGGCAGGTTAGATGGGCGGAGCTGAAAACGAAGGCTCAGTGGACCAAGGAATTAATCCCGGACGTGATCCAGTGGCACAAATGTAAGCACAGAAGCATAGATTATTTTACTACTCAAATATTCACGGGACATGGAGCCTTCGGCACCTACACCAATAGGATTGGCAAAACACGGGACGACCATTGCAGGTACTGCGAAGAGAAGGACGACGTGGAGCACACGCTCCTGAGATGTAAGAGATGGGGCGAGCATAGAGAAAGCCTCGTAGACACGGACGGAAAATCTTTTGAAAATGTGAGAGGTGTCATAAGATGGATGGAGAACGCGGAAAACAACTGGAGGACGGGTATGCGAATTATTAAAAGAATAATGAGCGATAAAGAGAAGGAGGAGCGGCACGCGCAAAGTAAATGAGAAAAATAGGACAGCTCACCAAGCGAAGAATGTGCGAAACGGTCCCGCTTGGTGTAGGCGAGGAAGCGGTGGTTGGTTTTAGTGGGTAGTCGCTCTGCGGAGTCCCACACTCCCTGGGACCTCTCTCCAGGGGTGCGTAAATGCATTTCCAACCACGTAAAAAAAAAAAAAAAAAAAAAAAGGTTAGGTTAGGTTAGGTTAGGTTAGGTTAGGTTAGGTTAGGTTAGGTTCCCGTGTGGGGTCACCTGAAACCCCCATCGGGCGCGTCCCCAGGTGGCGGATAGGGGAACGCCCTTGAGGGATCACTGTGTCTCTCTTGGGTAGGAGGGTTAAAAACCTCCCGCGGACCAACAGGATTGCACCAGGCTCTTGGGCCTGAACCCCAGGGAGTAGGCATCTTGCCTGCACGGGACTGGCAATCCCGGGTTTCCCGAGCCGGAAGTACACCTTTCTTCAACTTGTCTTGGGTGGCTTCCCTACTACTGGCTTTCATCTGTTCTATCGGAACTCCCTTGTTCCAACTCTTGTTTCTTCGGACCCGATGCTATTAGGTTATCGAGGGCTAGGGTCCCACTACTCCTTTTTTTCCCATTCTTCAAATACAAAGAAAGTGAAATATGAAGATGTCAAAGAAAACTACGGATATACCCCAGGAAGGTACCAGCACTGCTGGAGAATCCTTCCCCTACGCCGGGTCTCCGGCAAAGGGCTGCCCCACGGATTCTGGGGGGGGGGCAACAAGGCATCGCACCCACGCGCAAAGAGAGAACGACAAATAGCAGCCACAGCAGCTGTTACAAAATTAACAAGCACGCGTAAGCACGCGGACGACGAGGGTTTTGACCCTTTTCAGAGGAGAGAGTCCCTCTCGAGGACACCTCCACGTCCGAGAGAAACAGATAAGGAGTCCAACATAAGTGAGGGCTCGTCGCACACCTCAACCACAGAGGCCGAGACCCACTCTACAGGAAATACAGACCAGAGCGACACAAGTGAGGAAGATGAATGTACAAATACAGCTGTTAAAACCACGGGCAGGGCAACCAAGAGGAAAGCCTGGGGAAGCCCAGAGGTGCCAGAGAAAGTTGACGTCGAAAAGCTTAAAGCAACAGTAAACTCGCTGGAGAGCCAACTGGACGAGTTACGCAACTTCATTAAGGACCCAAAGAACAAGAACGTGCACGTGTACGTCAAAACAAGGGTGAAGAAGCTATCGTCAAAGACGAAGAAGCTAGCAGAGCTACTAGACACTATTGAAGAGAAACGGGTAGAACAGCAAAAGAAAGATAGAACGGAAGCCAGCACTGGCAAACAAGGGATAGACACGAGAGTATACGAATGGGAAGCGAAGTTTGAAGTGCTGGAGTCGACACACCGGGAACTGGAGGGTGTACACCACCAGCTGAAGGAAGAGTACAGAGGGCTGGAGGAGGATTATAACAAAGGTATGGCGATAAACGACAAGCTAAGAGAAGACTACGTAAAAGTATGTGAGGAGTACAAAGAGCTACAAAGAAAATCGGCGGAGACTCAGAAGAAGCTAGCAGTGACGCAAACACAGCATCAACAACTGGAAGAAAGGTACAAAGAAATGGAAGAGAAGCACAAGGTACTGAAAGACAAGCTAGGGATGGCAGAGAACGGTAAAGTAACGGAGGTTTCCGCCTGCACGAAATGTAAAGGCAAAATCGACGAGACGATAACGAGCCTTAAGGAACAATCACTAAATAGCTACGAGGATGTAGAGAGGATCGGGAAGAAAACGTGGACAACTTCGGCGTATGCACACACGGAATGCGAAGAGCGTACTGCCTTGGGCCGGCAACCGAGCCACCTGGTGCTATGCGCGAGTGACGATTACCACGATACGGGGGAAGTGAAGCAAACAGGCCGGGGTAAACTAGAAGAAGAGGTACTAAGTAGGGTTCCCGAGATGTGGGAGGGACACCCTGCAGTATGCGGAGAAGGACTTTTCGCCACAGTGGAACAGGTCTTCAACTACAGAGATGGGACAAATAACGGGGGCCAAAGAGAAACACGCAGAACCAGCTCAATACTATATCGCCCTAAACAGGAGGCAGAAGCCACGAAAGAGATGTATTACTTACTGAAAGAAATGGAACGCATGCTAGTCGAGCTTGAGGGACAGGAGATGACCATAATCGCACCAAGGTACATGCACCTAGGCACATTCCGCAAATTGGTGGAGTGTGCCTTTAAAGAAGCTGCAGAAAATGTAAAGATTAGGATACTCCACGATAAGGGAGTACTAACCGAGCGCTCACAGCGAAAGCAGCCGAGTGGTGACGATAAAACCGCGGAGCAAAGACGACCCCCGCAGGGGAACGGAATGCGAGAAAACCCAGGAAGGGCAAAGAGCGACAGTGGCACCAAAACTAGGTTCACACGGACCAGGCAGGAAGCGGTGCTGGTGAAACTAAAAGACCAGGACAAGTTCGACGAATATCTGAGGAAACTCAGAACAATGGACGACGAAATGGAGCTCAAAGTAGAAGGAGTGACGAAGACCGACAGGGGAGACATCCTGCTCAAATTAGGAAAGGGGGCCGTCCTGGCGGAAGCAGCGAGGACCAAGATAGCGGCAGTTATCCCAGATAGGGAAATAATAGTGTTGCGCAACCAGGTAACCATTGAGATCAGGAACCTGGATGCGGTATCAACCGGTGAGGAGGTACTCGAAGCAGTGGCGAAGGCGGCACCAGGCGGTGGTTGCAGGCTAAAGACCATCAGGCGAGTAGAAAGGGGAACGCAAATAGCGTACGTGAATATCGATAAGAATGCGGGGGCGAGGATGGTGGAAGTAGGACACCTGAGGGTCGGTCTTACATCGTGCCACGTAAGAGTAATGCCGGACAGGGTGAGATGCAGCAGATGCTGGGAGATCGGCCATCTAGCTGCCTCATGTAAAGGGACGGATAGAAGGGGCTGGTGTTTCAACTGCGGCAAGCAGGGCCACCAGGCAAGGGATTGCAGGGATGCCGCTTTCTGTTTCGTTTGCGAGGCCAGCTCCGCTGGTTCCGGGGCGGGGCACAGAGCGCACACAAATGGGTGTCCACGCTCAAGACGCTCAGCTTCAGGTACGGAAGGGGCAACGGAAGGGACGGGAATAGCCACCGCGAAGGCTAGTTCCGCCATGTAGAGTCAAAGAGAAGCGGAGAAGAGATAAGTAACAAGACAGGACAAGATAAGCCAAGCCAAGCAGAAGTAAGCGGGAAGCGTTCCTGCTTGGCAACACCAGGCAACGGAGTGGGTTTAGTGGGTAGTCCCGACCCGAGAGGGCTCGGGGAGTCCCACACTGCCATGCGCCGATAGAGCCTAAGGCGCTTGGCGTCCGAAAAAGGATTCCCACTTCGATAAAAAAAAAAAAAAAAAAAAAAAAAAAAAAGGTTAGGTTAGGTTAGGTTAGGTTAGGTTAGGTTAGGTTAGGTTAGGTTAGGTTAGGTTAGGTTAGGTTAGGTTAGGTTAGGTTAGGTTAGGTTAGAGAACGGCCGATACTTAGTCAAAATAGGCAAAAGGGAGAATGAGGATTGCGTCGACTGCGGCCTACCCGACGACAAGCGCCACGCGGTCTACGAGTGCCCCAGATGGCACGGGGAAAGACTAGACCTCAACAGATCACTGCAAACACAGGTAAACCCCGAGAACACTGTGGCTACCATACTACAAAGCGTAGAGAACTGGGACGCTTTTAACCGATTCTGCCAAGTCGTGATAGGCACCAGAGAACGAGAGGGACGAGTCTAGCCCATAGAGGTACTAAAGACTTCCCTCGCGAAGTACCTCCACAGCCGGAAGAATATTAGTAATGATGCCCGGCTGCGGCGGATTAACAGTAGAGAGAGGAAAGGGTTTTTAGTGGGTCTCAACCCCACACTCCCCCCGGCATTGAGCCCACACGGGGGGGTAGTCTGAATAGATTTTCCCCAACCTCGATAAAAAAAAAAAAAAAAAAAAAAAAAAAAAAAAAAGGTTAGGTTAGGTTAGGTTAGGTTAGGTTAGGTTAGGTTAGGTTAGGTTAGGTTAGGTTAGGTTAGGTTAGGTTAGGTTAGGTTAGGTTAGGTTAGGTTAGGTTAGGTTAGGTTAGGTTAGGTTAGGTTAGGTTAGGTTAGGTTAGGTTAGGTTAGGTTAGGTTAGGTTAGGTTAGGTTAGGTTAGGTTAGGTTAGGTTAGGTTAGGTTAGGTTAGGTTAGGTTAGGTTAGGTTAGGTTAGGTTAGGTTAGGTTAGGTTAGGTTAGGTTAGGTTAGGTTAGGTTAGGTTAGGTTAGGTTAGGTTAGGTTAGGTTAGGTTAGGTTAGGTTAGGTTAGGTTAGGTTAGGTTAGGTTAGGTTAGGTTAGGTTAGGTTAGGTTAGGTTAGGTTAGGTTAGGTTAGGTTAGGTTAGGTTATTCCGTTTTGGTGCCAAAAAATAGTGCGGGAAAAGACACCCGGACGTTTTTGGACTCGTCACTATCGGTCAATCGGGGGCGCCGCGATAGTACTATCAGTGGTGCGTCACTGATAGGCGGTTAGCTCGGCTACCGCTGGTGCTACGAGTGCGTAAATTGGATTGATAGATTCGGAATAAATAGGGGCATCGGCCCACACTTAAATTTTCAAAAAATTTTGAGTTTGGAGGAGAAATAAATTCTCCAGCCTGTTTTTGGAGCAAATTTTACGCGAATTTTTTTTTTTTCTATTTTATAATAGCACTGCAGTGCGGTAAGAGGGGTGGATAAGGGTCACTCCCGCGGCCTGAAGGGGCATAGGGGTTGAAACGAACAGCCCAACGGCCCCGTCGCGGGGGCCATCCGCTCAAATAGCAGGAGCTCACCCCATTTAACGCAACAAATGGCACGACCTAGGGCACTCTCCCTCCAAGAGGAATTTGGTGCGCTAGGGGTGGCGCCCCTACCGGCATCCCCTAGGATTGCCGACGTCCAGCTAACCTGGAGCGATGCCGAGGGCAAATCAGTACAAAAGGGCGAAGTCCCAAGAAAGCCACTGGGGGCAAACATACCGATGCCCGACCCGAAGAAAATAAATAAAAGAGCAATGAACGAGAAGGTGGGGATGTTGATAGAAAAAGTTTATGGTCAGATTAAGCAATTGGAAAAACTGATAGCAAGAAACACCGCGACAGAGATAAAGGACCTGTCACTGGAGATGAGCAGCGCCGGGTCCCAACTAGCGGCAGAGGAGGTCAAACAATTTATTGCCAGCTTGAAACCCAACGCCACCAGCACTAAGGCGGTGACGGAAGAGACAGCGAAGGGCGCGAGAGCCGGTACATCGGTTTGCAGGAGATGCAAAACGGAGATTAAAGAAGAAGATATCCGCCGCGACAAGATACAAAAGATAATCGAAAGATGCGACACCTTTGAAAAAGCATGGGAGGTCGCGCGAGTGGAATGGCCGGCGGGCACCGCGAGGTACGAGGTACCAGAGGAGGGGAAGTGGCTGAAGAGTGAATTAGTATTATACAACAACGAGCCGGAGAACAAAATAAGAGAGGAGATGGGCAGAAGGCACCCAGAATTCGCCGAAAATATAGAAGCCGTACAAACCTTTAAGGGCGGAATGACGACCTTCAGAAAATACCAGGCTGTAATAGAAGAGGGCGAAGAGGAGGAGAAGAATGCCAAAGATAGATACCTCTTCCTATCCGCAATAGAAGGGGCCACTGAGAAAGAAAGAGCGGAACATGTTTTTGAAACCCTACAGAAGGCCTCTAAGAGGCTCCTGCGAGGTAAACACAAAAACATCAAAATATACATCGCACCGAAGGAGAGAGAACGCGCGAAGAAGCTTGCGGAATGCGTCCTCTTCGGGAAAAGCATAAGTTACACAGTCGCGGGTAACAGGCAGCAGCAAGAACCGAGGGGGAAGGACCCACCCCTCGCCACAAGCGCGGAGCCCGTCACCATTGTCCTAAAGGATGGTGCTAAATCATATGCGGACCTCTTAAAGGGGGCAAGAAAGGCCTTCTCGGGGGCAGAGAAAGAGGCCCTGAAAGCGTCCCACAAGACGAAAGACGGGAACCTACGACTGGTCATTGATCAAAATAAAGGGGACGTCACGGAGTTGAGAAAGAGACTACAAACAGAACTTGGCAACGACACTGATTGCCAGGTGAGGAGGCCACAGATCGCCTATTTCATTAGGGACGTGGACGAGATATCCACAAAGGAAGAAATAAAAGAGGCGATCACCGCCATCATTGGCGAATCTCAGGGAGAGATGACGGACGTCTCAGAGATAAGAACATCGGAGAGCGGCCAGAAATCAGCCACTATTATGGTCCCCAAGGCCGCCGAGAGGGTAATGGATAACGTCCCTACACTCTGGGTAGGCATCACTAAATGCGCGATCCGGAAGAGGATCGAAGTGAATAAGTGCGCGAAGTGCTGGGGCGTCCACGGAAAGACAGAGAAGTGTGAGGAAAGGGACATGCGCGGTAAATGCCTCAACTGCGGTGGGGAGGGGCACTTCAAAGATAAATGCTCGGAAGAGAAAAGGTGCGGGGTGTGCGAGCAGGAAGGTCACGCGCCATGGTCCATGGCCTGCCCCCAATATAAAGCCGCGATCAGGGCAGCGGAAAAGGGCAGGAGGCCAACTAAACTCGTGCAGTCTGACCGCGTATAGACCATTAAACTAGTCACTGTTACCGTCCATATCTATATAACTTATATATTTACACCGTTTTTAGCCTGTCTTGTTGTTACCGTCCATATCTACATATATATATATTTATTTGCACATTTTATATTTACATTAATTTTAACTTGTTATTGCTGTTGTTACACTCACACTTTTACCTGCGTCGCACATTTTATCATTTTATCTATTTATTTTATTTATACCTGATATTTTAACTCGTCTTTGCACTTTTATATTTTTATATTTTAACTTGTCAGTGGTGTCCATATTTACACCCACATTTATATATTTATTGCGCTCCTTTTAACCTGTTTTAACCTGTTACTGTGTCATATATATCTTATACCTATATTTTATTATACATAATATTTACTGTTCGATTACTAATATCGTATCACCAAACATGAAATGCCTACAAATTAACCTCAATAACCGAAGGGAGGCATACGACCTTGCCGTACACACGGCAAAACAGCTAGGCGCAACATTGATAATCGCCTCTGAAATGGGCAGGGCGTCACGTGATGTGGACGTCTGCGACATAAGCGGTAAGGCCGGTATTAAACTGGTCGACAACACGCTGGTGATTACGCGAGTGGGGTCGGGAGACGGTTTCGCCTGGATCGAGACGAATGGGTACCGTGTGTATAGTGTCTACCTCCCCCCAAACGACACCGAGGAGGAGCTCGTCAGAGTTCTCGATGAGCTCGGTGAAAGCGTCCACAACGCAGGCGGAGGAAACTCCATACTAGCAGGGGACTTTAATGCCGCGTCTCCGGCCTGGGCCTCAACAAAGACCTCGAGGAGAGGCGATTTAATAATGAATTGGATGGCGACCTACGACATGGTTCTAGCTAACCAGGGTGATACTCCCACGTTTGTGCGGGGGGTGCAGACCTCACATATCGACCTAACCATGTCGACGATTGGAATTTGCGATAAAATACGCGAATGGATGGTGCGAGATGAGGAGACTCTAAGCGACCATCGGTATGTGTGGTGGACAACCACGGAGGTAGCCTGCGGAAGACAGGCGCCAGCTGACCGAAACGCG
>CM070082.1:0-5000 GCA_036250285.1 Pyrocoelia pectoralis
GGACCATCGTCAGCTGTCTGGCCGTCATCCACTCGTTAATAGAAGTGATCGTAGTTTGCAATTTCGCCGCTGCCACGTCTAGCTTCCTATCTACCACCACGACGATCGTTATATCGTCGGCGAAGCCGATGATGTGCACGCCATCGGGAGCGCCCACCCTCAGCACGTCGTCGTAGGTGGCATTCCATAATGTTGGCCCCAGGATTCCGCCCTGAGGTACCCCTGCGAGCAGTCTGAAGGTGTGTTCGGCCCCTTCCGGAGTTCTCGAGGTAACCTCCCTATCCCTCAGATAACTTAGCACGACCCTTTGGAGGTACTTAGGGACGCCTAGTTGTTCTATTGCGTATGCTATGTCTTTGTGATCCAGGGAGTTGAATGCGTTGCGGACATCTAGCGAGGCCACCAGGCACACCTCCCTGGTCCTATGCGTCCCTGAGTTGGCTTGCCTCTGAAGGTCTACGATTTCCTGTATGGCTGTGTATGTCGTTCTGCCTTTCCGGAAGCCATATTGTCTGTTCGACAGTTTGCCGTCTATGGCCGAATCGAGCCTCTTTTTGATCACCTTCTCTACGATCTTCCCGGCGAAATCCAGCAGACATATCGGTCTGAAGGACCCGCCGGGCTTGGGGATAAGGGTTAGCCTCGCCTCCTTCCATTGTGTGGGGTACAGGCCCATGCCGATGTATTTATTGGCCAAGTCGGCCCACATCTCCGGTCTCGCAAGGGCTATGGTCTTGACGATGGATGCTGGTACAAGGTCCGGTCCTCCGGGGCCTTCCTGTTGGGCAGGGCTCTTGCTGCTTCTATGATTTCGGCGGTTGTAATATCGGGGTAATCGTCCTCGGGGACGATGTTATCTTGGTGTGCGCCATCTCGTCTAGGAAATAGGTTGCGGATCGTATCGTAGTAAGCCGAATCCGTCCAGCCTATGGGGTTGGACCGTCTCGAGATCTTACGGGTTACGATCTTGTAACCCTTCCCCCATATATCCTTGTCGAGCTCGTCGCGAAGGGCGTTCCAGTGGGTTCTCTTGCTCTCATATATAAGCCTGCTTAAGGCTAACCGCGCCGATTTCCATTCGGCGAGCGTTTGTCCGAGGGGTCTGTTTGCCCTCCTGTGTCGTTGCACTGTGCGCCTCGCAGCCACGCAGCTTTTTCTGGCATCGGCTATTGTGCTGTTCCACCAGAACGCGCCACCGGTGGCCCTCCGTCGTCTGGGCATGGTGTTTTCACAGATTTCTTGTAGGGTTTTCCGGAGGTCTCCCGCCCCAGTTATATGTTCCGGCTGGATTTTCTCGATCTCAGCCTTCAACTTCTGGGAGTCGATTTTGTTGTCCTTCCACCCCAGTATCTGGGGTGGGTGGTCCTTGTGCAGCGCCCGTCGCCTCGGTTGCAGTGTCCATTCAATGTAGCGGTGATCGCTCAAGGTCTCATTCTCCATTACCCGCCACGCCCCCACGTCGTCCTTGGCTGCTGCGGAGGTGAGCGTGAGGTCGAGGTGGGATTCCTGTTCGCCCCTCACGAAGGTGGGCTGATCTCCCTGATTTATCACACAGGTCTAATGAGTTGATCCAGGCTAGGAGTATCTCGCCCCTCCTGTTGGTTCTTGTTGATCCCCAGGCGGGGGAGGCCGCGTTGAAGTCGCCGGCCGTAACAGCCTTCCTTATCTTACGGGCCCTTATATCTCGCTGTAGTGCGTCAAGCTTTGATTCAAATGTCGCGTCGTCTTCATTAGGGGAGAGGTACACGCTGTATACCAGGTATTCGCCCACCACAACCCAAGCGTACCCGTCGCCTCCCCCTGCCTCCTTGATCGTCACTCTCTTGTTCGTGACGAGTATTCCCGCCTTGGTGCTGGAGTCTATAATGGTGAGCTTTTTCGCTGATGCACCTATCTCCGATAGCAACAGCAGGTCCGCCTGTAGGGCTTGTGCTGTATGGACTGCTAGATCGAAGGCTGCCCTTCTGTTGTTCAGATTAATCTGGATTACCTTTAGATTCATTGTGCGTGAGTAAAATGGAGGTAGTCTGGTTTTAATAGCTAAATAGCAAAATTTAAAACGTTTGTAAATGTAAGTTACGGACGGTACAAATTAACACAGGTGTAAATAAATAATATAGATGGACGATGTAGTTAAAATAGGCGGTGTGAGTATGTATAACAAGTTAAAATTAGTGTATATAGTACAATAACACAAGTTAAAATCGGTATATACAAGTTATGAACGGTAAAATTAAAACAGGTGTAAATAATATAAATATCTGGACGAGTTAACAACGGTAGATAAATAGAGTTACGAATCAGGTACAGAGGAGTAATCAGGTACCGTAAGTTATCACAGGAGGAAGGTGTCTATATCGCGGGTGGTTTGGGACCGCGCGGTGACTCGCTAGGGGTATCGATCTTGCGATTTACGAGGCGCGATTTGGTCCTGCCCCGCTCTGCCCGCTCTGATGGCGGCCTTGTATTCGGGACACGCCATTGTCCATGGAGCATGGCCTGGTTGGTTGCATAGCGCGCAATGTTTATCGTTTTTACAATTGTCCCTGAAGTGGCCCTCGCTCCCGCAGTTCAGACACTTCCCCTTAACGTCGCGGTCCGCGCACTTCCCGGCCTTCTCGTGTACGCCCCAACACTTAGCGCACTTCTGAACCTCGACCCTCTTCCTAATCGGGCATTTCGTAATGCCTACCCAGATGGCGGGGTGTTCGTCCATTACCTGGCTTTTTTCTTTCGCCACGACCAGGGTAGCCGTCCTTCGGCCGCTCTCAGAGGTCCGTATTTCGGATACCTCGAGCCAGCCCGCGGGAGTATCCCCCATGCTGGCGGTGATGGCCTTGGTAACGTCTTCTTTAGTGGTTATCTCGTCGAGCTCTCTAATATAGTAAGTGTCCCGGTCCTGCCTCACCTTGCATTCCGCGCTCTGCCCTAGCTCCTCGCGGAGTTTGCTGGTGACAGCGTTGACGTCGCCTTTCCTCTGGTCGATGACCAATCGCAGGTTGCCATCTTTGGTTTTATGGGATGCCTTGAGTGCCTCCCTTTCGGGGCCAGTTAGTGCCTTGCGGGCTCCCTTCAGGAGATCGGCGTATGTCATGTTTTGGTCCTTCAGGAGAATGGTGACCGAGTCGGAGTTGGTCCCTTTGCTGGGATCTTGTTGCTTTTTCGTGTTACCGTCGACGCAATAGGCGATGCCTTTATTGTAGAATGCGCATTCCGCTAGCTTTGCCACCACTCCCGGCCATTTCTCGTTCTGCGAATATCTTCGCCCTGTTTTGTTTAGTGGCCATCATCCTCGTTGCGGCTTTCTGGAGCGTTTCATAGCTGCTTTTCGCTCTCTGCTCTTGGGTGGTCCCATCCGCATGCGCGAGAAAGAGGAAGCGTACTTTTCCCTCCTTCTCGGTATCGTCGTTCTCCTCTATTATGGATTCGTACTTTTTATAGGTGGTCATACCCCCCAAACGTTTGGGCCTCGTTAATGGCCTTTCTAAATTCGGGGTGGCGCTTACCCATGTCTCCCCTTGCCCTGGCTCCGGGAGCCTTGTCGTAGATAACGACCTCATTCTCCAGCCATTCCCCATCCTGCTGGAAGACGTTCCTGGCTGTGCCCTCGGGCCACTCCAAGCTCGCCAGTGCCCAGGCTTTTTCAAAGTTGTCGCACCTTTCTACGTGTCTCTGGAGCCTATCCCTCCGTACATCTTCCTCTTTAATAATCTTGCGACACCTGGTGCATTGAACGGGGGTCTTTGATGTCTCTTCCTGCGGCCCAGGTCTCCTTTCCCCCTTTGGTGGTATGCCCTTTATGAAGCTTCGCACCTCCTTGGATCCGAGCTGGGACATCGTGCTGACCAGTTCCATCGTGACAGTTTTGATCTCCACGGCTGTATTCCTGGATATGCAACTGTCTAGTTTCTCAACTTTAGCGACGACCAGATTAATCAGGTCTATACTTTCTTGTTTAGCGCCTTGGTATTGATCTTTCTCTGGTCTGGCATCATTGTCGCTATGTCTCCCCCTAGCATTGTGGGGGGGGTGCCTTCTACCGTTTTGGAGCTTCCGGCCTCTTCGTCCCAGCTCATCACCAGTTCCCCGACTCGCGGCGAGGGTGGTGGGGTGGTGGCCCGGGGGGTACCGTTAGTTGCAGCTTGATGTGCCATTCTCGCCGTAGGGTTTGGCTGCGTCGCCGCTATCCTTGGCAACTTCGGATGGGTTGCCATCCCCAGTTCCCCGAGTTCCTCTTGTAGGGACGCACTGCGGGGTCTCGACATTTCCCCTTTTGGCCTACCGAAGTGTCCTGGTGTACCGTGGGTGGTTTGGTTGTTGCCCTGTGGGGTTCCTCCTCCGCGACGGGGCCGTTAAACTGTTCGTATTAGCAGTTGTTATGCCCCTCCCGGCCGCGAAGGTTTCACCAAACCCGCACTGATACCACGTTCGCACTCGATAAGTTCGGAGATTATCACTTTTTGGGTGGTGTGTTTTAAGGGTAGGAGTTGTCCCTATCTTATTAGCACCTTCCTGTCTTTAGAACCCTTTTTTGAGTTTATTAAATACCGCAAATGTTCGCTTCTTTTGGGGGGTGTTGTAGGGGTGGAATTTGGGGTGGGAGGGAGCGCTCACGCACGCTGACTCCCCCGAAATTGTCCCTATATTTTTTGCACTTCCCGGTCCTTAAATATCGTATTTTGACGTTAAATGACTGCAAATTAATTCCACAGAATTCGGTGGTTTTTGGGGGGGTAAATTAGGGGTGGAGTTTGGTGTGGGGGGATGCGCCTTTTTACGCTGATTCCCCCGAACTTGGTCCCGCCCTTATCGCACCTACCCCTGCCGAGATATCACCCTATCTGTTCCGTAGCTGATAGCTTTATCGCCGCGCTCCCGTGTGCCCGATAAGCGCGGGTCAAAAATCGTCCGAGCGTGTCGCCAAGCTCCGTCACTCACCGCAAGAACTATCTTTCTAACACCCTCCGAAGGGGCTTTTACCTCGAAAAAAACAACTCGTG